>CM057225.1:103304659-103757159 GCA_029891385.1 Erythroxylum novogranatense | reverse complement strand
ATCACTTAGGGATGAGATGAGAGTAGTTCGATTGTTTAACCTTGAAGAAGCAAGACAACATGCCTTAATGGCAGAAAAACGAGTCTGGAGGTATGGTTCTAGAAGGCCTTTATTTGGAAGAACCGAATGAGCTATTCAAAGGAGTGCTGGAGCTATTCGCAATGAAAGAACAGGTCAATCAGCCCCCAAAATCAATCGCGAGAGCGCCAACATGAATCGAGCTAATGGAGGAAATATGGGTAACATTGAAAAAGGGAAGGCTTTGGTGAAGTTTGGAGCAACAAACATCTCTAATCCTAATAATTTTAAAGCTGGCAGCAGCTCACAGATTCGTTGTTTTACTTGTGGAGAAAAGGGTCATGCTTCTTATGCTTGTCCGGAGCGAATGGTGAATCTCGCTGAACTAGAAGAAGAAGAGGAGGGCGTGTCAGACCCTGTGGATGATGATGGCGTGGAAGAAAGTGAGGATATAGATGTGTACCCAATTCAAGGAGAATTTTTAGTGGTTCGACGCGTAATGACAACTACTAACAAGTGCGAAGGGGAAGATTGGAGATGTCGTAGCATATTTCGAACCCGTGTTAATTGTGAAGGTAAGGTGTGCAATCTAGTTATTGATGGAGGTAGCATGGAGAATGTTATTTCAAAAGATGTAGTAGAAAAGCTTAAACTTACCACTGAAAGACATCCTCGTCCTTACAAGATTGGTTGGCTTAAGAAAGGTCATGAGATTCCAGTCACTTCTAGATGCTTGGTCAAATTTACTATGGGTTCCAATCTAGATGATGAAGCTTTGTGTGATGTTGTGCCTATGGATGTTGGCCATATTCTTGTGGGCAGATCTTGGTTATATGACCATGACATGGAACACCTCACTAAACCAAACACTTACACTTTTCGTAAAGGCAACAAGACTTACACCTTACACCCTTTAAAGGAAGAAGCCAAAGAGACCTCTAAATCTTCAAAAGGTGGCAAGGTTAGCAGATATCTGACATTTGAAAGGTTTGAATCAAAATGTGAAGAGTCGAGGGTGGTGTATGCTCTAGTTAGTAAGGTTGTGAAGGATGAAAAAGCCAGAAATTTGATTCAACAACCTCCTAAAATCCAGAATTGTTGAAAGAATTCAAGGAGTTGGTCGCAAGGATTTGCCCCAAGTTTACCGCCCATAGAAGCATTCAATATGCTATTGATTTGGTGCTGGAGCACCTCTACCTAATTTGTCGAGATATAGAATGCCACCTATGCAGTGCGTCTTGAGATACAAAAACAGTTGGTGAATTTCTTAGTAAGGGATTGGTGCGAGAAAGTAAAAGTCCTTGTGCTTGTCCAGCTCTACTTGCTCCAAAAAAGGATGGTTCTTGGAGAATGTGTGTTGATAGTCGCGCTATCAACAAAATAACTGTCAAGTACAAATTTCCTATTCCTCGTTTGGATGATATGCTTGATGAACTAGGTGGTTCTAAAGTGTTTTCAAAGATTTATTTGAAGAGTGGGTACCATCAAATCAGATTGAGGAGTGGCGATGAATGGAAGACAACTTTTAAAACACCAAATGGACTTTTTGAATGGTTGGTGATGCCGTTTGGTCTTTCTAATGCACCTAGTACATTTATGAGAACCATTAGTGAAGTAATTAAGCCATTCTTGAACTCTTTCGTAGTTGTTTACTTCGATGACATTTTAATCTATAGTTGAAGCAAGGAAGAACACTTGGTTCATTTGCACCAAGTTTTGGAAGTGCTGCGTAAGGAGATGCTTGTTATAAATTTGAAGAAGTGCACTTTCTTATGTGATGATGTTGTATTTTGGGGTTTGTTGTCTCTTTGAAGGGATAAAACTAGATTTTGAGAAAGTTCGAGCGATCAAGGAATGGCGAACCTCAAAGCATCAAAGATGTTCAAGTTTTCATGGTTTGGCCTCTTTATATAGGAGGTTTATAAGGAATTTTAGTCTTTGTAATGAGTCCTATAACTGAATGTTTGAAGAAAGACAGCTTTGCATGGTCTAATTCAAAGAAAAAGCCTTTGAAAGAATTAAAACTTTGATGACGAAAGCACCTATTCTTGCACTCTGGGACTTTGAGAAGTTATTTGTTGTTGAATGTGATGCTTCACATGTTGGAATTAGAAACATTCTAAGCCAAGAAGGAGGCCTATAAATTTTTCAGCGAGAAGTTATGTGATGCTAGCGAAGATATTCCACTTATGATTTGGAGTTTTATGCTTTGGTGAGCGCTATTGATCATTGGAGACACTACTTGGCTTATAAGGAGTTTGTTGTTTATTCTGACCATCAAGCTCTACACTACTTGATTTCTAAAAAAAAGTTGAATGAATGTCATATTAGATGGAGTTCTTTTCTTAACCAATTCAACTTTTCTTTGAAATACAAGACAGGTGAATGCAACAAAGTGGTTGATGCATTGAGCAGGCGATCTTCACTTTTGGCGGTGATGAGTACTCAAGTTACAGGATTTGAATAACTCAAAAATCAATATGAAACAGACCCATATTTCAAACTGAATTTTGAGGAATTGAAGAGACCAGCAGGGGTAGATTTGTTGCCGTATAGGTTGCATGACGGGTATATTTTTAAAGGCAATCAATTGTGTATTCAATGAGTTCTATGAGAGAACAAATTGTGTGAGAACTTCATAGTAGCAGGTTAGGAGGACATTTTGGTAGAGACAAGACATTGACAATGGTAGTTGATCGTTATTATTAGCCAAGTATGTATTGAGATGTGGAAAGAATGGTGAAACGGTGTTCAACTTGTCAATTTGGCAAGGGAATTTCACAAAATACGGGTCTATACACTCCTTTGCCAATACCAGAGGCACCTTGGGTTCATTTGAGCATGTATTTTGTCTTGGGACTTCCAAAGACATCAAAGGGATTTGATTCTATATTTGTTGTGGTGGATCGGTTTTCAAAGATGGTACATTTTATTCCATGTTTCAAGACTTCCGATGCTACACATATTGCTGATTTGTTTTTCAAGGAAGTGGTGAGATTACATGGCGTACCAAGTTCAATTGTTTCCGATAGGGATGTGAAGTTTATGGGACACTTTTGGAGGACCTTGTGGAGAAAGATGGAGACTGAATTAAAGTATTCTAGCACTTGTCATCCACAAACAGATGGACAAACTGAATCTATCAACCGGAGTTTGGGTAACATGTTGAGATTTCTTGTTGGGAATCATGTGAAGAATTAGGATTTTGTGATACCACAAGCTAAATTTGCTTACAACAATTTAGTGAATAGATCAACAAAGAAAACACCCTTTGAAGTTGCCTATGGATTTAAGCCACAACATGTGCTTGATTTGGTGCCATTACCAAAAGAGGCTAGAGTTAGCGATGATGGTGAAGCCTTGGTGATCAAATTCGCAAGGTTCATGAAGAAGTAATGGAAACTTTGAAGGCTAGCAATCAATCCTATGCTAGAAAGACAAATCAACATCGTAGGAGAAAGAGTTTGAAGAGGAGACTTGGTATTAGTATACTTGAAGAAAGAAAGGTTTCTAAGGGAACTTATCACAAGCTCAAGTCTAGGAAGTTTGGGCCGTGCAAGATATTGAAGAAAATCAGTTCTAACGCTTATCTTGTAGACCTACCATCAGACCTATATATCAGCCCAATCTTTAATGTTTTGACCTATATTCATTTGAAGGATTTGATGGGGAAGCGGCTGAAGTTGCGAGCGGATATACTAGTTACCAAGGTGCATCCAGATGTTATTGAGCGGGTTTTGGATGTCAAAGAAGTGTGTTCAAGGAGGGCAATCAATAAGCGGTTCTTAGTCAAGTGGTTGGGTAAACCAACTAGTGAAAGGACTTGGATAATCAAGAAGAGTTAAAAAAGTTGTTCGAGTTGCATCTTTGAAGTTTTGAAGGTTTTCTCACCGAGTCGAGTCTTTCAACCCGAGGGATTGATGCAGAGCATTTAGTTTAGATTCCTAGTTAATATTGGATTTCTTACTATTTAGTACTTCTTAAATTATTTGGATTCCTAGTTATCATAGGATTAGTATATTACTTCTTAATTAGTATTTCCTTTTCAATTAGGAGTTGTCCTATACTAGTATAAATAAACAGCCTATGCTTGATTTTTAGGTATGTCTTTTATCAATCAAATAATTTTATGCTTTTAGAGGTTTTTCTACAAACCCTAAGTCCTATTTTCAAGTTCCAGCTACAATCTACTTCAATTATAGCCTATTCTATCCTACTTATCTTTGTTTTTCCTTCCCACACTACGTCATTATCTCTATCTGGTTGCTTTTACCGTGTTACAGTAAAGACAGAATGTACAACATGCTTATTTCCTTTGTCCATTATACCAAATATGCATGGTTCACATATCCAGTGAACTACAAAAGTCTCTTACAGGTTCACTTAGCTGAGACAATTGGATATTTGTTGCCCTTTTTTTTCATAACAATAGTAATAAATTGAAGTACAAACAACGTCTGCACATTAGAACAATGCAAACTACGGGCCAAAATCATCAAAAGTAAGTTGTTTCACATTAAAAAGCATAATATTATTTCATCACTGACTCGAAACAAACTTCATTCAGGAAAATTCAGCAAAGAAGAAAAGGCTTTCGTAGCAAATAATTTGATCACAAGAAAAATATACTGCTTATTGGACAAGAGATACAAAGCATAGGAAGTCTAATGTTTTTGCCACCAACACAGAAAACAGACGTTAGAGTTTCACACAGTCTTATGTGCTTTCCTTTGCCTGTTTCCTGGCCTCTTCCCTCATTACTGCTCTGACATAAATTTCATAGCAACAACCTGAGACACATATTCAACAAAAGAAAGTGAGAGCATAGCCTATAGACCTGCCAACAAGAAAACTATGAAAGGAGACTGCAATTCTTGGTGACTCCCTAAGAAGGTGCACATGTTCTACAGTTTAAGTGAACAAAGGGCATCAACCAAAAGAACAAGAAGTTAAAGAGATTTGTTGACGAATCGCTTTCAACTAATGAGAGTGGCATCAGAACAAGTTGAAGAGCAACACATTAAGTAGATAACATCTCTATGCATGATTTGATAGGACAATAGCAGGTTGTCAAAATTGATGAATGAGGTTGCCAATTTATGTTCTTTTAACTTTCTTACTCAATTCCATGCTCTGCTAGTTAAGAAATCTCCTTAAAGCGAGATTCAATCAAGAGGTTAAGTGGATGCCATTGGGATCTCAGCATTTAGAGATTAAGGTAAACCTATAAAATGACGCTCTTTCTAGCAGAATGGCTATTTGCAGTTAAATGAAAGACGATATAAACTGCTAAGTAAGGAAACTACTAACTTATCAGGTCCAAACAAAGGGAAATTGTATCACCTCAAAGACAGATCTGTTAAATGCACGAAAGGACAAGTGAAGAATAAAAGCAGCGGGTTGGTATTTCCTAACAAGGATTTTCTTCTACTATTCAGTTGTTCAAGTTTGAACTAAGAAACAAGCCTGAATAGAATTGCAGTCCTCACCCTGAGCATTCACGCCACAAAAAAACAAGGTGGAAGAAGGAGCACCATTCATGAGTGTCAAAAAGGCCAACAAATCAACTTTGCAAAATCGATTTAGTTTGATGCTATTTATTAACATGCAGTAAGTTTAAAAATTTATCATCTACAAGCACCCAAAGAACACAAATATTAGCAGAATCGAAGGATCGACAATGGAGATAAATTTCAATATGGCATTTAGCTTCCATCTAACACTCAAATTCTGTGCTTTTTCCAGGAGTTGAAATTCAAACTCTATAAAGCTGCTCTAGTAAAGAGAGCCTAACTCGTAATAATTTGTTTTAACCATGTACCACACAATTATTTCAGTCTCAGATGGAATTTACAGACAAAAAATGGATCCTTAAACTCATACGACTTCTGTAATGGAAGTTTTCTCTTACTGAGTCCCTAAGAAAACACTATCACTGATTGTTATATGGGTTGATCACTTCCAAATTTGAAGATCGCCAAATGTTATGGAATGAATGGCTGCATATATGTAGCAAAAAAACACCGGCTTACCCGCCACAACAACAATGGTTAGAACATCTCCAACCCTTTTGACCACCCTCACACTTTTCTTATGAGATTTGAATCGCTTAAGCGCTGGGTCTTCTGCCAAGAGCTGCAAAGTTATCAAATGAAGTAAATCACCCACGACTCTGCTACCACTAGAGCTACAAAAAATACCAATGGTATGCATACCATTTCCATTCCTTAATATTGTAAAGAACAAAGCTTTCAATCGTTTATTCAATGAAAGAAAGTCGTTAACAATGTTAACCAAGAAAAACTCACAGCTTTCTCGCGAGGCCCTGGTTCTACATGAAATCCGCGACGCGAAAGGGATACAGACTCATCTGCCTTCTTCAATTTGTTCAAATGAAAGTTTCAGAACATAATAACGAGTGATGGAGACACAAAAAACTGAAACAAAAAAGTCCCCATACACAGAAATAGAAATTAGTCTATACTTACCTGAGAGTGAGATCGAAAGTGGGAAGAAATGACGGAATTTCCGAGCAGGAAGGCCATTATTGGGTCAGCTCAATATGGGAAGCAGCCACAATTGCGAGAGATGAAAGCGACTAAACTTAACAAGGGCTTTCTATGCAAATATGGTAATACATTTTTTTAAGTATATATACTAAGAGCGAATGGGATGGACGACCATGCAATCCATCCCATTCGTTCATTTAATCTGACGGCTTATATTGATCGGATCTGCTTCATCAATTTAATCCAATGATTTACGTTTTAACTTTTTCACGTAATCGACTACTATATTCATCGGATCTCGCTTCGTCCATTTATTTAATCCGAATTTGTTATTGAATGTTGTTTCTTCAAGCGCGATATACACGCAATCTTCCGTCACAATCTTCAATCTTGAATGCAATCTTCTTCATTGTAATATTTTGTCGAGCGATGCGCAGCATAACCGCCAATCGTGCGCCCTTCACACCGCTTATATGTGTTCATATCTCTTCATTCGTGTTGTGTCCTTTCTCTCTTTGTTTTTCCTCTACGCCTTTGCGTTCTCTCACTTTCTCCACCGTTGTTGTTGTCGAAAGAGTATCGATGGTTTCCTCCGTTCGTGTTGTCGTAGTGTTGTTGTCGAAAGAGTATCGATGGTTTCCTCTGTTCTGTTGTCCTAATTGTTCTTTGTTGTTCTTGTTGATTGGTGAACACGATACTCTTTCGCAGAACAATAATTGCGATGACCACGACAATCGTTAGAGATAAGAGAAGATGAGAACTACGTAAAGAAGATTTACATTACGGTTTCCGGTTAGTCTTAGGTTTAACCGTGTTACTTGTAAATCTTCTTAACGCTTTTCTTATCCTCTCTTATCTCTGTCGATGCTATCGTGGTTGTCATAAATTATTGTTTGATCGTTCTTGTGGATTTGTTGTTCTGTCGAAAGAGTTGCTTCATGTTGCCTTTTGTCCTTTGTTACTTGTAAATCTTCTTTTAGGATTTTTTTTGTTTGTACATGAGTTTCAGTATTTGGCTATTTTTATTGTAGTGCGACTTGGATATGAAGATATTTATCGGATATTGTAGCTTCATAATTGCAAAATTCGCTACTTCACCGCCGAAGCGTAGTCTTGAAGCATAAGGTTTTTTTTTTGTTTGATGAGTTTCCGTATTTGGCTATTTTTTTGTAGTGTACTTGGATATGAGGATATTTATCGATATTGTAACCATAAATTGCAAAAAGTCGCTACTTCACCAAAGAAGGCGTAGTCTGAAGCATAAGGTTGTTTAAGGTTTTCACCAACCGCATCGTCGGAGGTTGTGGTGTGTGAGATGTTTTCGAGGGCTACAACAGACTTGGATATGAAGAAATTTTTCATGTTGCCATCTATACGAGATGACTCGAATAAAGAATGCGTGTCGAGACTTACGAAAAGAGTGCCCCAAACGTGAGAAGTGTAGTCCGAACTTGCTATGAGGAGATTTATCATAAATTGCAAAGTCATTACTCACCACCATCATCCTCTTTCCTTGTACATATATTTTTCTCATGTCGAAACGAACTCCTCTGTGAAAATGAAGTTTCGATTATCACCAGAATCATCTCGCTTTAATCAAAATGGATGCGTTCAACAAAGAAGTCAGAGTGCAGACTTGGATATGGCGATTCATCGTCGATCTTTGTCCATATAACTACGAAGGTCGCAGACTTTGAAAAGTTTTATTACGATATATATATTAAGAGCGAATGGGATGGACGAGCATGCAATCTATCCCATTAAGTTTTATGTCTTAGTTTTTCTGTCGCAACTTTTTACGCTTTATGTCTTACTTGATGTGCTTTTCACTTTTCAATATCTCACTTTGATCGTTTCACCAGATCGTCTAACGCTTCAATTCGGAGGTTATTTGCTTTACTTTCCATCGCTGCCTTTTCTCACCTCTAATGAATTTAAGTGTAAATATAACCGAGTTGAAAAAGTAGACGAAATTTTAATATAACCGGAGTTGAAAAAGTAGACGAAGTTTAAAATATAACCGGAGTTGAAAAAGTAGACGGTTAACAATCCGACGGAGAATACAAAAGTGAGGCGAAGACATAAAGATGCATTTAAAAGCGTATTTATCGAAGAAAAAGCGAAGCAATAAAGCGAATTTAATCAAAAGCGAGGCGGGGTTTAACTTTTCAAGATCTTACTTTCATCGTTTCACTTCTATGGTCTCGCTTCTTAATTGAGAGGTGATTTGCTTCTTCTATCGTCTGCTTCTTAATTCGGAGGTGATTTGCTTTGCTTTGCTTTCAATCGCCTCGCTTTTCTCACCTCTAACAGACGAAGAAGGAAAAAGCAGCGAAGTTAAAAATCGCTGCAGTTGAAAAAGTCAATGAAATTCTAAATATAGTACGGACTTGAAAAAGTAGGCGAACTTAAAAATCGATGGACTTGAAAAGTTGACGAAGTTAAAAATATAAAGGGGGTTGAAAAAGTATACCAAGTTAACAATACACACGGAGAATACAAAAGTCAGACGAAGACATAAAGATGCATTTAAAAGCGCATTTATCTGAACGATAATGGACCATAAGTTCAAAGCTTTGCAATTTATATTTTCTCAAGATAATATCGATACACAGTGAAAAATCTCATATAGAAAGTAAGTAACTAATTTTACCTTGTCCTCTAAGTACTTTAAAGACATGTTTTGGACCCCATAATCTACTACGTGTGTATTGGGATGGGAGTTGAGAAAGTAGACGAAGTTCAAAATCGATGGATTGAAAAAGTAGACGAAGTCTTAAATATAGACGGAGTTTAAAAAGTTGACGAAGTTTAAAATATAAACGGAGTTCAAAAAGTAGACGAAGTTAACAATCTGACGGAATATACAAAAGTGAGACGAAGACATAAAGATGGCATTTAAAAGCGACGCTGCGAACAAAAAGCAGACGATGTAATCTGCTTTTCATTAACTCATGCATTTGTACATCTAGATATACAACTCTCATGAAGACCGAAAAATGAGATTCGACCTCTAACTATGCCCAAAACACTTGACTAACGCTCCACTTATCTTGATCGATGAAAATCACGAAGGAAAATCACCAAACGAAAATCACCGAAGAAAATCACTGAAAAAAATTCACCGAAGGAAAATCATTGAAACAAAATCACCGAAGCAGAAAATCACCGAACCGAAAATCAGCTGAAACAAAAATCACCGAACCAAAATCACCAAACAAAAATCAGTGAAGCGAAAACCACCAAGCAAAAAATCACCAAGGAAAATCACCAAACAAAAACAGTGAAGCGAAAATCACCAAGCAAAATCAATGAAGCAAAATCACTGAAGGAAAATCATTGAAGCGAAAACCACCGAAGCGAAAATCAGTGAAATAAAAATCAAATGAAAGAAAACAAATCAGTGCATAGATCAAATGTTTTCGGGATAACTTGAGCTATAGAGCTCCAAATGACCCGATTCTTGAAGCATTGGATTCTAACATATTTCTTTATCTTCTAAACCTCTCAAGTCATCCACTCCACTCTCAACATGCTATAATCTTACTTAAACTTACATCATCCATCTACCCACATGAATTCCAAAATAATGCTAACTTAACTTACTTAATCAATCTAATCATGCTTAATTTTAAAAAAAATATTTTGGGCCTGACACTTTTCTTGAATTCTTTATTCTTTTCGTCTTCTTTATTTCGTACGTCACTGCATGGCTGAACATATGCGTCTTTTGTGCTTTTCACTTTTCAATATCTCACTTTGATCGTTTCACCTGTATCGTCTCGCTTCTGAATTCGGAGGTTATTTGCTTTGCTTTCCATCGTCCGCTTTTCTCACCTCTAATGAGACGAAGTGTAAAATATAACCGAGTTGAAAAAAGAGCGAAGTTTTAATATAACCGAGTTGAAAAAGTAGACGAAGTTTAAAATATAACCGAGTTGAAAAAGTAGACGGTTAACAATCCGACGGAGAATACAAAAGTGAGGCGAAGACATAAAAGATGCATTTAAAAGCGGGCGATACGAAGAAAAGCGACGAAGCCTGGCGCATAAATCGAAAAGAGACGGGGTTTTAACTTTTCAAGATCTTACTTTCATCGTTTCACTTATGGTCTCGCTTCATAATTGAGAGGTGATTTGCTTCTTCTATCGTCGGCTTTAATTGAGGTGATTTGCTTTGCTTTGCTTTCAATCGTGCGCTTTTCTCACCTCTAATGTATTTAAGAAGGAAAAAAGCGAAGTTAAAATCGCTGCAGTTGAAAAAGTTGGCGAAGTTCTAAATATAGACGGACTTGAAAAGTAGACGAACTTAAAATCGATGGACTTGAAAAAGTTGACGGTTAAAAATATAAAGGGGTTGAAAAAGTATACCAAGTTAACAATACACGGAGAATACAAAAGTCGATTTAAGACATAAAGATGCATTTAAAAGCGGGCAATACTGAACAATAACGTACCATAAGTTCAAAGCTTTGCAATTTATATTTTTCTCAAGATAATATCGATACACAAGTATCGAAGTTTTTAATATAACCGGAGTTGAAAAAGTAGACGAAGTTTAAAATATAACCGAGTTGAAAAAGTAGCGAAGTTAACAATTCGAGACGGAGAATACAAAAGTGAGGCGAAGACATAAAGATGCATTTAAAAGCGGGCGATCTGAAGAAAAAAGCAGAAGTACAAAAGGCATTTAATCGAAAAGCACGGGTTTTAACTTTTCAAGATCTTACTTTCATCGTTTCACTTCTATGGTCTCGCTTTAATCGAGAGGTGATTTGCTTCTTCTATCGTCTGCTTCTTAATTGGAGGTGATTTGCTTTGCTTTGCTTTCAATCGTCCGCTTTTCTCACCTCTAACGAGACGAAGAAGGGAAAACAGCGAAGTTAAAATCGTTGCAGCTTGAAAAAGTCAAGAAGTTCTAAATATAGACGGACTTGAAAAGTAGACGAACTTAAAATCGATGGACTTGAAAAAGTTGAAGTTAAAAATATAAAGGGGTTGAAAAGTATACCAAGTTAACAATACACGGAGAATACAAAAGTCGAGCGAAGACATAAAGATGTATTTAAAAGCGTATTTATACGTAACAATAATGCACTATAAGTTCAAAGCTTTGCAATTTATATTTTCTCAAGATAATATCGATACACAAGTGAAAAATCTCATATAAAGTAAGTAACTAATTTTACCTTGTCCTCTGCAAGTACTTTAAAGACATGTTTTGGACCCCATAATCTACTACGTGTGTATTGGGATGGGAGTTGAGAAAGTAGACGAAGTTCAAAATCGATGGATTGAAAAAGTAGACGAAGTCTTAAATATAGACGGAGTTTAAAAAGTTGACGAAGTTTAAAATATAAACGAAGTTCAAAAGTAGACGGTTAACAATACAGACGGAGTATACAAAAGTGAGACGAAGACATAAAGATAGACGAAAAGCAGACGCTGCGAACAAAAACAGACGATGTAATCTGTTTTCATTAACTCATGCATTTGTACATCTAGATATACAACTCTCATGAAGATCTAAAATGAGATTCGCCTCTAACTATGCCCAAAACACTTGACTAACGCTCCACTTATATCGAATGAGAAAATCACTGAAGGAAAATCACTGAAACGAAAATCACCGAAAGAAAATCAGTGAAGCGAAAATCACCAAAAAATTCAAATTGAAGGAAAATCAGTTGAAACAAAATCACCGAACCAAAATCAATTTGAACCAAAATCAGTTGAAACAAAATCACCGAACCGAAATCAAATGAAACAAAAATCACCGAAGCGAAAACCAATTGAAGCAAAATCACCAAGGAAAATCATTGAAACAAAAAAAGCAATGAAGCGAAAATCACCGAAGCAAAATCACCAAAGCAAAAATCACCAAGGAAAATCACCGAAGCGAAAACCACTGAAGCGAAAATCAATGAAATAAAAATCAAATTAAAGAAAACAAATTGCATAGATCGGTGTTTTCAGGATAACTTGAGCTATAGAGCTCAAATGACCCGATTCTTGAAGCATTGGATTCCTAACATATTTCTTTATCTTCTAAACCTCTCAAGTCATCCACTCCACTCTCAACATGCTATAATCTCACTTAAACTTACATCATCCATCTACCCACATGAATTCCAAAATAATGCTAACTTAACTTACTTAATCAATCTAATCATGCTTAATTTTAAAAAAATATTTTGGGCCCGACACTTTTCTTGAATTCTTTATTCTTTTCGCCTTCTTTATTTCAGACGCCACCGCATGGCTGAACATATCGTCTTTTATGTCTAAATTTCTCGAGATAATGCTACTACAGATGGGTGGACAAGCGGTTGAACACGAAGGTTATAAATAAGAGTCAAAGTCAACATATTATTTATGCTTTCGCATTCTCCGCCTTTTTTGTTCGCTTGTTTTTCATTCAAATCATATATGTCAAGTCGCTTTTACTTAACATGCGATTCAATAGGTTCCGTGCATATAGATTTTTTCTCGCGTAGATTGAGTTTTCAATTAATAGGTACAATCTTCTAGCCGCTTATAATAATGTCAAACACTGCCAATAGCGTGTTGCGGAAGTAAACCAGAACACAGATTCACGTTTCAATTCATACGTGATAAGACTTCTCGACACCGTCATATTGATTTATTTGTGGCAAGGAAATACACCGTAACCCCCAAAATGTATGAATGACTCTCAGAACTGTTTTTCTTCTATGCAATAATCTTCTAACGGTATGATAATGTCGATTCTCGCCAAATACCAATAACGTATTCCACAAGTATGCAAAATGAGGACTTTGAAAGAGAAGAGGACCGAATACGATTGACGCTTCAATTCATAGTGATAGATTTCTTACCGCTACTTCCGATGTGTTTACCTTCTACAATTATTTTATGTTTTTCGCAAGAGGAAGACGACCGTAAGTAGATTGCTTAATTGTTGACACAACAGCTTGACATCCGTATTTCTTCTATGCAATAATCTTCTAACTGGTATGATAATGTCAATTCCTGCCAAATACCAATCACGTATTCCGTAAAGCAAAATCAGATCGCAAAGAGAAGAGGACCATAACAGATTGACGATTCAATTCATAGATGAAAGATTTCTTACCGCTACTCCCCGATAAAGTTGACCTTCTACAATTATTTTCTGCTTTTCGCAAGAGGAAGACGACCATAACAGATTGCTTGATTCTTGACAGAACATGTTATTCAATCGAGTTATGTAACTAACTCAAACTGATTCGTAATTCACACGCTGCTTTGGTTTCGCCTGCTTTTGCATCGTCTGCTTTTACCGCCGTCTACTTTTGCACAACTTTCGCCCGCTTTTGCTTCCATCCGCTTTTGAACTTGTGTTTGCTTTTCAACTTCCGCCTTGTTTTCATCGTCTCCTTTTCATAATTATTTGTACTTCATCGAAATCATTTATGTTAAGTCGTTTTGACTTAACAATCTCCTCCTTTTAACTGCAGATTTCTTCCTGCGGGTAGATTGACGCTGAATTAATAGGTAATGTCAAACACTTCCAATAGCGTATTGCGTAAGTAAACACCGTAAGGCGTAGATTAAGAAGACCGCTTTTCAGTATGGAATAATGTTCTAACTGGTATAATAATGTCGATTCCTCGCCAAAAACGATTGAAGAAGTAAGCAAACATGAATGTAATTAGAGAAGAAGAGCACCGAGTAGAGATCGACGTTTCAATTCATAGTGATAAAATTATTATACACGCCCTACTCGGACAGTTGACCTTCTACAATTATTTTCTCTTCTTAAATTACTATCATTGTTTTCCTTTACTTTTCTTCGCGGGTTCACCTTCTACGATCATTTGCTCTTCTTCAAGCTCGGCTTTTGCATCCCTTTATCAATCAATCATTCAGCGGCCATTTCTTTGGCATCAAAATAACTTAGAACGAAATTTTATCTGTCATGCACGCACTTACTCCCAAAATGTATGAATCATTTTCACATCTCTTTATCTTGTATCCAATAATCTTCTAACTGCTATGATAATCTCGATTCCAGCCAAATGCCAATAACCTATTTCAGAAATAAGCAAAATGAGGACTACAAAGACAAGAAGAGGACCATAACAGAGATTGACGTTTCAATTCATAGGTCATAAACTGATTCGTAATTCACACGTGGTTTGCTTTAAATGCCTTTGACCGTCTGCTTTTACTCCGGTCTACTTTTGCACAACTTTCGTCTGCTTTTGCTTCCGTCCGGTTTTGCTTCCATCCGCTTTTCAACTTGTGTTTGCTTTTGAACTTCCGCCTTGTTTTCATCGCTCCTTTTCATCATTATTTGTACTTCATCGAAATCATTGATGTCAAGTTGTTTTGACTTAACAATCTCTTCCTTTAAACCGCAAGTTTCTTGTGTCACCGGATTGACGCTTCAATTAATACGATAATATCAAACACCGCCAAAGCCCAGTATTGCGTAAGTAAACGCCGTAACGTAGATTAACGCTTTAATTCATAGTCGACCGTCATAATTTTTACTTGTGGCAAGGAAAGACACTTAACGCCCAAAATGTTTGAACCGAAGGCGGCTTTTCTTGTATGGAATAATCTTCTAACTAGTATAATAATGTCGATTCCCGCCAACTTCATGTATTTTTCAACTTCATGTATTTTTCAACTCCTCTGTTTTCTCTTGCATCGATAAAATCCAAGCTTCGCCTTCTTTGTGAGTCTCTCCAATAATTAGATCTTCCGGATCGTAACTCCTATACTTCCAATCTTTTTCAATACATCGGTATCTGGAAAATCCTCAACGCCATCTTACTCGGTTCGATGATGGAGTTTCTATTATATCATCTAATTTCTTTGAACCACGCCACTCACCATGTCATCTTCCTTATGGGTTGGCAACTATCATCATGAAGATGAGTGTCCTGCGCAAACATTCTGACAGATGATCTATCGAAAAGTCTTCAACACCTTCGCCAAATAATGACAATCAACCAAGGTGTTGAAGATTTTGCACAAAATTATCTCATCGAAGATAACAAAGATTCTTCTTCGTAATATGGATCGATGATTCAACGACCGTCGCTCTCTTGCTTTCGTTTTCTTCTCGGTTTCTCTTCGCACAAATTATGTTTGCTTCTTTTAACTTCCTCTTGTTCTTCTTTATTTAAAGCAGTTCACTTGATGTCATTTCCAACTCGCTTTAAATTTCAGCCATCGATTCCTTGGAGTATACTGAATTGACTAATCCTTCTTTGAAACTATTCTTTACACATGTAAACTATTTTAAACCTATCTCAACGCAAATCCTTCCTGTTTCACTTTATCATCTTGCAAGATCGCCCACGCCTCCTCGATACCTCTATATCTAAACTTTCAAACCTTTCTCCTCTTAACTTCGATCAAACAATTCCTACCACTGTTCTTCGGTCTTCTTCTTCTTTAACGATATACATCATATCCTTCATTGCAAGAACATAACAACAATTAAACTTACGCCATCTATTTCAACCAGCAAAGAACATATAACTTTCTTAAAAGAATGTTTGGAACAGTTTTGAAGAAAAATAGCAACAGCTTGTCGACTAATTAAATACGATGCCTTTCGGACAAACTTTTGTTCCTTTAATTGTAATTTAGCTTATTCTGTAACTCACAAAAATTAATCTTCGCTTTTGACTTGTATGTATAACTTTCGTTCAGAATCGCTTATTTATTCTTTCTTCTTGAATCTTGAAAAGAAACAGTTATTCATTGACTCTTACCTTGTTCTTCGAGAGCTTGAAGATGATGGACGAATCTTCGAGAAGAAGAAGCTTCAAGATGATCAATAGAGAAGACATCCGATAAGTCGTACTCCATATATATATATATATATATGATAACAAATTAGACAACAAAAACAAAACATAGAGAATACAATAACAACTTCTTCTTCTCCCTATTTGTTATAATAAGAAACGATTAACGGTGATGACTCGCATAAATTCACAAGATCTTCTCATATCTATCATCCCGCCCGCATGTCTGCTATCATCTTCTCCATTCGATTCATTATTTCCTTCGTTCTTTGACTTCGACGAAACTTTGTACTTCATTATGCGCGTCGGAAGGCAAAGAAGCTTGATCATCATCTGCCACGAGTTCTAGAGACGTAAGTGTAGTATCATATGCGTCGGCGATTGGATGTAGTCCTCTGCTTTCCTTTTGACCCACCTTCATTATCTTCTAACAAGCCTAACTTCTTCTTGACGATAAACTCTTTCAACGAAGGTCCTCCACATGATTTTCTCCTTCCATTGATCCGCGTGTGTGAGCTCACTTGAGATCTGCAACTTGTTGCAGGAGACTTCTTCAGAACTCCTCCCCGTCATTCCTAACTTTGTTCTCGTAATCTTCATTTCTCTTGTTGAGAATCTTCAAGTCAATTCATTTATAGTACCTAAATTGATAGTGCTTTTACAGCACTTTGAGGTTTTCCCACTTCCAAGACGAATTCCGATTCTCTTAAAATTTTGTCAATAGCATGCCGCGATTGGATAAATAGTTGTATGTTTCATTTGTTTCACCATATAATGAAATATCGAAATGGTAAATTTAATGGTGTGTGGTTCAGCAGATAGAATAAGCATTTCCATCGAAGGTAGTTACCAAGTGTCTTGAACTCGTTCTTCGTACGATGCGGTCAATGTAATCGCATGAAGAACCCTAGCTTTGGCACCGGACTTGATGTCTTCCTTTCCGATGGGTCATTCACTCCATAAAGTCGCTTACTAACATCTGCTTCCTTTAAACCGCCCATTGTTATCCATTTTGATTGGTAGAAAGCTTTTTCCAACTACCGAACATCCATCGACTTCTCAATTAAGTCCATTGTAACAATAATGGTAACTCCGCTCACTGCTGACACAATAGTCTTTTCCACCATCTGCATACTTCCAAAATCAAATACGATTTGGATACACATCCTCTCGGATCGCAAGAAATTTCTCCAACCTACTCCAATAATCTCTCGTTCGATATCCATTGTATCTCTTCGTAGAGATTCAAGTCCACATGTCTTCCATACATCATAGCTCCTTCCAATGCTTCTGATTTGAAAATGATTCAGATACTCTGTTCTTCAATGGTTATCTCGCTCGATAAGATTTTGAGAGAGAGAGATCAAACGCCTCAAGGCTAATGGTACTCGAACCGCTTCGATTTGAGGTTATATAAAGGTCTTATCGGCATGCTCTAGACTCGTTGGGATTCTCGAACACTTAAATTTTCCCTTCGTAACTTTCCTTGTTCCACAAGTTACCAGTGTAACTTCATCGCTCAACGCCGTTATCTCGACGCTCTTTTAACTCGATTACGGCTTCGCTTAAACCATTCAAAGAAGAACGGTTGAGCGAAATCGATTTAAATCTCAACATAGTTAAATATATTATAAAATCAAAACCAAAGGGCAATATTTCTAGGCCAATAAATTCATATTTACGTAAACTTGAAATGCGATTTAAAAGTGACAAGTGGACCAGAGAAGGAAAACAGACGGAAGTTGAAAAGCGATTTAAAGCAAAAGTAGGCGGAAGCAAAAGCAAAACCACAACTTGATCACTTTCACATCTGCTTTTTCTCAGATCCAATAATCTTCTAACTATTATGATAATGGCAATTCACGCCAAATGCCGATTGACGCTTCAATTCATAGCTAATAGGTTTCTCACGTACTACTCGATGATTGACCTTCTACAATTATTTTCTGTTTTCCGCAAGATGAAGACGACGAGAACAGAGATTGCTTGAATCTTGAAAGAACCGGTTATTCAATTGACTTTTGTAACTAACTCAAACTGATTCTTAATTCACACGTGCTTTGCTTTCCTCTGCTTTCCATCGTCTGCTTTTACTCCCGTCTACTTTTGCACAACTTTCGTCTGCTTTCGCTTCCGTCTGGTTTTGCTTCCATCTGCTTTTCAACTTGAGTTTGCTTTTAAAATTCCGTCTTGTTTTCATCATTATTTGTACTTTATCAACATCATTTATGTCAAGTCGTTTAGACTTAAAAATCTCTTCTTTTTTAACTGCACAGATTTCTTCTGTCAGGTAGATTGACGTTTCAATTAATAGGCATAATGTCAAACACTGTCAATACCGTATTACAGAAATAAACACGAGAAAAGAGATTAACGCTTTAATTCATAGGTGAGACCGTCATAATTTTTTAATTGTGGCAAGGAAAGACACGCTAACCCCCAAAATGTATGAACCAGAAGACCTGTTTTTCTTGTATCGAATAATGTTCTAACTGGTATAATAATGTCGATTCTTGCCAAAACGTATTCAAGAAGTAAGCAAACATGAACAGAATTAGAGAAGAAGAGCACCACAGTAGACACCGACATTTCAGTAAAATTTGGTAACCACAGGAAAGGAGAAATACAGATCGAAATGCACCCAAACCTTTGTCATTAGTAAGACTTACAATGGATAGAACTTTAGCTTCGATCTAGATAATGCAAAGAACTACCGTAGAAGATTCTAAAATGGCCCATCCTAGAACTTGGAAACACAAATGACTGCTTTTATTTTTGTTTACACAAAACATCAACATCACTTAATTCAATAAATACACGATTCTGATTCTACATCAACAATATTATTACAACTTAACATAGTTGGAAACCCAGAGTCGAACCCTTCATGTCTCCAAAGGTCGTCTTTAATGCTTCCACCGCAGCTTTCCTTCGCTATTCCCATCCATGGCTTTTACCATTTCGTTATAAGCAGCATCCATGCTTCTCTCGACTCCAATGCATCTTCACCAAACTCTTCCGCACAAGCCCGGTTTCAATGTCTTTGCCTCACAACATTTAACTCGCTTCTTTAGCACAAGAAGCATCTCTTTCGCTCGTCATACTTCTTCTTTTATCGACTTAAGGCGGTTCTCGAAACCTCAAAAGTAGCTATCTTCTTTGCTTTGTGTTGGCGTAATCATTGTCAAATAGCATCTTCTTTGTCATAGATGTCAATGAGCTTTTCAAAACACGTGTCTTCGCCATAGACCTCTATTTGAGCAAGTTTAGATGAGAGGTGTATGAATTCCTTTACACCTTCAAAGAAATGCTCATAGTCTAATGATAGACGCCTAAGCGTTTCAAAAGTCGCTTCGCAATATTTTGCATCTTCTCATGATCAACCATATTCATGGATTCAAGAATGCAAAGCGACCCCTCACCATATATTTTCAGATAGAATCGATACACTAGTTCCTCGTATGGAGTTAGAAGAATCTGTTGACCTCGAAGATTTCCAAAGAACTTCTCGTGAAACCTGATCAACCTTTGCACTCCTTTAAAAGGAACAAGTACCTCGAAAGAGTTCGTTGATACCAAGCTGTCATCCTCACCACTTGAATTATCCAAATCAAGTGAATTAGGCAGTAAAATAACAAAGTAAAATGTGAAATTTGATTACGAAATAGAATAAACAAAAGAAAACGAAATGTTACCAAAGATAGAAGAAACCATGATCTTCCTCACAAACACCACCGAGGGTAAATCTATGAGATTTGATTCACTAGAAAGAATGTACATTCGTAAGATTGATAAGAATTCCATGCATGCATTAACAACGTCTATTATTTGATGGTCTAAAGCATAACTTGATAAGTATTAGTCAATTATGTGATTCTAGTTCGGGTTACATTCAACCAAAACTTTTGTGAAGTCGTAAACAAAGATGGTACGAGTGGTGGTCGTCACTTTCTTGACCAAACCTAGTGTCATGGTCAAGCAAGAGACAAAGCTCGATTGCATTATCAATCGCGGTTTGAATATATGTCCGCCGTGAAGTTGTTGTTCACAAATATTGTGGATCAAGTATCAATTGGAGGACTACTCAATACAAGAGGAAGAGATTCCAATATACTGCGACAACACCACCGCCATCAGCTTATGAAAGAATCCAATACAACATTCAAGGGTCAAGCACATAGAAGTCAGACATCATTTCTTGAGAGATTACGTTCAGAGGAAAGTCGTCAGTCTACAGTTCGTGGAAACAAAATATCAGTCGGCGGATTTCTTCACAAAACCACTAAGTGAAGACCCCTTTAAAGAAATCAGACGCAACCTCAATATGGTGATGCTAACGGACAATTCATCTGGTTTTTCATGAAGACCAGACAGATAGACGGAGGAGTTAACGGGGCATTCATCTGGTTTTTCATGAAGACAACAAAGATGACGGTGGAGTTAAAGGCGTTACGGTTTCGATATAAAACTTCTTTGACAAAAAGAGTTTTAGCGGAAAAAGTCGTCAAATCATCGAGAAGTAGAATCGTTCTAGAATTCACTATAAAATCCCTAAAAGCGAGCTTTGGGATTTACGCGAATTCACAAATTGTTAGTTCTCTTAAATCTCGTGATATTTCTTCAAGCAAAGTTCCTACTCAATCGAATCAAGAAGATGAATGTCAAGCCTATTTTGCGACTTGATCCAGGATTAGGATCGGGAAGATTGGTAAACTTCGAACAACTCAGAAACGAAGAGATGGATATAGAGCCGCAGATAATCGCGGCAAAGACTGTTGTTGATACTAAACAAATGTCTGTTGATGATACGGCTGATATTGCTGAAGTTAATGTCGAAGTTATTACTGGTAATCTCAAGGATACTCACACTGTCCTTGACAATCCAATTTTTGAAGAAGTAGTTTCTACTACTTTTCGGTCTTCATTGTCCACAAACAAATTGCTACATGTTATCGACAAAAGGTTACTCAGAAAGTAGTAAGTGTGATGACTAGTGTTCCATCCGAATCTTTAACTTTTCAAAGAGAAAGTTGGGAACACAGATTGGTTGTTACAGAGGAGAAGAAGACCAAATCTCTCATCATCCGAGACAAACCAAAGAGATTTGTGAAAGCCTTCTTCAAATCACTTGAATTTGATTACAGCATTCTACATCTGTTGGATAGGGGTTACAAGAATTTCTATGATCAACTGAAAAGAGTTGCAAGAGAACCATATCCACCAGAACCATTTGGAGAGCGTCTGACTTCTTATCCAATACTGGACAGTACAGTAATCAAGGTGGTACCTGATTTACAACCACCAAATTTTGTGGAACGCAGGCGTGAAGAGAAACTGAAGCTGAAAGTTCAACCAGAACCAGTTTTGGATGACATGACTTCGGATCAGATTGCAGAAGCAGTGCAATTGATTGATGAAGCATGTGAAGAGAAAAGAAGTCGAAGTTGTACTATCAGAAAGGGTCAGTATTGTTCTTTTCTGATTGGCAAGTTAAAATGTTCTTCTATTGTTTTACGCAACATTCTGCAAAATCGACCTCTGTGGGAGATCAACTCAATTGCAGAAGCTATGCCTTGGCTTGGAAGTACATATCTACGTATACTTGACTCCTATGATCTTGATATTCCTGATCGAGCTGTATATGTTCCTCCGCCTCTCCTACAAATTATTGAAACACATGTCTCAAACGTGGAAGCTTATACAACAACAGTTGCTGTTGTTGAAAAACAAATTGTTGAGACAGAATCCTCGACTGCAGCTGAATCGTCGACTCTAAACAAACAAGTTCAGAAACTTGATAAGGATATGAAGAAGGTTAAGAAGATGCTGAAAAAGTTGGTGAAGCAGTTAGGGAAATAATTTTTGATTAATAACAAATAGCGGGAGAAGGAAGAATGAGGAAGAATCAATTTGGAAGGAAAAGGCATTTAAAGATGAAAGCGGTTATTTTTTATTTACTCATACTTCTGTATATTTGAAACTTTTCATATTCCTCTATTATATCAAAATATTTGTTATCATCAAAAAGGGGGAGATTGTTAAGTCAAACCACACTTCACGTATTTAATAATTTTGATGACAAACAAAGAGAAATATACAATGAAAAGTAGATAGACGCATGAACAAATGAAAAGTAGATGGACGTAAGAGAAGTAACAAACAACTGAAGGAGAAAATCAGCAGAAGCAAAAACAAATTTGACGAGAAAAATCAGCGAAGCAAAAAACAAATTGAAGAGAAAATCAGCGAAGCAAAAAAACACCGGGTTAAAAATCAATCAAGCAAACACCGATGTAAGCTTTACAACAAAAGTGATTTTAAGCTTTATAAGAAAAAAGCATTAAGCTTCATAAAAGAAAAGGCATTTGAAGCTTTACAAGTGAAAAGCGACTAAGAGAAAAGCACCGATACAAAATCGACGAACAAAGAAACATAAGTTTTAGTTAGTTACTGGACTCAAATCGAATAACCGCTTTTCAAGATTCAAGCAGCATATTCAAGAAACAGCTTGAAGACCCTAAGTGAAGATCGCTTAAAGAAATCGACGCAACCTCAATATGATGATGTTAACGGACCATCCATCCGGTTTTCATAAAGACAAGACAGACATGACGGAGGAGTTAACGACCATCCATCTGCTTTTTTATAAAGACAAGATGCATGACGAGGAGTTAACGGACCATTCATCCGGTTTTTCATTTTAAAGACAAGATAAGTGGAACGGTGGAATTAACAAATGTTAGATTCGTTTGCACTTAAAACTTCTTTCACAAGAAAAATTTAAGAGGGAAAAGGTTGTCGATCATCGAGAAGTACAATCGTTCTAGAATTTGCCATAAAATCCTCAAAACCGACTTTTGGGATTTCTACCGAATCGAGAAATTGTCGCTTCTCAAAATCTCTCGAAATCTTTTCAACCAAGTTCCTACTCAATCAGAATCAGCAAGATGAATGTCAAGCCTATTTTGCGAGTTGATCCAGGAGCAAACTGGGGAAGATTGGTAAACTTCGAAGAACTAAGAAAGGAACAAATGGATATAGAGCCAGAGATAATAGCGGCAGGTTGGAGAAACTTCTTTCAAATACGAGATCAAGTCTATCTCAAAGAAGTTTATGAGTTTTGGAAGAATACTAAAACAATGGGACGATACAATCGTGTCATATGTAGAAACACACCCTGTTATAGTAACGAAGGAGTTAGTGGAGAAAGTCACTGAATGTCCGAGGAGTGGAGTTCAACCTTTTAACATGGTGAAATGGATGACTAAGTTGAAGATGAACGAAGATGAAGTTACTCGTCAACTTTATGGACAGAACAACCCAACTGAAAGGAGAGCCTCTTGGCTGGTACCAAAGGCAAGGGTATTGTTCGCGGTTCTTTGTGACTGTGTGTTACCTAGAATAGGTTCACGACATCAGGTCACTACCCTGGATGAACAATGTATCCTTCATCTTCTGAATCATCAACCAATAGATTTACCATTTCTGATTTTTAACTATATGGTAAAATCAATAAAGGATACGAACACCCTTCCGTATGGGATGTTGTTGACAAGAATATTTAGAGAAGCTGGCATCAGATTGGATTGGGGAGTTCGACAGAAGGTATCTGTTAGAAGCTACATAGATTCAACATCGATTGCCAAAATGGGTCTGAGATTTTCAGATAGAAAAGGAGCAGAAGCACCAAGAAAACCAACAACTGAGGGGGAGCCAATACCGAAGAAATCCTCTATGAAGGGAACAACATCACATTCTCAGGAACCAAAGTCGAGAAGTGTTCGATTCTTTGAATCAGGTAACTTAAAACGTAAAGGGGAACCTCTGCTGAGTGACATTCCAAAGCAAGCAAAAAGGTCACCCAGAGCTGAAAATGTGCGACAAAAAGAAGCCACTCAATCCACACAATCAAGCCATTCAAAGCATTATGAAGGGCAGAGATCAAAAGCTACAAAGTCCCTGTCATCAATCCTTCAGAAAGATTCAGAAACTCAATCTCAAGGAAGTGGAAGAAAAGGAAAAGAAGAACCCGAGAAGAGAAAATGCAATCTAAAAGGTCACCGAGGTTAAAGAAGATGAGTGCAAGAAAAGAAGAAACTTCAACAATGAGACAGAGTCTAAGAATGCAAGGCTGAATACGATCTATTGTTGATAATGTTGATTTTACCGGCTAATGTGAAACCGCCATCAAGATAGTATGGAAGTTGTTACGGGTAATATTAAGGATTCTCACAATGTCCTTAATAATACATTTTTGAAGAAGTAGTTTCTACTACTTTTCGCCTTCAATTGTCCATAAACAAGTTGCTACACATGTTATGGGACGTAAGGCTACTAAAAAGTTGTGAATGTAATGACCAATGTTCCATCCAAGTATTTAACCTTCAAGAGAAAGTTGGGAACATAGATTGGTTATTACAGAGAGAAGAAGACCAAATCATATCATCCGAGACAAACCAAAAGATTTGTCAAAGCCTTCTTCAAATCGATTGAATATGATAATGGCATTTTACATCTGTTAGATAGGGGCTACAAAAACTTTTATGATCAACTGAAGAGAGTTGCAAAAGAACCATATCCACCAGAGCCATTTGGAGAGCGTCTCACTTCTTATCCAATACTGGACAGTACAGTGATCAAGGTGGTACCTGATTTACAACCACCAAATTTTTTTGAACTCAAGTATGAGAAAATGAAGCTGAAAGTTCAACCACAGCCAGTCTTGGATGACATGACTTCCGATTGCGAAGCAGTGAAACTGATTGATGAAGCATGTGAAAAGAAAAGAAGTGGTACCTCTATCTGCGTTTATCAAGATCCAGGATCAAGCCAAACTGAGGCTACAGCAGATGATCCACAGGGAGGCACTATCAGAAAGGGTCAATATTGCTCACTTCTGATTGGCAACTCAGAATGTTGTTATACTATTTTACGTAACATTCTCGCAAATCGACCTCTGTGGAGATCAACTCAATTCTGAAGCTATGCCATGGTTTGGAAGCACCGTTTCACGATACGTGATCCCTTTGATCTTGATATTCCCAAACAAGTCGTATATGTTCCTCCACCTCTCCTACAAATCATTGAATCAAATGTCTCAAAAGAGAAGCTTATACAACAACAAATGCTATTGTTGAAAAGCAAGTTGTTGAGACAGAATCCTCGATCGCAAATTGAATCATCAACTTTAAAGAAGCAAGTTCGTAAACTTGATAAGGATATGAAGAAAATTAAGAAGATGCTGAAAAGTTGATGAAGCAGATTGGGAAATAGATTTTTGATTAATAACAAATAGGGGAGAAGGAAGAATCAAATTTGAAAGGAAAAGCGTAAGTAATATTTTGTAAAAAGCGAAGTTATTTCGATCTCTTAATACTTCAGATATTTTGATACTTTTCATATTTCTCTAATTACAAGTATTTGTTATCATCAAAGGGGAGAATGTTCACCAAACCAGACTTCACGATTAAATAATTTTGATGACAAACAAAGAGAACTATACAACAAAGAAAATATACAAATGAAAAGTAGTACGCATGAGAAAAATCAGTGAAAGGAAGAAAAGCAGACTAAGCTAAAAGAAAAGGTGACGGAAGCATTTTACGAAAAATGCATTTAAAGCTAAAAGAAAAGGTACGAAGCACTTTACGAAAGACGACGGAAGCTAAAAGAAAAGCAGAGAGCACTTTACTAAAGATGAGGGAAGCTAAAAGAAAAGAGACGGAACCATTTTACGTAAGATGATGAAGCTAAAAGAAAACCAGACTTAAGCTAAGCAAAAACAGACGGAAGCTTTTACAAAAGGCGAAGCTAAGCAAAAAGCAGACGAAGCTTTTTTCAAAAGCGATTGAAGCATTTTACAAAAGCGAGCGGAAGCCTTAGGAACAAAAAGCAAACGATACAAAAAATCGATTTTAATCAATTGTGTGTTTCTCTCTAACCCTTACTTTATCTAAATCGTACTTTTCATATTAACAAGTTTTAAACTAGTTACACATTGACTTCACGATAAGTGTTTGAGAGAACAAGTCATATCTCTAAAGGGTTAACGATAAGTTTATCACAATTCAACCCGCTTCTTCAGGCATCTTGATCATATTATTGCTCAATATATTAACGTGTAATTTACTTTGAAGAATTGTAATAATAGATAGCATAATATCGTAACTGCTTCGTCTCCGTTTCCAGTTCCTCTGACATCATGTTCAAGTTCAATTTACATTAACATCCAAGTACGAAACTCAAGGCGCCAGTCCTCCATTGTTTTCCTAATATCAGGGTCAATTCTATTACGAATTCGAGTTTCCTACTCCAGTGCCCATAATGTTTTATAGCAAATCTGATGTAGTTCGTCAAAGCTCGTTACTTCTCTGACAAGAAAATTGAGCTTCCGTCTGCTTTTCTCATTCGTCTGCTTTTGTGCTTCGGCCTGCTTGTGTTCAGATTGTATAATGCGCTTCTCGCTGCATCTTTTATGTCTTCGTCTGACGTTTGTATTCTCCATGCTAATTCGTTACGGGATGTTGCCTTGTTCAAGTTCAATTTAGATGAATGCTTCCTACTCCAGTATCCATTATGTTTTATAGCAAATTTGATGTATTTCGTCAAAGCTCATTACTTCTCTCGAAGAAAATCAACTTCCGCCTCGCTTTTCCGATTCCTCCGCTTTTGTGCTTCATTCTCGCTTTTTCTGCCTACTTTTCCAACTCCATGTATATTTTTAACTTCGCTACTTTTTCATCTCCGTCTATATTTATAACTTCGCCTACTTTTTCAATTCCATCTATTTTTAAGTTCGTCTACTTTCAACTCCATCTGCTTTTCTCTGCCTCCTCCTGTCTTGTCAAGTTCGTGTGTTAGAAATGAGGAAAAGCGCATCGATGGAAAACCAACCAGAGCAAATCACGTCCAATTAACAAGTAGGACGATGAATAAGCAAATCACCTCCTAATTAAGAAGCGAGACGATAGAAGTGAAACGACCAAATTCAGATATTGAAAATTAAAATGCAGACTCAAGTAAGACATAAAGCACAAAAGTTAGAGCATAAAACTTTACAAAGCGATATGTCTTAAACTAGATGATTCCTCCCGATAATCCTCAAACCTCTCGCTTTGACAGAGGAGTTCCTTTCGACATGAAAAATATATGTACAAGGAAAGAGAATGCCAACTCCTCTCTCTGCTCAACTCCGCCTTCATTGAAGTTCCCTCCGCTTTCAATAGCTCTTACCAAAAACTGATTCACACATTATGAATGACTACAAGAAAGATCAACATTGCTACAATCTTTCCATTAGATTATCTGTCAAAGATAACAACATTCTTCATTCAAGGTTGCTATTTTCTTAGAATCGCTTTTTTGTACACAATCTTCATACTCAAACAAAGCTTTGAATCTTATTTTTGCATCTCTCGCTTCATTCGATTCTTTCCACCATTTTTCCACACTCAATGCTTTCAACCGCTTCGATTCTTCTTTCTTGAATCTTTACAGAAACGGTTAATCGCTTGACTTCCTAACTAACTCGAATCGACTCTTGATCCGCTTTCGATTCTTCTCCTCGTCGTTATTCACGCCTTCGCTCTGCTTTTACTATTTGCATCTACGTCTCGCTTTAGTATTCGCGTCAAGGCTCTGCTTTATGCCTGCTGCTTTTGTCAAGATTTTCCACTAGATTATCTATCCAAAGATAACAACCGCTTTTGCTTTCATCTACTTTTGAACTTTCGTCTGCTCTTCTTCTTTCGCTCGCTTTTCAACGCCTTACTACTTGAACGTATTTTTGCTTCTTTGAGCATGTTCTTGTTCTTCTTTATTTAAAGCGCCTTCGGTTGATGTCATTTCCAACTCCGATTAAATTTCACTTACCAATTCCATAATTCTTCTTGAGTATACGAATTGACTAATCCTTCTTCAAAACATGTAACCCTAAAATCTACAAAGCGAGATATCGAGACGTCTTTTCGTTATATCGAATAATCTTCTAACTGCTATAATAATGTCAAATACTACCAAAACGACATGTAAGTAAACAAACATAAGATCAAAACATAGATTGACGTTTCAATTAATAAATGAGCTATGTTTTGCCTATCTCTAGGAAAATCATTTCGAGTAATGCCCTTATTTAATACCACGCAACTCTTCAAGTCTCACCTTCCATATGGTCCCCTAACAACTCTATATTTAAACTTTATATCCTTTCTCCACTAACTTCACCAAACAATTCTTACCCTCTTCTTTGCCTTCTTCTTGTTTAACCTAAATACATCTCATTCTCCATTCCAGGAAAGATAGCAATAGTCAAGGTTACTTTTCTATTTCAACAAACAAAGAACGCACTGCTCGTGTCAATAACCGATTTTTTCTCGATTACTTTTTTCATCCTAATTTTTCAATTTATAATGTCAACAAAACCCTTTCTTTATCTTTACGCAACATTTTTATAGTTCCTCCTTACTCGTGTTGCATTTGCCACTCCAACCTTCGCCTTATTCTTGCTTCTCAATAAAGTTGTGAAATAATTATCACATTTATACACTAATTTCGTTATTTTAATGCCGATATGAATTTCATTTATTTGAACGCAAAAGATATTTGAAAATGTCATAAAGGAAACATATGATCGCCAAAATCAGCTAGATGAGTTACTTATCCAAAGAGACATGTGTACTATTTTAATCATATATGAAAGAAACTCATTTCATCTTAGTTCTTCTCCCAACCGATGATTATTTCATTACATTTTCATATTATTTTTATTTAATCTGTCATGTTAAATTTTACCTATGATAAATTCACTGGACACTTTCATCACAGCATTTGCTGCGAGATAACTCGCTAGTACATCTATAACCTCTAATTTGTTTCCTTTTCTACTACATGCCACTTCATTTTTTTTCGGATAAAATCTAATCTTACCAATCCCTCACATATGATGCAGGTTGATCGACTTATTATATTTGGAATAACCTATTAGTTTTATGGCATTGAAAATAGAAAAGCTTTTTAAAGTTGACTTTATTTGGATGTAAGAAGGTACAAAGGTCGTTATGAAATACATAGAGTAGATAATAAGTACACGAGCAATAAAAAATTGTGTGTTTCAGATACATGAATTACTAGTGGCTAGCCTAGTTGAGTGGATCAAACCACCAAAAAAATTGGGTTAAGTTAAACACGAATGGAGGAGTTAACAAGGATCTACTATCATTACTGCTGGAGGTTTAATTAGAACTTAGCATGATCAGTAGTGTGGTGGATTTATACAGCACATTGGAAGAGGCTTGTCGCTAGCTATTGAACTAAGAAGAGTCCAATCAGGCCTTACTTTGACTTGATCGCTTGGCTATCGACGAATAATTGTTGAAGTGAATTATTTAGAAGTTATTAATATCCTGTCCTCTTTCAAGTGTTAGCTGAAAAAATTTTTTTGATGGCAGGTCCCTATTGGTTAATTCAACAAGATTAGGAAGTACAAATTTAGCATATATATCGCGAAAGGAACCAGTGTACTGATAATCTAACCACTCTCGCAATCCTAACTAACCCAAGTATGCATATTTTTCAAGAGCCTCCGTTGCTAGTCATGAAATTTATCCACCAAAACGAGTCAGGAGCTTTGTTATGCAGAGCACTGCGCTAGTTAGATAATATTTTGAACTTTTGGTCTCTCTTTTTTTTCTTTGTAAAAAAGAGATCATAAAGTAACAAAGATTGTGTGGAACAAGGAGTGAAAATATAAGCATGTTAATCAATTTTGCAATTCAAATTCTACAGAATTTCAATTAACAAATTAATTATTTTGGACCACAAACATTAGGACAAGAGCGCATGGGAATCTTGTAAATTTTAGTGAGTCCTTAAATTGCCACGTACGTGACGGAGTACCTATGAATGAAACTAAACTAAACTCTCTGAATCCTAGGCCAACACATAACTCGATCTGGTTTGTGGTTTCGAAGCCGCACAACGTAAGATGGCGTTGAGAGTGTGCAATTTAGCTAGACAAAGAAACCAACTTGTTATCAACTCAATTACCAACCCTTTGAGCTTCAGATTTCACCAATTCCCTTCACGTCCCCTCCAGCTATCTCGCTCACACCCCTGTTTTCAAACCGGCAAGTATATTGTTCGTCTTTATACCCGCTATTTTGATTAGTTTCTGGAATCGGTTTGTTCTCGTAGGTGCATCATTTTCTTGTTCTGGAATATTTCTGAACTGGGTTGATCTGTTGTGTTGTTAGAGAGGTGAAGAACTTTTAACAATTGTTGTGAATGTGGCTGATTGCTTATTTGCAGAGTTCAGATATCCAACAGGACCAATACGTGCAGTGCATGAGGCTACCGTGGATGCTATAACCAAAAAGAAAGAAAGTGAGGGAAACTTGCCAGAGAATTGGAAAATTAAAATGCTGTACGATGGAGACTGCCCACTTTGCATGCGCGAGGTATGCAACTTAGTGACACATTAATTCCGATTGTTTACTTTCCATTGGCTTTAGAATCTTAGCTTGTTTGTGAAACCAAATTCCAATGTCAGGTCAATATGTTAAGGGAGAGGAATAAAAGCTATGGTACGATCAAGTTTGTAGACATAAGCTCCGATGAATACTCTCCAGAGGACAATCAAGGACTGGATTACAAGACTGTATGCCAACTGTTTATACAATGCTGCAGTATTATAGTCTTTATTGAAGAATTTACAGTAGCAGTTGTAAGGGTGGTTGTTTTCGTTGTAGGTTATGGGAAGAATTCACGCAATCCTTTCAGATGGAACAGTGGTCACAGATGTGGAAGTAAGCCATAACTCTTAAGTGGTCTGGTTCTGTATTAACACGTCTTGTTCTAGTTTAGTGTTAATGTCTGCTTCTTAATTGATGGATGACTAACAGATTGTGCCTTTTTGTTATTAAGTCCTTACTTCCTTTATGATCCAGTGCAACCATCACGGAGCTACTGAGAACTCCTTTAGACGCTTGCATACTATATAGAAGTTTATGATTGGACAGTTGCGAGCATAGCAATTTAAGCTAGTTCATCCTTTCAATAAGTTTTGCATTTAGTTGTCTAGGGCTATGTTTGGCTGGGTGGATATTAATGAAATGAAATATTATTCCTATCGTTTGAGAGAAAGATTTATAATGAAATGAATAGGATAGAAGGAAGGGTTTTAAATTACATCCTATTTTATCCTAAACAGTAAAAATAAGTTAAACTCCGATTTGGAAGATTTATGATGAAATGTAAAATGATAAACAATATTTTACTATATTACATTATAAACTCTTCTTTCAAACAACATTTATGTTACATTATGAACCCTTGTTTCAAATAACATTTCACTATATTATATTATGAACCTTTCCATCCTCTTAAACAACATTTTTTAATATTATATCCATTTATATTTCATTCCATTATAAACTATTATATTCTATTAAAAACTTCATGTCCAACCAAACATAGCCTAAAGCAAGTTTTAGAGTGCTAAAAAAGTTTTGAGGCCTTAATCAGTGCCATTGCCTAAATGGAAAATCAAGTGTCAATAATGCCTAATGAGAGTTCTTGCTCTGATGATCTGATTTGTTGCCACCGATATTAATAAGGTGAAGAAACTGCTTCACATATATAAACAATAGAGACCGGATATGCTAAATATAGGGATATATTGAAACTAGTCGGTTCATCTATGAGTGCTGAGGCAGTACAAGTTAAGCCGTTCAGAACTGATGACTTTTATCTTGACAACTTCTGCAGGCATTCAGGAAACTGTATGAACAAGTTGGTCTTGGATGGGTTTATGCCATCACCAAATATGAACCTGTAAGCATCAATCTTTAAGAATGCAGTTTCCTAGATCTAGCTAGTATTTTCCTTTTGAACTTGTTATTTTCTATTTCCACTTACCAGTGTCAGGAAATCATGCTATTTACAGATAGGAACTATAGTTGATGCTATTTATGGTGTCTGGGCTAAGTATCGTCTTCAAATAACTGGTATAATATGCCTCTTACCCCCATTTCAGTGTCCATTCGTAGTCTACTATTCTTTTCTTGGTATAATATTTCAACCACACGGTTCTCTTACTTTCAGGCCGACCACCATTGCAAGAAATTCTGGAAGCACGAAAGAAAAAGGTAGGAATATTAAAGAATTTTCCCATTATTAACTATTCTGTTCATGTTTTGATAACCATTTTATTTGGGCAAGTAAATATAAGAGTAAATTCCTGTTCAATAAAAGACATAAAGGCCAATCAATAAAGTAGCTCCAAGATGGTGGCAGGAAAGCAGTTCTATTGATTTGGATTTGCATACGAGGCTTACAAATTTCCTTCAAATAAACAAGTGCTCCATCTGATATGACCTTAGAACTTTAAAATGTCTACATATAGGAGAACTTTCTTCAGTCTAAAAAGGCCCATCAGGCCGATAAGGGGTTATGCAGTTGGAGATAGCCTTCCTCTTATCTCCAAGACAATCCCAGCTATCTGCGAATTATACTGTATACCCTATTGCTCTTGGGGAGCGAGAGAAAATAAGTAGTATATGTACATGAATTTCATTTGTTAGTTAGCACTTGCCAGAAAAAAGCACTGTTGCCATCTTTCCTAGTATGCTAGGTTGCATAGCTCTTGCTGGAAAAGCTTTTGTTGATTGGGAGGTATTTGGTTTTTTGAGAGATGGATGGAATTTTGATTTCTCTCGCAGGATGAGGCATGCGGTGACAGCAGTTCCTGTAAGATGTGAGGTTTTTCATAGTTATTCGTGACATCTGCTTACCTCGATGAATTGCAGTCCTATTTATAGTTACTCGTGACATCTGCCTAGCTCGATCACTTGCAATGATCTGCCGTGGCCTTTACGGACAAGTACTCACCTCTCTTCACAGGAAAATGTGTTGGGTAGTCTTTTTCTGATTGTGACGTGACCTCATTTTTTACATAAATACAAACGAAAGCTTTTCACCCTTGTACATTTGCATTTCGTGGATCATAAGAAGGTACTTTGTATACTTGAACTGCTTCAGATATCATGGTTCAGGAGACAAGCATAATAGAATATGTAAACATGAGTTGAATGTAATGAAAACAAGTGCATGCTTGGCTGTTATTCGCATTCTTATATAACTTAGTATCATTTCCTGGTAGGTCTAATGATTCTGAGTCGTCGACCAACCAAGTCAACTTTAGCTCCATTTCATTGATTCTTGAAGGATAGTGGCACCTATGCTTTGTTTCTCTCCATCACCTTCGCCAAAAATTCACTAATATTCCTATCAGAACTTCCACCTCTGCTGACAGCTTTCTTGGCAAGCTCTGTCCATTTGTTGGTATTTCCCCTAACTTGTCTACTACTCTCTCCTTCCATAACTTGCCTTATGCACCCGTAAAGCTCTTTCCTAGTCAGGATCCCCTCTTCGTTTCTCTTGGCTCTCACTCCCACCTTCCATATATCCTCCACAAACTTAGCATTAGTTGGCTGATCAGTACCCTGAGCCACACATACCATTGGCACCCCGAGGCTCAATGCCTCTAATATCGAATTCCATCCACAATGCGTGACAAAGCAACCCACAGCTTTGTGAGCAAGAACTTGTAGTTGGTTGCACCACGTCACAACAAGCCCCGTCTCGCCAATTGAGTCCATAAACTCGCCTGGTAACTTGTTCTCTGACCCCTTAAGAACCCACATAAAGGGCCTGTTGCTTGCTTTAAGACCCCATGCTATTTCTTGAACCTGTTCATCTGATACGCTTGCCATGCTTCCAAAAGACACGTATAGGACAGACCCAGATGGTTTTGTCTCTAACCATTTCAGGCACTGATCAGTGGTTGGTTCCCAGAGATTTGCCCCATAAGCTGTATCTCCTTCAATTTGTTGGTCGAGGTAGGCAGATGGCACCATTGGACCGATCATCTTCACCGGCCATAGTCCCTTCATGGCCTTCACCAGCTTTTCAATAGAAAGAGCAGTGAACATATTAAAAAAACCTGATCCTTAGACGACTATTAATGAGTAGGCAGATGAAATATGAATGAAATCTAATATTATAGGTAAACCAGGAACTCTAGGCCTTCAAAGAATCATAAGCTTCAGATGCAAATAAGACTATTATACAATGCAATCTAATTTCCTTCTTTCTTCAATTCCAAATATTCTGCCTTAATTATTCCTCCTTTCTTTCGTTCCATGACTGCAAAAATCCCTGATAAATCACCCAGAATCGAAACAATCTATCACAGTATAATTGTAATCATTTTTATATAATTATGTTTGTTCATAACAACAAAATTGGAACTTTACGAATTATTATGTAAAAAAATGCTTCAATGATCTATGTTGTGATGGAGGAATATCTATCAGATCTGATCGATTACCTATAGCAACCCAACAGGATGCTAATCCTTACACTAATCAGTTTAGTGCCCTCTTCAGCTCAAATCTTAGTATATCTTCATATAGAAATCGATTTATTTTCCTAGTTATGGGAACTATGCAAGTGGAAAGTGAATCATTCACCTCAGACTCCAGCTCTTCAAAGGAGTTACAGAACACCCAATCATTTTCAGTTAATCTGTAGAACTTCTCCATCACAACTGCCAAATAAGCAGAGTGGCTCGTGGGATATGCCAGAAAACTAGGCAATTCATGAAAGGCCAGTACAGGAAGTCCAGGCAAAGACAAGCTCTCTATTTCAGGGTTTACAGGCAACGTGAATAGACCATTGACAATATGCCAGTACAAGGAGCAAAGAGAAGCAGAATTCGTCAAAAAAGTAGCTGCATATATCCCAAACTCTTTAGCCACCTCGAGAGCCCAAGGTAACAAGGAGTCGTACACAATACATCTAACAGGAGAGTCTGAGGCATCAAACTTGTTTATGAGCTGTGCCAACGTTCTTGATCCGACGGCTTTGAATGACTCCAGGTAGGCTTCAACACTTGAGGCTTGCTTGAACCCACCTTCATCGAAACCATCGGAGATGGGCTCGACGTGAACATTGGGTGCATCAATGGAGTTGACAGTATAATAGGTGGTCGCAAAAGTGGTCTTCAGTCCTCTGGAGGCTAATAGTTTAGCGAACTGAAGCAGGGGGTTTATGTGGCCCTGCGCAGGATATGTAAGAACTATGACATGACAACTCTTGTTCTCCATCACCGTAAGATAAGGTTGGGGGTTTCGTATACTACTTGGCAATGAGTTTATGATTCAACTGGAAAATGTGGAACCATTTGGCCTTTGTTTATATTTCTGGCTGGACGGTTGGGGGTGGGGGTGTTGAAATTTCCACCCTTTGACTATGTAGACTGAACTAAACCTTGGGGGGTGGGGTCGGTGTTGAAGTTGTTACCTTTAGAGTATGCAATAATTATGTATACACTTGGTCTTCGAAGTATTAGAGCTACGAATGATGCTTTCCTTGCTAAATTTGGATGGTCTTTGATCACCAATCCGCACGCGTTGTGGTAGTAGAGGTGGATCTATTTTTTTTTTAGTAAAGGCAAAATTTTATTTTAGTAGAGGGGGGGAGGGGTAGGGTGGGTGTTGAAGTTATTACCTTTAGAATACGCAATAATTATGTATACACTTGGTCTTCGAAGTATTAGAGCTACGAATGATGCTTTCCTTGCTAAATTTGGATGGTCTCTGATCACCAATTCGCATGCGTTGTGGTCGTAGAGACGGATCTATTTTTTTTTTAGTGAGGGCAAAATTTTATTTTAGTGGGGGTAAAATTTTACTAGGAGTAAAATTTTATTTTATTTTATGAAGGCAAAACTTAAAATAATATTTTTTATAGAGAATTTGTTAGAGGCAGTGGGGGAAAGTGCCCCCACTTGCCCCCATTGTAGATCCGCTCCTGGTTGTGGGTTCAAGTGCTCTCGTGTAAATACAGATTCACTGAACCCACCTCTCTCATCCTTGGCCACTACTGGGGTTCAATGGTTTGTGCAAGATCAAAGCCACCGACCCATCGCTCGACAAGGGATGAAATGGATGATCGGAGACGACTCCAGGACACGCTTCTAGCTTGACCCGTGGCTCGTGGGCACTGGGCTACTTCTCTCCCACGCTACCCACCCTATTCTCGTTTCCAATCTTAACCTGGATGTCTCCCAGTTTGTGGATTCTAGTGGTCATTGGGATTGGACACAGCTCCAATCTTGACTTCCTTCACCGATTTGTCGCCTTACTTTTTTGCCTAATCCATTCTTAGGCCCCAATCGGTTAGTCTGGGGTGCTTCTGACAGTGGCCATTTTACCGTCGCCTCTACGTATTCAATGATTTTGGGTCTTGACCATGAGTCGTCTCATGCGGTTTGGAAAGGCATTTGGCAGTGACTAGGACCACCGCGTATTCGTACGTTCCTTTGGCTCCTTGGCCGCGACTGGCTCCTTACGAATCTTCACAGGGTTCACCGGCACCTCACTACGGATGACAGTTGTCCTCACTGTTCTTTCGATGAATCTTCTTTCCACGCTGTGCGCAATTGCCTCAAGGTACATCGAGTGTGGACCATGTTGTCGACCCATCTGGCTACGACTCATTTCTTTACTCAACCTCTTAGCGACTGGATTCACACTAATATCCACACCCGCCGTCGTCTCCTGGGTCATGATTGGGCGACCATCTTTGGCCTCACTTGTTGATTCCTCTGAATTTGGCGGAACCAGTCTCTTTTTGATCCTCATTTCACTTGGCTCTCATCTTCTGACTCTTCCATTTTGTCTTATGCAGATCATCTTCGCGTGTCGTCCGCTTGTCATTGACTTACTTTCTCTAATAGTCTAGAATATTTCATTATAGAGTCTAGAATTAGCGTAGGCATAACCACAACTTGAGAAGCTACTAAAAGTTTAGTTCACCATCAATCATGATGCTTCCTAAGCTCCAATCACCAACTTACCAATACTATAAATATAGGAACTGGTCATTTGAGTTATTATACAAGTGAAAGGTGCAAAAAAAAAAGATTGTAAGTGTTGTGAATGGTGATATAAACAAAATTAGAATTTTGTTGTTTTATATGCGCTAAAGTTCTACTTAATATAATAAAATTTTCTTGTCATCCAATTTAGTCCTCCATATATTCAACATTTACATCCTTATCTGCTTCATATATTTATGATAGCTACAATCTGAAAGTCAAAATTTTATTCTTTATAAATCTAACTAAGCTTGGTTTTATTCTTTACAGGATTATTGCAGATGTTACAACTCAAAAGGTTGTATAGCTTATAAACAAGTGGAGTGTCAAACCATGTAATGTTCATTGTGACTTATATTATAGAACATAACCACTTAGCACCAACACATAAAAATTCACTCGTTAATTTTTTTACTTTTAAATTTACTAATTGAAATAAAATTAATGAGTTTTGTTTCAAACACGTAACCATTAGAGATGCAAATCCTTATAACAAACTTAGACTTCAATTGGGAAGTTCTTTCCAATAGGTTTTCAATGGTAATAAATATGTAAATCTCTTTTAATTCATCATCATCTTTGATTCATTCGTGATTATTGTACCTATTTGCTAATCTCATTTGTTAGATTACTAATGGATACAAAAACAAGGTAGATGAGTTACTAAATCAGCATGGATTAGAAGAAGAATAATTGAACAACTAATTAGAACTTCCCGAGGTAATATTGTGTTTCTATTTCCAAATATATTTATGCAGACGAAAAGAGGAGTGAAAACTTAGACAGATATAAAAGACTTTTTGAAGTTGACATAACTCAAACTCCGACTGATATGATCACTCCCTCAACTTCAAGCTCCCCTCTTTATCATAAACATATACATCTACATACGTAGTTTGAATTGCTTATGCATTAATTATTAATTTCTTTAGTAAATAAATCAAATGTTAAGAAAAAATAGAGAAGAAACAACTTAATAAGAAATAAAGAAGTCAGAGAAAGAAAGAAAAAAAGAGAGAGAGATATAAAACTTTACTGTTTTTAATTTTTATTTTTGGCCCCATTATCATGTGATTTAGCAAAATACTTTTATAATAGAAGATTGACAAATAAGCTAATTTTGAGTTTAAATTGAATATTTGTCATGTTGAATAAATGAGAATTAAGAAACATTATCAAAAGAGTATTGTGAGCTTTAAAAATATTCTACACCTACCAATGAATTTTGGAAGATTCTAGCCTTGCTTTTATCATATTAAAAAAGGATCAAATTCTTTATATATATAATTCTATACCAACTCTATTTTATACGATCTCATTTACGTATTTTTTAAGTCCTACATATTTACATGAATAGCATCATATAAAACAAAATTAGTACAGAATAATGAGTACAAAAGATCTTATCCCTAAAAAAAAAAAGAAAAGGCTTATTTGCTACGAGAGCATTCATCCAACGTTATTGTCGCCATCTCATAATATTCAATCTTTATGTTAATAAAATAGTTTTTTTAGTACTTACATTTTAAAAAGAAAATATTCAACTGAAGATTTAGAAAGAGCGACCGCATCCGACGCTAAAGCCATTTAATTAGCATATAGACCAAAACCAAAGCAAGAAGCAACCTCCATGCAAAATATAGGCCCTCCCCAAAACTAATCCCTCAAGGTCAAGCTAAACCAGAACATCCTGTAGCAAATTTCTAATAACCTCCCCTAAAACCTCTCCCATCCACACCAATCTCTCCCTTCTCCTCCTTTTCTCTCTTCTTTTTCCCTTCCCTTTTCCTCTTACAGGAAATTCTCTTTCTCCTGTCATTGCGAGGAGATTCTGAGAGAGAAAGGAGAAGAAGTGTCCTTCCTCTCTCTCACCCGCCATTCATAATAACCCTCATTGCCACTTCTCTTCATCCCAACAATGGCCTTCCCTTTGTACATTCTTCTCCTTCTACTTTTCACCTTTCCTCTCTCCTTCTCCAAACTCACTCCCGATTACTACAAGGAATCATGCCCCGACTTTCAAAGGATCGTCAGGGAAATCGTCACCACCAAGCAAATCTCCAACCCCACCACCGCAGCAGCCACCTTACGTACCTTCTTTCACGACTGCATGGTCGATGGCTGTGATGCTTCCGTTCTCGTTTCCTCCAACTCCTTTAACCATGCAGAGCGTGACGCTGATATCAACCTCTCCCTTCCTGGTGACGCTTTCGACGTCGTCATCAGAGCCAAGACAGCCCTCGAGCTTTCCTGTCCTAAGACTGTGTCCTGTTCAGACATTCTCGCTCAAGCCACCCGTGACCTTATCACCATGGTCGGAGGACCCTTTTACCCTGTTCGTCTTGGTCGCAAAGACAGTCTTGTCTCCATGTCTTCTCGTGCCGAGGGACAGATTCCCTGAACCAACATGACTGTGGAAGCCATCATCAAACTGTACGCTACTAAAGGATTCACTGCACGAGAGATGGTTGCGTTGATGGGGGTCACACCATTGGATTCTCTCACTGCAAGGAATTCGTTGACAGGCTCTACCATTACAACAAGAACACCCGACAGATCCCGCACTCAATCCTAAATTCGCCGCAGCATTGAAATCCATGTGTAATAACTATAAAACTGATCCAACAATGTCCGCTTTCAACGACGTGTACACCCTGGCAAGTTCGATAACATGTATTTCCAGAACTTAGTGAAGGGATTGGGGCTTTGGCTTCTGATGATGCACTAGTGAGGGATCCAGTAACAAAGCCATTTGTGGAGCTTTATGCAAAGAACCAGGATCAGTTCTTCAAGGATTTCTCTCTTGCAATGGAGAAGCTCAGTGTTCTTGGAGCTAAGACAGGGAAGAAGGGAGAGGTTAGGAACAGGTGTGATCATTTCAATATGATTCACACATAAACAAGTCGTCGTGGCTTGTGAAATAGAAATGGATGCGTGGAATGTTATCATTATTCAATTGTTTAAATGTTTTGTTTGAAATTGTTTCATAGATGTGTTTCTTGTCATGTATGAATCATCAATGAAATTGCCATGTTAACGGATGAGAATGGTGATGATGTATGTTCTATAATCATGTTACTGTTCAAATTATAGCCAATGTCATTGACCTACTAGAACGTGGAGATTGTGGGTGATGACGGGGGAACCTATCTGCATAATTTGTACGTTTTAACTTCTAGCTTAAATGATTCAAATGCTAAACACTGGCTTAACCTGTAAGTTTCTCAAAGTTGAGCCTTCTTACTGAACTTTAATTCGACAATACATCTAATGACACCCTTCCAGAGTAAATATGCAAGTTTCTCCTCAAGCCCAGATTATAGATCGCAGCAATTCATTAGGAATAAATGATAACGGTTGATTTCGCAAACATTACAACAGCAGCAAAACTACAGAGATTGAAGATTAATTCACATTATTATGACCCAATCTTATATGGCTCTTGCCGAAGCCGTACATTGATGTTATGGATTTTCACAATTACTTCCTCATTAAGGAGAAAGGGAAACCATGACGACCAACATGTTCCTTGTCTGTCACTTTGAGGGTATAGAGAAACAGATTTGGAAACATGAGATGCATCAAAGACCAAGTTTTGACTGTGATGCAAAGGGCTGAAACTAATTAGAGACTCCCCACAAAGTATTGACACGGTTGCATAAGAAGTGGCACCAAAACATGGAAATGAATGACGGCAATAGCGATCATCTATCTTTCCTTGAATCTCAACTCCTCTCGTCTCCCTCACCTTAAGAGCATTCTGATGATCTCCCAATGCTTGCAAGTTCCTGAATTCCTTGAGGCAAATTGGATATTTGTGCTTCTTATGCTCCAGTTGATGCACTACAGCTCTCTCTCTTGAGTGTGCCACGTTAGATGAGACTCGGTCGAACAACTTTCTTCCATTTTCTTCTTCAGATTCCACGATCAGTTTCTTACTCTTGGTACAAGGATTTACCTCAAAGCCGAATAACATTACCAGTTTCAACTCCATCCCTGTTCATAAATTCCCGAGATAGAACCCAGATTTTCAAACTTAAAATAAAAGGGGGAATGAAAGTATAAAATTATGTTTCTCCCTTAAGTTCCCTTAACAAGATGTTAGATATATATCACCACTTCAGTCTCTTCCAATATATAGAACACAGATATGTATATATGACACAAATTGATATTAACTTCTGAATATGAACATCAAAAGGTTGCCAAAAGGACACTTAAGTGGTAAAGTATCAGATGAATAAGCCATCATGTATATTTAATATATTAGTTATACATGGATCAATCTTTCCATGTCAAGAGATATCACAAGGATCTACTATACACAAATCAAAATATAGGCATTGAAGTCATTTTCCACTTGCACGTTTGAGATTGGACATATATTTAAGTGAAAAGGGGACGCAGAAATAAATTTTCAAAGTAACCTTTGGAATAAAAAAGGACATGGTGGGGGCTAAATCCAGAAGTGTATCGTAAGAAAATGGAGATTAGTTGATTTTTTCACTTACGGTTCTTGATTTTAGACCTTCCAATCCAATGAAACTATGCAGTTGGTGTAACATAAAATAATCAACTGGCAAATGATGTAAGCATATCTACAATTAAAGAGACAAGGAGAAGATCTCAGCTTGTCATTTCACACAAAAATAAACATTGAAACTTTATGAAATGTTGAACGGCTTGATAGCTATTTCCACCCAAAGCATTTTCTAATTGCAAAACAACGCTAATCTCCTTTACCCCCTTTTGAGTATTCAATTTAGATTGTCTTCTTCCTTACAGAAAACTTATAAGCAGGCAGGTAAAGAATCCAATCAGAAGTAAACTTTAAACCAGATTATTATCAAGTTGGATGGTTGATATGTTCCTTTACGTCAGCAAATGATACATCAAAAAGTAGCTCTAATATCCAATATAGAAATCCTCAATCAGACACTTTCCATCCTGTGCAAGTCTCTAATGTGATCAAACAATCACAAACCTGTTTAAGGACCTAACATTAAATTTGATTAACCTGTTTTGACAAGCCTGTCTAGCAGTACTCGAGCAAAGGGCAGGAGTCATCACAACCGTTCTCTCTCTCCCAATTGCTCCCTTTCTTGGTGCATTTCTGACAGAGCTTACCATGGGTGTATAGAAGACAGTTCAGATCAAACTTAAGCTCATTTGGGATCCGTTGATTGAGGTGAATGTATGTCTTATTTCGATCTGCCACATAAGGTACCCAACCAAGGCTTTTTGCAATCTCATACACCTGAATCATAATTGGAAGTCAGAGTGTTGGGCATGAACATTGAAAGGCATCATGGTAGGAAAAGTTGTTTGAACTTTAAAGGTATGCACGGACGATCTCGTACTCACATGAGTGTCCACAGGAAAATCATCCCGCTGAAGGTTGAACATCAATACACAAGCTACCTATCAATTATGTAAATGGTTATTGACTGTCCAAGCAATAGCAACATAAACGCTGACAATAATGATATTACCAGTTTGAATACAAGGATCATCGTCAAATGTTAAATGACGGCAATCTTAAAATTAGGAATGTGAAATGATACTGGAAATATGATGCTAGCAGCGTAAGCTCATGTGTAATTCCCTTCTGACATGCTTTCAGAACAAACAAGTACACTTTGCTAATAAAACAAAACCATCTTAAGGGGTATCTTTCCCAAGCAATCAGGTAACAACTGATCTAAAAGCACAACTTACCGTCTTTGGCCCAATTCCTTTAAAATGAGAGAGCTCTGCCTTAATCTCAATGGTGGATAAATCTCGCAGGTACTCCAAGCACAACTTGCCTTTTCTCTCTAGCAAACTAGTCAAAATGTTTTTAATGTAAGAAGCCTTTGTTGGGGCTAAACCTCCGGATCTGATCGCATTCTCGATGTGTTTCTTGTCAGCAGCAAGTGCCTTGAGCAATTACAAAGACAGATAATTCAAAGGCAGTCAGACAACCAAATTCTTCAAATTTATACGCCCATCAAGACGAACCAAAAGTCCAGTGTTGCCCGTAAAGCAAATAACGTAGGAACAAACACTTAGTCCTAAAACGATTGAAGAAGAAAGCTTACATCTTCCCAAGTAGGAAAAGCAGATTTGAGATTGGAAAAAGCCCCGAGAGAATTAAACTCAGTAGTGTTCTGGGAAAGCAGCGCTTTAACCAGACCATCCAAAACACTTTCCGAATCCCCACCACTATCGTGAGCACTGTTTTGGGTTCTAAGCGAGGACCCGTCATGATGGAGTCTCTGTTCCCGATAGTGGGCAAATTGTGGAGGGAAACCGTGAAAGGACAACAGAGAGTCGCGTACGGCTCGACAATCTTGAGGCGTGGGTCGAGGGTGAGATGGGAACGGACCTTGTTCTTCAACGACGGAGCTGACTTTGGAAGATTTAGATCTGCTGGCAGTGGTTTGTTGGAGAAGCAGCTTTCTTTTGCTGGGTTTCTGCATTTTACTTTTGAGCTATGTAATAGTTTCTCTCCAAGAACTTCTCAAATATAACGAATTGATCGTGTGTTCCTAAAAGTGTTAACTTCTTACACACCACTTATCTCAAGCTCATCTGATTAGATGCTTGGTTTCAAGCAAAACTTTGGTTTGGTATGAAAATTTCATTATCCTTTTTCATTTGTTTCAATCCAATCCCACTCCCAAACCCCAGACTACAAGTATTTATTACATGAATGTACAGTGTACACATCCCTGAACCTCAAATAACGCCAGTATAATTACACATCCCCTATCTTTACAATCAAATTACTTAGAAATTACTGGAATTTGGCCCAAGCCCGTTTCGCCCATCTAACCCGACCCGGTGACGCCAATGTCGGACCTCCTCCTCCTCATCTCTCTCCCTCATCATCTGCAGCATTCTCTTCGCCTTCTCCCTGCCTCTCTCGCTCCCTCTCTCCGCCACCTCTCTCAACACCTCCGCCGCTCCCGCCTCCACTGCCAATCCCTTGAATCTCAAGCTGCCATGACTCAGTGCGTACAACGCCGCCACGCAGTTCTCTCTCGTCGCCGCATCCCCCGACGCACTTCCCTCTTTCAACATCCCCACCAGTATCGCCACCGCGTTCCCGTCCAGCATCGCTGACCTCCCCTCATCGCACGCAGCCAAATTACAGAGAATCAGTAATATTCTCCCTGCAAAGCCGCCCGACCTTACCATGCTGAGCAGCGTCGGAACGGCGCCGAATTTGATCAGTTTCACTCTGATGCTCTGAAGTAGGCTCACGTGGTATAAAGCTAAAGCCGAATCGTGGCGCGTCCGCTCACTCTCCGACCTCAGCGCGTGCATCAGCGGCTGTAACGCGCCTAAAACCCCGATTGCCATCTTGTTCTCGTCCTCCAAGGCTAGACTGAACAACGCGCCAGCTGCGTGCTCCTGCGACTCGCCGTATCCTGCCTTCAAAACGTCGACCAACAATGGGACGAATCCTGACCGAACGATCCTCAACTTGTTTGCTTTCTCTAAAGAGAGGTTCACCAATGAAGCGACAGCGTTTGCTTGGACGACCGCGTAACGAGATGCGATTAAAGGACGAAGAGCTAAGAGTAGCCGAGGACTGCACAGAGAAGCCCTAATCCCCTCTTGAGTTCTCGTCAATTTTCTCAAAGATATCACACCCTGTTCTTGCTCGTGTACTTCAGTGCTCTTCAACTTTGCGATTATCTCTTCTTCTTCAGGAGTGTGGATGTGAGCTAGGTTTTCCGTTTCTGTAATTTCCGACGACGATGAAGAGTAACATGCTGGCCGGATTGCCAACGGTAATGGAATGAACGGCGACACTCCTCCCCCACCGGTGTTGGCAATCACCGACTCCTCCGACGAGCTCGAGTAGAAGTGGTGGTGTGATCGGTGGGCAAGTTCCGTCTCGGCGTGAGAGAATATAACCGGTGGATTCTCCGCCACGCCCTTGAGCAACTCCTTTTCTGAAACCCTTAAATTAGGGTTCGAAGAGGGCGATTCGCTGATCTTCGCGCGGACGAGGGCCTCTACAGAGGCGTAATCTGGTGCACGCGGGTGCTCGACTCCCGATGCATCGCACCAGCTCAGAATCGTGGATTTGATGGCTAAATTGGGAATCACGGTGGTGAAATCAGGGGTGGTGGTGTCATCGAGCAGAGGAGCAAAGCCCAATTCGCGGCAAACTTGGACGGAGACACGCTCGAAGGTTTGGCCGGAGGAGACAACAACCGGGTCAGACATTAAGGATCCGGAAATGGGGCAAAGAAACTCTTTTGGCGGGTGAGTCGATCTGGGAGAGCGATGATAGAAGGAAATTTTCCATCTGTGCTTGCCGTTTTTGCCCATCGCTGAACTCTCTGCTCTTATGCTTATCTGTGCCGTAAAGGGACGAAACTTGATGAGCTTGTGATTCAGTGGGTGTTGTTAAAGATCTGAGCTTTATGAGAGACACAGAGACCGCGTCTACAAACGGGTATGAAAGCTTAAGAGCTTTGACCTGCGAGCCTTTGACCATGCGGGGTTTGGGTTTGGAAGTTTCTGTAACTTAGTAGCTATTTGCTGACCCAACCAAACCAGCTTACTTTGTTTAGCTACTTCTTCCGGCTTTTATATGGATTTTGTCTTTTATCGACAGAGCTGGGCTTCCCTGTTTGAGGTGGTTTAAGATTGTGTTCCATAATTAAAATTTAGGATTAATAATTCTTTTATGTTTTGTTAATTACAATTTAAAAATCGTAACTAATTCAGTTTTACAATCCGATAACAAGTACTTTGCTATTAACACAAGAATTGAATGAAACTCATGACTAACATCTGATCCACGTACATAGGACCAAATTTGATTATGGCCATTGGGAGGGGCGTTGCTAATATCTAATGAGAGCATCAATAAAACCGTAAGATGATATAATTATGTTTTGTCAAGTCAAAAAAGGTGAAGTTGAAATTTCAAGTATGGCAAGGCAAAAAATGTCTAAAATAACTTAACAGACGTTCAGCACTCTAATTTCTTAATCAAAGGTTTCGAATTCATGTTTTATAAATGAATTCTTAATCAGAGGTTTCGAATTCATGTTTTATAAATGAAAAAATCTGTTTGATCAGTAATTTACTCTTTACGGGCTGACTCGATATGAGCGAGAATTAATCTAAAAATGACTAACTTAAAAATACCTTCTTATAAATTAAGGCTCTCTTAAAACACCCCGTCAACTTATATTAAAAAAAAAGGTTCTCACGACAAGCATGTCTATTGCCAACGAATGACTCTATGTCCACAGAAAACAACACTCGAGCTTATTGAGCAATAAGCATGCGGAATGTGGGTCACCATCACTTATTCTCGTCGCCTAACCTCCATTAAGATTACAGACGAAGCAGACTGGAGATGCCCTACTACCCTATCATTGCCACGTTCATGTTCTTATGCCACTAAGTAATAATTCCATTGAAACCTCAATTCAATTAATGATAGTGAATTAATCATTTGACGTCTTCTTTAAATTGACTGAGCCTGAAAGACAATAGGATCGATCATACGGATACAGATATGGGGACAAGGGACATTAAATGTTTTAAGCAAAGGTGAAAGAAATAGATACATGACATGGTCTAAACCTCTGTTTTTAAACCCGGATAAGTTTATCCTTCAAAATTAGTTATAAATTAACTCAGTCTGAATTGATCAAATCGGTTAATTGATTGATTAACCGGTCCGATTATTTTTTTTTGATTTTTTTTGATTTTTTTTAATATTTTTAATATTATATATAATTAAATATAATTATTGCATAATTATTACGTCACACCGGTTCAACCGGTTGAACCGATCGAACCAGTCAAACCGATGACCAATAAGACTATCGATTCGATAACCGGTTCAAGTTTCAGAATATTAGTCTAAACATAATCTACCACTACTGTCTACTACTACCCCTTGTCCCCTCCATTCTCCGTGCCAACGTTGGGGCTATAAGGATTGGGCCCTGAACAAACCAATTAAATGGCCCATTACAAGCTGGGGACCAAAACGAAACTTCTTCTTCTCAATATTCTATTGTATGATTTATTGTTGTTTCTTTTAAAACGCATCATTTGTAATATTATTTTTTTTGGACATTTTCAGACATAATTTCATAACTTTTTAATGAAATTATTAAAGAAGGGTAATTGAAATTTCTAAAAGTTAGAGGTACCTTTAGCAAATTTGAAATTAAATACATGAGTATAAGTTAACCACAAAATTACCGAAAACACTTTCATAATAGTTCTCAATTAACCCATCATCACAAATAATGATTAAAAATTTAACCGGTTTAATCATGAAAATCTTGAATTATCCAATTTTTCAGTTAAATTTACTTTAATAATTTTTTGTTAAAACTAATCAATTATTATTAATAAATAAGTTCTTATAATTTAAAATAAATCAATTAATTTTATTGAATAATATATTTTTAATTAAAACTTAAATTTTTACAAATAAGAACAATTTTTTCAACCATATTTCAAATTTTAATTTTATTTAATTTCTAATCGATCCTACAACTTTTCAATATCGGTTGAACATTTTAAATATTAAATTTCTTATCTTACCTATTTAACTTCCGATTCGTTCTTAAAACATTCACTGTCAAAATAAAACTAATTAACATGCATCTATTAGCAAAGAACATTAAAAAAACAATATACTATTTTTCTTAAAAATGCATACACATTATATGTTATAACTATCCAAATTATCATCCTCCATGTGCTTACTAAGAAAATTGAGATACGGTATGGTATTCTTACCTTTCTCTAATCATTCCAAATCTATGATGGTAAATTTAAGATTTGACGACAATAATTCAACTTTAACATTCCGTTTAGTTTCTTCCAAAGAATATTGAAACATATAATTAGATAATAAACTGAAAATTTAACTAACTTTAGCATTTAAATTATGAAAATCGTAGATTTGGACCAATGGTAAAATTTGAAAGAAAGCAAATATTTAGGTGTCAAATTGTCAATTAATCATATTATATGTCAAGAGCATGTACTAATTCTTTTTTTTTTTAATATCAGAAGGATAAATACATTGACTTAAGCAGCTAGGCGAAGAAAAGATGCCCCGTGACATCTTTTAAGAGATAGAAAAACAACTCACAGGCGAGTTTTGATACTAATAAATGTCAAATTTAAGAGAATTGGTATAATTTGCTAGTCAATTGGCAGCTTTATCGGTCTCACGATATGCATGCCTAATCCTCACGATCCACTCGCTTTTTAGAAATTGTTGAATACCAAAAGTATGAGCGATGTATGGGACGTGTGGTTTGTCGGATTGTAGAAAAGGGAAGAGCCTTACTCTTTCACCATATATCTAATCAACGTGTTTTGACCGACGAAACCTATGAACAGAAAAGCATGATAGAAGAAAAGTCTACGCAAGTGATTATTTATGGGTTGAAAAGGTATAGAAAAAGAAAATAAAAACAAAAACTATATGAGAAGAACAATAAGGAAAGAAAAAAAAAAAACTTGTAAGGTTAAGCAATCTTTATAAGCAAAGCTGGTCTCTCAATGCTCAAGAAAAGAAAAAAACCACGATGTGGAATCTGATGAGCAATTTCATCATAAGTTTCTTCATCCCTCTATTCGATGTAATTGGTATTCGTCGTTCGATGGTGTTTTGCTTTGTAAGTTGGGAAAAAACTATAGCAATTTTGTTTAATTTCAATATCAATATCAACCATCTCCAAGCCTTTGAAAACTTTCAGTCTGAAACATGATGCATGTGGAGGAATTATAAGCCATTTTTGAAACACATCATATTCTATTCCATATGACAAAGTACTTTGCAGTTTGCACACATTCACACACATTTCTATATACAGTACGCACATGTTAATTCAAAGTTCTGGCCCCTTGTCATGAGATAAGAAGTTATGCATGGGAAAATGGGGTTTGAAGAGAAAAGATGCATATGATCATACAATGGAAAAAGTTCCTTCAGTTTTATGGGAATCATTACTGGATCTAATCGTTCCTTTATCTTCTATCAAACGCTGGAAAAACCCACGCTAGAGAAAATTTTGGAGAACGGAAAATTGCAGAAGAACTTTTGTTGTTTGCGAACCACAGCTAATAACAAGATTAAGCTTAGCAAGAAAGCATAGATGAAGAGGTGATTATGGCTTCCTAAGAATGTTTTGGGCTTAGACATTGATCAACTCGTGAAGATCTGAGGTTGCATGAAAATGGGAAAAAACCCTAGTTTGCAATGTTTGAATGTACCCGTTCAGTTTGCATATAAAGGACGTGTTAGTATATGATGGTAGAAAAAGATGAAATCTTTCCGAAACATTCCGATTGGGAACTTCTGACCTGCGCGATTACTGCTTGTCTGAAAAACAACAAGAAAGCTTTTGATTGCATGCCATAAATATGTTTGGGGGGAAATTTAATACCCTTCTGCCAACAGTTTTCAACAAGAATTAAAGCCATCAGAATTCTGAAACATGTCTACCGATAAGAATATCATTCACACACACACACACACACAGAAAAGAAGCTATATCTGAAAATATCTTTTTCAAACCAAAAACAAAAGACATCCCACATACTTACGACCATCATATGTTGTTGTTGATGCGTGGGGAAACCATCTAACAACTAAACACGACTTAATTAACGAACCTGGCAAGCAAATATATTAAATGCAAACAAGTAATATATGTAATAATTAAAGCGATGGAAAATGAGAGAAAAAACACCGCCACCAAGAAAACTTTCTACTTATTAATCTTCATCTTCTGGATTTGCTTAATCTAGCAAATGATCGGACCGAGACGCTTGATTCCCCGAATAGTTGTTTTGGATCCTTTGGGAGACAAAGACCCTTCAATCCATTATCATCACTGACAAAAAGGGGGTTTCATATGACAACGAACTTGGTTGCACCCTTCTTCATGTGTAGTAACCCCGATTTTATCTTCTCCTTCTTCCTGCTCTAGTGGGTTTTCCTGTGTTGATATTGGGTTGTGGGATTTGTGAGTACTTAAAGAGAGAGGAAGATAATGAAGGAGGTGGCGAGGATGTAATGATGAAGAATCAGTGACAAGAACATGGAGGATGAGGAAGAAGAGAGCATGATGATTGCTGTTGGTTGATGCTGTTAAAAGGCAGAAGAAAAATCCAAAGTATTGCCTGCCATCTCTCTCTCTCACTAGCTATAGAGCCTTTAGAGAATGGGAGATGGAGATAATAGAGACGTAGAGATAAGGCAGCCAGGCAGCCAGGCTCCTCTCTCCGTCTCTCTCTCTCTTCCCCTCTATGTGTTGTCTGTGGCTTATGTGGAGAGAATTATCACGAAATTAAATCATAGTGGTAGCTTTTTCATTTCTCAGGCTCTCTCTTATTCTATGTGTTTCTGCTCTCCAAGAAAACGGATTGGACCCATTTGTTTTTAATCCTTGTGGGGAAGAACCTCTCAGGTTGTATCACTTATTCTTTGCTCTTGTTCAATCACACAAACAACCAAACCAAGTTGCCATTGTCACGCCTAGTATATGTTCATCCACATAACGCGTCAAATCATAAGACCAACATCGCATAAATACAACAGGAGAATTTTCGTTAGTAGAAAAAATCTTTTGACTTGAATCTTATAACAGTGATGAATGCAGTATAGGCGTGCAGGGATTGACTAGTAGACCAAAGTTTCCAATTTTTAAGTTTCAATAGTATCTTATATATTCTACACAGTAAAAAGGCTGTTTATGACTGCTTGCTGTGAATATGAACATGCTAACTATAAGCTTTATTGGGTTTAGTTAAAGGTGTAGGAATTTGGCAGGCCAAATGTGTATATGTATAATATATATCTCTAGAGTGAGGACAGCGGACAGAGCCTGCAAAAGCATTTCCCCCTAAACTACGCTTACTACAAGAGCAAAAATACTTGTTGCTGTCCCTCAAATGCAACGATCTTTCTGTCAAAAGAGAAGTTTTTTATTTTGGAAGATCTAAGGATTACAGCCAAGCATAAGATTCCCATATAAGCATATTTTGAAATTGTGTCACTTCATCAACTCTCAACTGATTGTAAGATCTAGGTGGTAGATACCCCATGCATTATTTTGAACCCTACGTACTCTTGATGTTCATGTATATCTTATTCTATTCTCCTAATATTCCTCATCTATGCGTAATCGTTTTCTACAACTTTCATGCCTACAACATTCCCTCTGGCCACCTATTTCTGCAGTCGAAAATTCCCCCGAAAAAAGTGTCAAAAGATTACGTAATTAGTTGCTTTAATTTGGGTCTTCACCCTAACCTATAATTGTGCTTTGGAATTGAACTCCTAAATTAAGGTGAGTGAAACTACAGGAAACTCAAGCCTCAGTAGCTACAAGTCTTGGACATAAACTTTGGTTTTCTACTTTTATCATACACTCTACTCATCAAAAGGTCCCTATAATGTTGTCCCCCCCTGGAAATGTTTTCCCCTTTCAATAGACCTTATTGGTCTAAAAGGGTCAAGAGGTGAGAAGCCCTAAATTTTGGAATTAAGGGTATGTGCACTTTTGGTCCATAATAATTGATAATAAGATGAGACAACACTTGTTGTGATTAGGGCAAGGAAATGACCCTTGAACCTTTCTCCAAGAGGCCAACATCACTTTAGGTTTGACCCTGACAAAGTCACCCATTCGAGCCAGCCTTTTTACTCCTCCCACTTTCTCCATTATAGAAGAGAAGAAACTTTGTGGCAAACCAAGCAAGTTTTGATGGAAAAGCACATATCAAGCTTTAGAGAAAAGTGATGAAAATTTTTCCTGAGAGATTCAAATCCTTTTAGCACCCAAGAAAACAAAACCCCACCAAAGATGAAAAAGTTCACAGTTTGCATGTCTCCTAGTCTTTATCAATGTTTGCTATAAAGCATCCATAAACTACCGGCACCCATATGTTGTTTTCCATTCTCTGTCTTTTGAAATGTCTCGCTATTAATCCATGACACGGTCGCCATGCTTCCACCAAAAACAAGTAATATAAGCCCTATCTTGTCACAAATTTGCCCTTCCGAAACTAACTGAGCTACACCTTGCGGGCAATATAAGCCCTGTCTTTCTAAGTATGATGCTGTGGAAGGGATGATGGGAATAGTCAAGAAAATAGGTTAAAGTAAAAAAAGTTGACATCTTGTGAATGATGGTACTTTGGCACATTTCATATCAAATCAAACACAAGTGGAAGCATAGTATTGAAGCTGCAGCTTGGACCCACATCACTTCTTTCTTCTTTCTGCGATTCCACTGGGGCAGTAGGTGGTGTGGCTCCTATGACAAAACAGTGAAAGTTTTTTCTTTTATTCCAAGGTTCCAAATATTCTGCTCATCATCATTACAACTAGAAAGTGGTTGACACCTCCCAAGGTCCTAACTAATGAAAGTTTTTTAATGGATACACACATGGAGCCTTCTGTTGCCCCCTGTGCACTTCTTCCTGCCATGTTCCTGCTTTCTTTTATATATATATGTATTTTAAAACATTGTACGTTCTGAAAATGATCTTCCTATTAATTTTATGAAATTATTTTAATACATATTAATAGTTATATAAACTCTTTCAAATATTAATAATTAATCACATAAAATTTATGTTAAAATAATTTGACAAAATGTCATAAACTTAATCAGTTAGTTAAATTAAGTCTAATGTGTATAATAAGTACTTATGGTTTCTAGAACATGTAGTACGTAAAAATATTAACATTAGGTTAAAATTGTAAAGATTTGAAGTTTGAATATTTAATCGTAATTTTTATAAATTGAGAATTGTTTAATTGGGCTGGTCTGATTACTAGCATGAAATAGAATGTGTCTGCTAAGAAAGCCCATTCGGTAGACTGAGTTTTGATTTTCTATTAAACACTTGCCTGCGTTTCTAAGCACGGCAAGTACCTATTCCTCACAAGATTATCGCAGTCTCTAAATCTTCTCTTATCGACCCAACTCACATTCAGGAAAGTGTTGCGTTTTCCTTCGCTTGTCATATGTTCAACTTGCTTGAGGTTTTGTTTTCATCTCAATTTGTGGCCTTGTTCAATTTGCTCATAGCTATTACTTGCCTCTTTTGGAAATGAAATTGCAATCCTACAAAGCTCGTATTTTGAATATTTTGTGAAAATGCATTGTGCTTCCTGTCACAGAGTTGTCAGGTGGCGTATGAAACGAGGCCATTGTGAGAATTGTAAGATATCTGTAACTTTGGTTTTGTTACTTTGATGTTCATGATTTTGGAACCTTGAGGTGACAGAGCATATGACGTAATGCTAACTGGTTGTTGCGGTACTCTCAAGTTTGAAATGATTTAAATGCATAGGATAGAAAATTTGGCTTGTCGGTTGTTGAAGAATAGCAGGTGGTCACTGCGCAAAAACGGATAATGCCTTGTTGATTTTGGGAATTAAAGAATATCGCCTTGTTTTACAATCTAATTATATTAGTTGGTAGCTGATTTTATCAGTTCATTTGATCAGTGGATTATATTAACTGTTTATTATTTGATGTTTAATAAAATTAGTTGTTTAGATTATCTATTTATTTGTAAAATTATTTGTAAGGACATGATTTTAAAAATTATAAGAGTATGAATATTATATATTTTAGTATTTCGTTTAATATTTTTACAAAATTTAGATTTTAAATATTTAATTCTACAAAATTAAGTTTATAACTTTAATAAAAACATAGAACATATTATAATAATAATAACACCAACAACAACAATACTAATACTAACAATAACAACAACAACAATAATAATAATAATAATAATAATAATCCAATGTTAAATTTTCTATTAATATGAATGATGTAGTGAGCTATATCATATTAGTATTTTTCATGTAATATGTATGAGTTTTATTATTTAATAAATTAAAATTTATTATAAGAGCATAACTTAAAAATTATACGGTCACGATTAAATATTTAATTTTACAAAATTAAAATTTTGATAGTAATTAAAATAAAACAAAAATTAAATTTTACAAAAGTTTATAAATGTTTCATGCATAATTCATAAACATAACATAATGCGATGCATGGCACTATTTATAATAATTAATTTTGCTACAGTGTCATGCAGGCACTTTAGCATAATTAATGATAATTCAATTATGACACACTATAGCACCATTAATTAATTGTAATTAGGCATAAATTGACTTTCAAAATTTAATTAATGTATAGCTTGATTTATTTAGGGGTATTATTGACTTTTACTTATACATAATCGGTTGTTATATGAAAATGTTATTATTGTATGAAAATGTTATTATTGTGTAGTTTTCAAATTTCAGTTGTTTGAGCTCAAACAACTACTTTTTTATGTTCTTACTAAACAAGAATTTCAGCTGTTTGAAATGATCAAACAACTAAAAGCCTTGAATCAGCTAAAAATAGCTAATTCTTTATTCACCAAATACACCCTATGTTTATAAAGGTTTTGTTATGAATAATTAAAATGTGTAAGCAAATATTATTAAATTTAGAATTTGTAGGGAAAACTTAGAAATTTATGATGCAAGACAAAATTTAAGGAAAAAATATGAAGGTGAATATTTAAATTGGATTAACAAAAGTAAAAAGGAAAAATTGACAATTTAAGTAGATGAAGTAAAATTTGCTATAATATTTTAGTAAAGAAGATATTTACAAAATCTGATATGAATTAAAGTAAATCAATAAAAATTTTAAAAGAAAATTTTGACCAATGACGAAAACGACCAATAGAGATGTGAATTAAACTTGAGTGAGGGAAAATTTGTGGGCGATGCCTTTTAAGTATTAGTGAACTTTAGAAATAATCAGGTAATTCAAGTTCATCCAAATGGAACCTCCAATAAGGAGGGTCATGCTCCGTGTTGCGTTTCATATACAAGGAACTGTAGCCCATACAGATATTCATATAATAAATCTTTGATGCAATGCTAGATGCTAACACAAGAAGGTAACACATCATCGCTTGGTTTTGCCAAGTGAACGCAATCCATAGTCGGTCCATAAAATGTGTTTGTTTGAGATGAAGTCAAGTTGTTTGTCCATAATCCATGAATCCTACATGAATTTGTAAATAGTTTGAAACTGATGCTCTCCCTACTCAAATTAGAGATAAACATAGTAACATAGGCACTATATGACAATTGAAAAATGCTTCAAAGACAGAGCAGTCATAGAAACAAAGTTAAAAAGACAATACATCAAACTAAGGTTTATTAAAAAAAAAACTATATGAAACATATTGGTGGAATGATCTTTTCTATAAAGGGGAAAAGGCTGGCATAACCAATACGAGGAACAAGTCTTAACTTTGGTCTTTCTAACATCCCCGTAACATTTCTATACGAGCCTCCTATATGTGTTTCTTTCCAGCTTAAATATTCCTAATAGTTTAAACCAATATTCAGCATAAGAGAGGAAAATTCAGTGAAAAGGTCTTGTTGATCACAACTTTACAAGGAATTTATGCTCTCGAGAGGTGAACCCATTTATCAAGAAATGATAGGACATTCTAAATATTAAATGCATAACTTTAAACTCTACTGAAGATACTAACAACATATTAAATCAATATTGGTTCAGGAGCCAACTATCCAAGCGATATTTTAAGTGCATCAATATATATAAGAAAATGAGCAGGTCCAAGACAGAGTATTTAAAATGCAAGTTCTCAGGTAGCAAGATGGTACAGGTGGAGGTAGCCATTGGCACTGACGTCATACCACAGAAATCAAATTTCAAATACCTCGAATCCGTCATTCAGTGCGATAGAAATATCGACGACGATATATTACATCGTATTAGATCTGGATAGAGCAAATGGAGGAGTGCATCAGGTATTTTATGTGATAAAAAGGTTCCCGTAAAACTCAAAGGGAAGTCCAACAAAATGATGATTCGACCCTCCTTACTATATGAGGTCAAATGTTAGCCGGCTAAACGTAAACACACGAGACAATTGGTGTTCGCAGAAATGCGTATGCTTAGGTGGATGTGTGACATTACCATAAGGGATATGATACGGAATCGGGTAGTGAGAGAGAGACTACAGGTAGCAAGTATTGCGCATAAGTTGATGAGACAAGACTAAGGTGGTTTGAACATATGCGCAGGATGCCCTTTGCTGCTCCGATACGACGTGGTGAGATAATAGACCTGAATGCTACAAGAGGAGGATGAGAAGACCTTACAAGACCTGGAGGAAAGTGATCAAGAAAGATATGTCAGAGTTGACCCTCATTGAGGTAGTTGCTAGAAGTAGGAAAGTCTGGCGTAATAGGATCAGGGTAAACGACACACGTATCACATAGGAAGTTCAACCCACTATTCCCGCGATAGATGCCAAAAATGTAGGATTGTCTTATCTTCAGGGCTGCACAGTGAAGACCCCAGTGCGACTAATGATGAAACGAGCCAGTCTTTACAAGGTGCAAGGTATTGACAGATTGCGTTATGCATCAGGTATGTCTTCGTCTTTTATTAAAATTTTATTTACTTAACTATTTGACGTGTTGGTTTTTTTACTTATTCCCTTTTTTTTCTTCCATGTCCTGCATCATTGTTTTATATATCACATCTACATGTGGGTTTACCAGAAACAGTCTCTCTATTATATAAAGGTAAGGTTCCGTATTATCAGACCTCTCCAGATCCCACTTCACTGCAGGATTTCAGACTGGATGTGATGATGATGATGATGATAATGAATATATATAAGAAAATATTAACAGAGCTAAAATAGAAGGTTCAATATAGTATAACAAGATCAATAACACAAGTCTTTAGGAACATTAAGTAGTAGAATATAAATAAAATGGTGAATGAACAGTTTAGGATTCATATTTAAGGTTCCCACTTACCAAAGTCTCAAATTTTATTTTCAAGCCTGTTGTAACCCATGTGGGATTCATCAAAGATTTCAAAATTTTATGGAGCTCAAAAGTTTATATCCATGTGTGATGTCTCATTAACAACGTCTTTTATTCTGCAAAACTCTATATGATTGACCTCTCTCAGTTTATGTAGCTTCACAAGTTGTAGGAAAAATAAAGATAACTTACAAATCAATAAATACGTAAAATTTGAAGAACAAAAATTGATTGGTAAACATGAAAAAGGAAAATTAACTGGCCATGTAGTTGGCTTGACTTTTGTTATCCTACCAGAATGGTTTGAAGAATTCACATACAAGTTGGAAACAAAAGTCAAAGATTTAGAGATTTTAGTATTATTATTATTCTGCAACCTACAGAACCATGTATAATGTATTTATATAGAAATATTACTGTTATAGTGAAACAATTTAGGTATTCTGCTTTGAATATTCCTAATAATCTACCCTATTGCTATAAATAGATGAACTACTAATTAAAAGCAGACAACCTAGTGTCCTCCTAATCTTTGTATCCATAGATGCAAGTTTTACGGTTGAACCACATACATTTTTCCCTCTACTCTTTCTCATTTATTTTAATTTCATGGTGGATTTTGAAACTACTTGAATATGCTAGTGAGCTTGTGTAAAAATGAGAAGAATCGATTTTGCAAAGGCATCATCTTGAACCTTGAATAACTGAAGTTTTTGCGAATAGTATGATAGAAAAAATAAAGACCTATAGGAAGATTCTAAAACACAAAAAAGCTCAGAGAGGATGCAAGGCCATATCCTTCTTGCAGATTTGACCACATTAATTTGTGTAAAAAGGGTAAAATTTTATTAGTTTCGAATTTTAGTTGCATAAAACTGTTGCAAAAGCATCCTACCAATATTTGCAAGTCACTTTATATTTCTTTGTTACTAAAATCCAACTTGAAGTCTCTTCTAAGGGGATTAAATCAGTAAGTTTACATGAAAATATGATTTTTTTTCTAGCATTAAATGAGTATAACAACACATCCATATCTACTTTAGCCTTTCCCATTACAAGTAGGTTTTGCTAACAATGTTATCAAGCAAAAAGTCATTATTGAGCAATGTCTGTTTTGGATAAACCTGTTAGTATTGATTTGGGGATCATATTTTCAATCGAGCATTTTATCAATGAAGCTCTTGCTAGACAGAGTTTTAGGAGAAGGCATTGATGGTCTATGGGTTATTCGTTGGAGGGGCATATTTGTAATTTGAAATTTTCCTAGTTCATATTATAAAAGGAAGAATATTAATGCAAAAGTTGAATATAGTGTTTTACTTCCCTCTAATCCATATGCATGCATTTTTGTGATTAATTCTCTAACAAAAAATGCCAAACTAGTTAGAGGTGTCATCTATCGTGCAAGTTGTACCATTCATTACAATAGTTTTGAGTTTTAAGAAAGAATAAATTGAAAATCGTGCAAAAGGAATTATACTTATACATATATGAATATTATAGCTATGTCCTTTCCCCAAAACTATAGCCATATGCAAGCTATTCACAACCAATAATTGAAAAAATTATGGTAGAAATGATAATTACGAAAAGAATTGTCCAATTAACAATAAAACTAAATAACTAGAAAAGAGAAGTAATGATTGCTAAAGTTGGTTGTATCCACAAGAGTAAAACAAAAACATTTCCAAGTACTAATACAACTAGAACTATTATTAAATAACACGTGAGAAGCATATATGTAATATATTTGAACATTGCACGCATTCACAAGTTATTTTGTAGACTACCTTAGCAAAAAAAATGCAAGTGAAATATGGAATTGAAGACGTCACTTTGCTCATGAGTATGAATGTTTCTGCTAAAGAATTATAGTTCAACACAATTTTTGAACCACAATTTCATAAATATAAAGCTATGCAATAATGCCCCTACATATCCAACTTAATTCCAGGGCTAAAAAAAATGAATTCATGGAAGAAAATGGTAAATACACTTGATATGTTGCCAATTTTAGATTGTTACCATGTATTTTCCAAGTGACAGATTCAGCAAACTTTTCCCTATTCATTTTTCAATTAAGGAATTGTAAAATTTCCCCTGAAGAATTAGCTGTGGTACTAGGAAATGGGTAAGTTTTACCTTGAAAACTCATTTGTTGTGTTTTACACTTTTATGCCACACAAGAGAGCTAATGTTCTTCTTCCTTTTTCCAGTCCTAAAAGTCCTTAAAAATTTCATATCAAAGTAACAGAATATGCTTTAAGATTAAAGTATATTTAAAAGCAATTTCAAGGGTAGGTTTTAAGTTTAGATAACTAAATGTGTCCATTAAATGACCATTTTTAAGACATCACACCAAATCAACTTTCAAGCAATTGGTTTGGAGACATTTCATATACACAAATACAGATAAAAGGAGGGTAGGCATAGCTTTAGAAATATGCTATTCTATGTCAACAATGTGAGGGAACAATCCATTAATATGGTATGTGTAGATGAAATAAACAATGTAATGTAGTCAATGGGAAATAGAGAATGGTGATTAGAACCAATCATTAACTCACTTAGTTGTCAAAAAGAGTTTGATGTCATGGAAATATAATTTTTTCCTATCCTATCAACTATCCAACCATTGAATAAAGATCCAATAAGGGCACCATTGAGACATGTACTGACCACAAGTGTAACGCCCCACATTAGGGGTTAGAATATTAAAGGAATTTAGTACGAATTATGTTTGTTCTTTGCTTATTCACTATTTGCTTAAATTGTGCATAAGTATTTTGGCATGCATTCATGACATTTCCCGGGTCAATTGGTTTAATGAAACTTCGGATTGATTTGGACAGTATTATTATAATTTTCTTAATTTTTGTATACTTCAAATATTTTTAGAAATTAATGGAGGATTAGTTTTGAGTTGACAATTTATTTTGAGAGTCATTATTTTCGATGGAATTTTGGTAAATTTTCGAAGTTTTCGAACTTTGGGTATTTATTACACATAAGAATTCATAACAATGTTTTTGGTTATTTATTACTATTTGGACCTATTAGTCAGATCGCATCCAAACCTACACGCAACGATTTCAATCGAACATTATCGTTTATTCCTCACCGAATGCTCCTTTACCCATCCATCAAGAGAGATAGCGAAGTCATTCACTCACCAATACCGCTATTGGAGTTTTCTTTGGAAAGTCGGTAAGTAGAATTTGACTCGCTCGCTTATCATACGCGAAGTTACATCTTTGTTTTGTTTTTGTTTAGATTTATCATGTTTGAAGATTAGGATAATTCGATAGGTTAGAATTGCTAAATAGGTTAGTTGTAAACCGAAGAAAGAAGGTGAAAAAAGAAGAAAAGAAGAAGTTTCGAGTCCAAGTCGAAGGTCAAGATGATGAATGAAGTGTCGATGAACAAAGTCTTGCTACAAAGAACGCTACAGTCCGTGAATAGTAACCGTACGTATTTGTGAACAGTAGTCATACGTATTTTGTAAATAGTAACCGTACGTATTTGTGAACAGTAATCGTACGTATTTGTGAACAGTAGTCATACATATTTTTTTCACCCAAAATAATTTATTAAAATGTATAACAGCTAGGTATAACGGCTAGGTAATAACGCTAGTTAATAGTACAAAACGGCTAGTTTACAAAATGCTCTATAAATAGATACCACCTCTATCATTTACTTCATCCCTTACCTCACAAGTGATTCTCGATTTAAAACCAAATTTCAAATGTTGTCCGCTATTTCATTTTTTGTCTAATTCTTATTATTATGTATCTTTGTTTCATTCTTAGTGTAGAGCTAAATGATTCATTTCGCACTCTTTTCTTTTTAGATGTCCTATGATCTTTATGTTACTTATTGGCATAGCATTTGAGAATTAATGTAATTTGTACATTTTCAGCTTTAATTGGTAAAGACTTGCTTTCATTTGAATACTCGCAGTATCACTAATTTCCTGAAACTTCATGGATCATTTGGTACTATGAGTTGTTGATTAATCCTAAATTTGTCATGAACATGCATCATACTCGCTATCATACAAGAATTAAGCCAATAATAATTTGTGTCCGTGTTCCTATGATAGAGGAAAGACCACCGCCAGATATTATCGGGACAATAAACACTAAGGGCGATTTAGGTAAGTAATACAGGTCAGTAATTTCAGTATGTAATATAGGTAGAAAATTTCATTGTAAGTACTTTAGGTAAGTAAATTTTGTAATGTTAAATTTTGTGAGTCAACCTAGATGATGTCTAGGATTGATTTATTGAAGTGCTATTTACCCGCATATGAAATGACCGAAATGACCTTGTTCGCTTTTATAACCGTTAAGTCCTAGTTGTGGTAAATAGGCATGCCTAGAAGGGTCTGCAATGCTTCCTCGTTATTCGACACTTTGTGTCTCGATATCGAGACATATGTCTCTCCTGCCGATACTAATTATGGTATCTCTGTATAAGTCCTGCTACCCATTTCTCGCTCATGGATTGATAGTTGGATTTGTTCTCAGATTATGATATCTGCTTGATTATGATATACACTAAAATATATTCGAGTCAAGGATCTCCGTGTTCGCTGCTCGCTTAGTATAAAAATATGTTCTAAAATGCATTCTTTCTGCTTCTCAAATCGGTTAATATAGATTAGTTATTACTCACTAAGCTATATGCTTAGCATGATAGATTTGCCCTGTAGGTTCTGAGCTAAGAGATTAAGGATCGACAAGTCAACCGCAGCGGCCAAAAGAGTCTCGAAGTTTTGTGTCGCTGAAAATGTATTTTGTTTGGTTTGTTTGGGCTGTAAATATTCTTTGGATTTGTTTATGAAATTATGAGATGTATTATATGTGTGTTACGCTTAGTTTTTAAAATGCATGTGTGAAACGCTTTGATTTGTTTGTCCTGCCTTGGTGGCATCCATGTATCCTCTCGGGGGTATTTGGGTGTTACAATTTTTGGTATCGTAGCTCGGTTTAAGCGGTTCTCGTTTAACAAATACTTGCCTATTGTTTGTCTTTGTTGAGTGTTTACGTTGTGTTATGGCCTAATGCGTGTCCCATGTTTTGTCTATAGTAAGCACGATGGAAGGATCTCACAGATTGTTGACGGTTCTTGAGAGTAATCACCAAGCAAACACGCTCGAAACACCAGACCATCAAGGTCAATCGAGGAGAAGTCGAGGTTCCACCTCCTCCTCTAGCTCAAGGAGAAGCTTTGATTAAGCTTTCCAGATATGATGACCTTGTTGCATCGAATGACAACACCTAAGGCTCCGATTGATCAACCGAGGAAGTATGGGTCAAGAATTTTCGGGGACATCTTTGGAGGAATCTGAAGGGGCCGAGTTCTGGATTGAGAAGGTGAAGAGGGTACTGGATGAGATTAGTTGTCCGGTAGAGCAGATGGTTCACTGTGCTGTTTCCCTTCTTCAGGGAGCTGTTTATGAATAGTGAAAATTTGTTTTACGGAGTCCTCAGTTACCGGTGCCTCTGACTTGGGAATTCTTTGCCCAAGAATTTAGAACTATGTGACGGAAGCTTACAAAAAGGATCGGTGGAAGCAATTCCTGAATCTTAAGCAGAGGAGTTTGTCTGTTGCTGAGTATGATCGGGAGTTTAATCGGCTCAAGAATATGCCCTCTAATCAGATCGATCAAGAGTTCCGTTGTCATCAATTCGAGGAGGCATTGTATGATTCGATCAAGGAGCATCTGGCAGAGTTTTCTATGTTACAACACGTTACTTACCATCAGTTGGTACAGGCTGCAATAAAAGTAGAAAGATAAGAGACGATTAGGAAAGAAAGAAGTCAGAGAAGAGGCTTTAATAGAGGAGGTCAGTCTTCAGGGAAACGAAGTTGGGAAGGTAGTTCCTCTACACCGAGAGTTGCTCAGAGATCTATGATGAGGGGAAAGCAACAAAACTTTCCTACACCTACTGCCTCTAGTAGGGGTTCCTCTGGGGGTCGAGGTTCTAGTGCTTTAGAGAGCCCACACTGCTTTATTCACCATTGGGGTGTCTGCTGGAGAGCTACAGGTGCATGTTTTCTTTATGGCAGTACGGAGCATATGATTGCAAATTGTCCTCTGAGACAGTCTGGGATGGCACAAGCTAGTGGAGAGGTTTCGCATGCTTCAGTTGGGAACAAAGGTCGAGGAAGAGGCCGAGGCGGATATAATCAGAACAGGGCTAATCTGAGCTCGCACTCAGAAACGGTGAATCGACCAACTGTGCCTTCTGCTTCAGCTCGGGCTTATGCACTGAAAGCTCGTGAGGATCAGGATGCACCAGATGTCATTGTTGGTATGATTTCTCTCTTTGGTTCTGAATTGTATGCATTAATTGATCCTGGATCTTCACATTCATATATCTGTGCTGGAGAAATGTTTGATAAGGAGATACTTATAGATTAGTTAGAATATGACATGCATGTAACTAGTCCTCCGGCGTGAGTGTGTGGTGAATCGTGGTTAGGAATTGTCCAGTTATGATTCAAGGCAATGAGTATGCAGCAGATCTGATTAGATTGCCGTTTCACGAATTCGATTTGATTCTGAGTATGGATTGGTTGTCTAAACATCAGCAAGAATTGATCGTAAGGCTAAGATAGTTTTCGAGGAGGCCCACCACCGAGATTGTATTTCATGGTGGTTGCATAAGTGCTTTAACTAATGTAGTATCTCGCTATGCAAGCTCAAAAGCTTCAAGAAAGGGGTGTGAAGCTTATCTAGCGCTTGTACTTGATTCTCGGAAGGAAGGTGGTAAGGATAAACCGCTTGATATTCCCAGTAGTGAATGAGTTTCAGATGTTTTCCCGAGGAACTACATGGGTTTCCTCCGAGAGAGAAGTGGAGTTATCTATCGGTTATGCCCGGTATCGCTCGATATCTAGAGCACCGTATGTAATGGCTCCTACTGAGTCAAGGAGTTGAAGTTACCGCTATAAGAACTTCTAGATTTAGGACCCGTATGGACATTACGAAGATCGTATTTAGACCCGTTATGGACATTATTCTGCAATTCCTAAGTAATGCTGTTCGGTTAACTAATGCTCCAAAGCAAAGATTTATGGATTTGATGAATAGAGTATTCAGCCTTATCTCGACCAGCTTTGTTGTGGTGTTTATTGATGATATCCTGGTCTATTCCAAGAATGAACATGAGCATATTGTCCATCTCCGAATTGTATTACAGACCTCATGGAAAGGCGCTTGTATCACGAAGTTGAGTAAATGTGATTTATGGCTTCAGGAGGTATCATTCTTAGGGCATGTTGTCTCATCCAAGGAATTAGAGTCGATCCTAGTAAGATAGAGGCGGTTGTTAATTGGAAGCCACCAAGGAACGTGATAGAGGTGAGAAGTTTTTTGGGTCTGGCTGGTTATTACCGTCGGTTTGTTAAGGGGTTTTCAGTGATAGCATCCCCTTTAACTAAACTGTTACGGAAAGGAGTGAAGTATGAATGGTCTGATAGATGTCAGAGTAGCTTTGATCGGTTGAAATGTATGCTTACTAAAGCTCCTGTATTAGTTCAACCTACTTCTGATAAGGAGTATGTTCTGTATACTGATGCATCTGGGATTGGGTTAGGTTGTGTTTTGATGCAGGAAGGGAAGGTAGTTGCTTATGCTTCTCGGCAACTAAAGACTCATGAACATAATTACCCTACTCATGATCTGGAGCTTCAGCAGAGAGTGTTTGCCTTAAAATTTGACGACACTATCTCGTATGGTGAAAGGTGTAGAATTTTACGATCATAAGAGTCAAGTATCCGCTACTCGTAAGGAACTTAATTTGAGACAATGGTGTTGGTTGGAATTATTTAAAGACTATGATTGTATTGTAGACTACCATCCCGTAAGGCTAATGTTGTAGCGAGATGCCTTAAGTCGAAAGACTATCTCGCTTTATCACCGAAGCGATTGGATGGAAGTTGGGATCCGATGGAGCCTTGATGGCTCAATTGATAGCAAGGCCCACGTTGAGACAGAGATTTGTAATGCTCAAAGAGTTGATGATAAGTTACAACAACTTATCTTCGCTACTCGTGAAGGTAAATGATCGATTTTTCCATGCGGTGATGGTGAATTGTAGTATAAGGACCGGTTGTGTGTGCGCCTAATGATGAATCAAGAAGAAGATATTGTTTGAGGCTCATAATACGCCTTTACTATGCATCCGGTGGAAATAAGATGTATCGATTTGAAGCAGATATCGATGGTCGTATGAAACGGATGTTGTGGATTATGTAGCAAAATGTCCGACATGCCAACAAAGTTAAGGTCGAACACCGTGTTCCATCCGGTTTGTTAAATCCTATTCCTATTCCTCAATGGAAATGGGATAACATTACCATGGACTTTGTCACCGGACTTCCTCTTACTCAAAGGAAACATGATGCGGTGGGTTATCAGGATAAGTTCACCAAATATGCTCATTTTCACCTGCTCATTCCGATTATTCATCGATAGGCTTGCAGATTTGTATGTGAATGAGATTGTAAGATCGCATGGAGTACCATTATCGATTATTTCGATCGTGATCCTCGATTTACTTGAGATTATGGAAAAGTTTATAGGAAGCATCGGGTACTCAACTTAAGTTTAGTATCGCTTTCATCCCTGCATGATGGACAAAGCGTAACGAGTTATACTGATTTTGGAAGATATGTCGAGGGTTGTGTGTTAGAGTTTTCCGAGTCGATAATTATCGACTGATGGAGTTTGCTTATAACAACAAATATCGACGAGCATCGGTATGGCACCTTATGAAGCGTTGTATGGTAGAAGTGTAGAACTCCGGTATGTTGGATTGAGTTAAGTGAAAACAAGATGATCGGGCCGTATATTGTGAAAGATACGTAAGAAAAGATTCAGATAATTCAACAGAGATTAAAGTCGCTAGTGATCGGCGTAAATCTTATCTTGATCTAAAAGGAAGGATATTGAGTTTCAAGTGGGTGATAAGGTGTTTCAAAGTGTCACCATGGAAGCATATACTTGGTTTGGAAAGAAGGGTAAGCTTAGTCCGCGATTCATTGGTCCTTATGAAATTTCAAGAGGGTTGGACTGTAAACTTATCGCTTAGCTCTTCCTAGAGAATTGGCCGATTGCATGATGTGTTCCATGTTTCTATGTTGAGGAGATATCGGTCTGATGTCACACATAAGATTCCGATGCAAGAGATTTAGGTGCAACAGGATTTGTCATATGAAGAAGAGCCAATTTCCATATTAGCCAGAGAAGTGAAACAATTGCGAAACAAGACAGTACCATTGGTAAAAGTCCTCTGGCAACATCATGGAATTAAGGAAGCAACCTGGGAACCAGAGGAAATCATGAAGGCCCAGTATCCGCAATTATTCGGATCAGGTATGAATTTCGAGGACGAAATTTCTTAAGGAGGGAAGAGTTGTAACGCCCCACATTAGGGGTTAGAATATTAAAGGAATTTAGTACGAATTATGTTTGTTCTTTGCTTATTCACTATTTGCTTAAATTGTGCATAAGTATTTTGGCATGCATTCATGGCATTTTTCGGGTCAATTGGTTTAATGAAACTTCGGATTGATTTGGACAGTATTATTATAATTTTTGTAATTTTTGTATACTTCAAATATTTTTAGAAATTAATGGAGGATTAGTTTTGAGTTGACAATTTATTTTGAGAGTCATTATTTTCCGATGAATTTTGGTAAATTTTCGAAGTTTTCTGAAACTTTTAGGTATTTATTACACATAAGAATTCATAACAATATTTTTGGTTATTTATTACTATTTGGACCTATTAGCTGTATCGCATCCAAACCTACACGCAACGATTTCAATCGAACATTATCGCTTACTCCTCACCAATGCCTCCTTTACCCATCCATCAAGAGAGATAGCGAAGTCATTCACTCACCAACACCGCTATCGGAGTTTTCTTTGGAAAGTCGATAAGTAGAATTTGACTCGTCGCTTATCATACGCGAGTTACATCTTTGTTTTGTGTTTTGTTTAGATTTATCATGTTCAAGATTAGGATAATTCGATAGGTTAGAATTGTTAAATAGGTTAGTTGTAAACTGAAGAAGGAAGGTGAAAAAAGAAAAAAGAAGAAGTTTGATCCAAGTCGAAGGTTGAAGATGATGAATGTTAATCGGTGAATGTTGTCTTGCACAAGAACGCCACAAATTGTGAACAAAGAATCAGACGATTTGTGAAAGAGTCATATGTATTTTCTATGAATAGTAACAGCATGCGTATTTGTGAAAAGAATCGCACGTATTTGTGAACATTAGTCATATGATTTTTTCACCCAAAATAATTTATTAAAATGTATAACGGCAAGGTATAACGGCTAGGTAATAACGGCTAGTTAACGGTACAAAACGCTAGTTTATAAAATGCTCTATAAATAGATACCACTCCTCCATCATTTACTTCATCCCTTACCTCATAAGTGATTCTTGATTTAAAACCAAATTTCAAATGTTGTCCGCTATTTCATTTTTTTGTCTAATTCTTATTATTATGTATCTTTATTTCATTCTTAGTGTAGAGCTAAATGATTCAAATTCGACTTTTTTCTCTTTTAGATGTCCTATGATCTTTATGTTACTTATTGGCATAGCATTTGAGAATTAATGTAATTTGTACATTTTCAGCTTTAATTGGTAAAGACTTGCTTTCATTTGAATACTGCAGATCGCTAATTTCCTAAAACTTCATGGATCATTTGGTACTATGAGTTGTTGATGAATCTCGAAATTTGTCATGAACACGCATCATACCTCGCTATCATACAAGAATTAAACAATAATAATTTGTGTCCGTGTTCCTATGATAGAGGAAAGACCACCGCCGATATTATCGGGACAATAAACACTAAGGCGATTTAGGTAAGTAATACAAAGTCATAATTTCAAAGACGTAATATAGGTAGAAAATTTCAAAGTAAGTACTTTAGGTAAGTAAATTTTTGTAATGTTAATTTTGTGAGTCAACCTAGATGATGTCTAGGATTGATTTATTGGAAGTGCTATTTGCCCGCATATGAAATGACCTTGTTCGCTTTTATAACCTTAAGTCCTAGTCAGGTAAATAGGCATGCCTAGAAGGGTCTGCAATGCTTCCTCGTTATTTGACACTTTGGTGTTCTCGATATCGAGACATATGTCTCTCCCGCCGATACTAATTATGGTATCTCCGTATAAGTCCTGCTACCCATTTCGCTCATGGATTGATAGTTGATTTGTTCAGATTCGATATCCGCTTGATTATGATATACACTAAAATATATTCTCGAGTCCAAGGATCTCCCGTGTTCTCATTGCTCGCTTAGTATAAAATATGTTCTAAAATGCATTCTTTCTGCTTCTCAAATCGGTTAATATAGATTAGTTATTACTCACTAAGCTATATGCTTAGCACGGTAGATTTGCCCTGTAGGTTCGAGCTAAGAGATTAAGGATCGACAAGTCAATCGCAGGGCCAAAAGAGTCCGAAGTTTTGGTCGCGCGAAAATGTATTTTGTTTGGTTTGTTTGGGCCTCAGTAAATATTCTTTGGATTTGTTTCGAAATTATGAGATGTATTATATGTGTGTTACGTTTAGTTTTTAAAAATGCATGTATGAAACGTTTTAATTTGTTTGTCCTGTCTTGGATGGTATCCATGTATCCTCTCAGGGGGTATTTGGGTGCTACAACAAGGCCTATATTTGACATGAACAATGAACAGGGTTTATGAATTTTGAAACACATAAAAAGTTTCTTCAGTCACTATTAGGAAGACAAACTGCCAATAAATAGTAAGATTTAGGTCCTTCTTAGCTAACAAAAAAAATTGAAAAGTAATCATCAAACTGTAATGTAAAAGAGTCAAACTTTGCATCTTATAGCCCGTTTGTTTTCGTTTTTTATTTCTGTTTTTTGTTGTGGTTTTCAAAAAAGAAAACAAATTGTTAAAACATGTTTGATGAGGGTTGTTGTCGCTTCTTGTTTTAAAATAAAAAAACTGCAACAGATTTATAAAAACGTAAAAATAACGTTTTCATGATTTTTGAAAACAGGTTTCCATAAATTTTTTTCTCCCAAAACATAACATATTCAACTTTTTTCTTTTCTCGTGTCGACTTCAGATTCTCAATCTTCAACATCTTCAAGTTTTAATAATAATAATAAAATTTTCTTTTGTTTTCAGCTTTTGTATTACGATCTCAACCAAATTTATAATAATAATAAAAATTTATAATAATTACTATTATTAATTAATAATAATAAAAAATTATAATTAAAAAAGTAAGTAGAAATTTTATAATAATTACTATTATTAATTAATAATAATATTATTATTAACAATAAATAATAATAATAATAGTAAGTAGAAATTTTATAACAATAATTATTAATAATTAATAATTAATAATAATAATAATAATAATAATAATAATAATAATAATAATAATAATAATAATAATAATAATAATAATAATAATAAGTTTATTAGAAATTCAACCAAACATGTTTTTATTTTCAGCTTTTATATTACAAATCTCAACTAAATGTGTTTTCATTTTTTAAGCAAAAAATGTAAACTAAAAAAGAAATGTAAACTAAAAACAACAATGTAAAAATGTATGAAACTAAACGGGCCCTTAAACCTTAACTCTTGAAGCACTTCAAAATAGCAAATAATAAAATGTTACATTCATTAAATTCACACCGAAGTATCTTGACCCAAAAGAAAAGAAGAAGAGCAAAGAGCATATTTAGCTTAAGCAAATGGCTGGATTATATAACTGGTTAAAAAGGTAAATATTTTAGAATTGTTAACAAGGAAATTTATTTACTTTTGAGGCTCTATGGAAATGAGATAAGTGGGAGTATGATGTGACCAGAAAATAGCATATAATATTCTTAGCTGAAAAAAAATGTTAATAATGAGGTTGTTTTAATATTCCTTTATGTTGTAATTATATTGTCAAAAACGGGCTGAGAACAAAATAGAAACGGTTACAAATTACCAATGTACAAACATCTTCAAGTTTAAGATACTACCAAGGTATAGAGGATGACGGTGGAATAATAATGTGGAACTACTCAGATATGAAGGTTACCTTGAAGATTTTGCGTAGAAATTCCAGTGAGCTCCCCTCTTCTTCTTGTAATCCTAGGACCCTCAACAATTCTTCTTTGTCTAGGGCATACCAATTAATCGATTACAATGACCAGAAGTTATTTGTATTAATTAGAGGAGCATAGAGTAAGAAAAGATCTTTACCTCACCAAGTGTGAATCGAGCTACACTCTCTACTGCACAAGCATATGAACCATCAGTTTGTTTAAGCATAACTTGCCAAGGTCCTGCAAAGCGTCAGCACATGACAATTTGTAAGATACTCAACAGTGAGGGTTAGAATTCGTATATATTGACAAGGAATGAAATTATAAACCATAAAAATGTGAAATGTCATAATTCCGACAAGCCCAAGATAAAATATTTGTTGAACAATCAAGGGAGTTGTTTGGTGTGTTTTGGACAAAAGCTTGCCAAACTCGAGACTTATTATGATCATGACTTTTTTGAACAAAATCTCAGTTTTTCTTTAAAAATGCAAACCACATCTACTTCATGTGATCAAATAATAAGTTCAAGAATTTAGATGAGGTAACTAATAATTTTGGAGGATGACTCCAATCTATCGAAAATGCAATGTTTCGATCAGTATATCTATTAATTCATCATATCTCAAATGTAGCATCCCACTCCCACGAGACCCGAACCCGACATCGACAAGGATATCCGAGCTCATGACCATGAGGGTGGTATGCTAGAGCAGTCAATACAGCTTTAAAACTCATTATGATATATATATATATTTTTGAAACAATGAAAAAGCGGAATTAAGAATAAACGATTCGGGCCCGTGATACTAAAACCCATTTCACCATACACTTTATCAAAATCACTTTTCAAACAATATTTATCAATTAGGCCTCAAACAATTTAGTACTATTTTGCAGAATATAAATTTACATAAGTTAAAATAACACAAATACAGACGTGAATCCATCCCGACATCGAACACCGACTCTCTCAGAGTAATCATACTCTCGGTTCAAGAACGGGTACTCTTCAATTCCTGAAAAATATTTACAATATTGGGTGAGTTTATGAACTCAGGAGAAACCATCATCGATGGTTCACTCAATTCATGCATATTCAATCAATTTACCAAATATCACATACTATCACAACTCACAAATGTAAAGCATATCGCCTTTCATACCATCCATATTTAGTCATACCATTTATGCAATGAACATGTGACACTTTTCATTTTCGTTTACGTTGTTGTGACCGCATACCTAAACTGCCCCAAGAACGGGCATATTGCGCTGAGCCAGTGGCTCAAAACATTGGGCTTGAAGCCTCGTACATCGAGCCCGAGGCTCAATACGCTGACCGAGGTCCCGCGCTGAAATGAAAGCTCATATACGTTATGGCGTGATATGCTCTAATACATTGGTCGCCCGTCACAACCGCTTTTATCTGATCATACTTTGATGCATGCAATGAACATGTTCCAATTTCCATTTACAAGTCAATGTTATTTGCCATATCTTCGATTTTCGTCCCAGATTTCAATCATATACATTTCCAATTTATCAGCATCCTACCATATCACATTGATAAATACATCCAATGTATCAATCGCATAATTAACACTTCAATACCAATTTCCATTTCTGACCTTGGTCCGAGATTCCAATGTAAACACTCACAAACAATTACACACAAATAGCACTTGACAATAAGTTTTCAATACTTTGACACCTATGGTCCAAATCATTCAAAAGCAAACACACATAATCCTCTATTATCTCCACATGGCATAACCGCATCATTTTCATCACATATAGATTGAGGAACCAACTAGGTTACTCACCTGCATTCGAGCTAATATCTCGAAGTCTCAAGAACGCCGATAGATCGACGCCCCAAATGTGCCTCTATAATAATCGAAAATATAATCATTACCTCATTCAATCGTAACTATTTAATAATGCATATGAAGCAATTTGCAGGTGCACAATGCATGTTCATGATATTCCCAGCCCTAATCCTTTTTTTCTATTAAAAATCCGCCTAAAATTAGAAACCTATTAAGGCCGACGGCGGCGCAATTCGGACTCTATAGTTCCCAATTAGACAAAATAAAGATTAAAGGCTCCGCTACCCGGGCCACATCAATTTCCGTCCAAAATTCTCAATTTCTCACAAATGAAATTAATATTCTATGCATCCGATGTCTCAAGAATCAGTCAATCGGACGTTTGACGGAAAAGTAATTGATAAAAGAAACAAGAAATCACAAAATAATAATAAAATAAAAGAATAAACCAGCCTCGCTGGGCGAGACGTCGCCCTAGCGAGGCCGATTGATCTCGCTCGTCGCTAGGGCGAGGCGTCGCCCTAGCGATGCCGTCCCTCCGAGCCTCGTTGCTAGGACGACGCCTCGCCCTAGCAACTAGGCGTGATTCTACATTCCCATTCCCTTTTTTTTCCTGATTTCTAATCCAACTTTCAACACTAATAACTCATTGCACACTATTCAGAAAATTACCAACTATATCTCATTGGAAAGATCATGAAACCTCTACAATTCTCAAGAAGACCATAAAATCAATTTCACCCCTAAGGGTGTCAAAATCCTTCAAAGCTACTGCCTACTCAAATCCCATTAAAACAGACAGTACATTGCAATTTCCATAACTCTCAGATTCTTCAGCCAGAAATTACCACATAAATATGCTCAATACGTTCACAATGTCATCTAAAACTTTCATGAACAACCCAAAATCAAAATCACTTTCTAACTAGGTCAAACAATTCCACAAAGAATCTGTCTACTGAAATCAACCAATCTGGACAGTAATTTTCCAAACAGCATAACTCTTAGCACAAATGTCCAAAATTCACTACCTTATATCCCTGAAAAGATAAGATCTTAAACTTCAATTTTCATGAAGAACTAAAAATCCAATTCAATTTCTAACAATTTCAAAACTGTCATGCAAGTTCCTGCCATGATCAGCAATTCATAACCTAATGTAGGTTTAATATTTGAAAAATCATAACTCCCAAATCTGACCTCTAAAAATTACACACCATATATCATTTTCAAGATAATTCCTTCCTCTGCAACTTTTCAGAAGATCACTCACACCAAATCAGCTCACATCATTTGCTAAAATTGCTTCCAATCCGCAAGCTCACAAATTCAACACTTAGGCTAGGTTTCATCAAAATGCTCAAAACCAGTCAATAGTAATCAGTTCATTTCTCCCAATATACAACTCGAAAATTAGCAAGATCAGTGGCAATGGAAAGCTAACTTAATATGCCTCAACTTTTATGAAGACCATTTTTCCTAATTCCATCTCAATTAATTTAGAAAAATCAACAAAGTAATCAGGTCATATATGCAGGTACTGTTCACAGACCCTACAAACAGAAACATTCCATGCAAAAATTCACCCTTCTAACATTACAATTTAACAACACCTATTTCACACATATTTGAAGCCAACATCCCAAAGTTTAAGTGGCCACAAACCTCACCTCATTTTCATTCCTATACAATGAGTTATGATCAAAACAGTACAGTCAATTAAAACCCTAAATTTCCAGATTTGATCCAATCTTAGTTTCTATCATTTCCAATGCCTTTAACACATCATTAAACATCCAAAGAAACACCAATCAGTTCTTATACCATTCATACTTGTACTAGGGCTAATACAAAAAAAATTGGCAGCACTAAACTCTCACTTTATTTACAAAATTAGTCATCATCTACCAACCAAATTCAAAGCTAAACCAAGTTACAACCATAACCATTCATTATCCTAACACACCATACATTTATACCCATCAATTTACACTATAATTTTATCAAGGTAAAGCATCAATAAGCTTAATAATAATACCAAAATTCCCATTTGATGCTTCTAACTACCATGTCATTTAACTCATAAATCAAATCATAACTAAAGCTTAACAACAACTTACCTAATTCAAGCTTTTCCAAATGATACTCTAACTCTTCTCCAAGCTTCAAGCTTTAAGTTTCCCAAATCTTCAAACAAAAACACCAACCCCTACTTTACCTCCCCACCTTCGACCATCACAATCATCATAATGTCAAAGTTCAAGTTGATCTTATGGAGAAAGAACTAGACCAACGAAACATGGAGGAGGAGGAAGTTTCAGTTATGAGTTTTTACAACAAGAAACTCACTCTTTTCATGTAATTTATTAGGCAAAACGATAGGAACAAAGTGGAGCATTAAATGAAGCTTTTTGGTGGCCAAATGTGATTGGTCAAAGCTTTTTAAAGAAAAGTCAACTTATTCATTCTTTAATCAAGATTAAAAACTAACCCCAATAAACTCAAATGACCCTAATTTCAATTCCAAAATAATATCCCCAATATTACAGTGCCATTGGTAGAAACTGCCATCAAAATCGAATTCCGCTCGCCATCAGCGATTTTTCCCTATCCGAAATTTCCTAAATTCTCCTAATCATTTTTTGAAAATTACCTAAATTGTCTCAAATTGTAAAACATATGACAGTCCACTCCCAATAATTGTTCAAACACGAAACCACTTTTTCCACAACAAAACACATTTAGGTCATTTACCTACGATTTTTTTGCTCGGGAATTTTCTCCTAATAATTCCAGAAAAATTCCAATAAATCCCTAAAATGTAAAACACTCATTATGCATTCCAAATAATTTTCCAAATACAACTTTCACATAAATTTCACAAAAGATCTCAATTTGACACTTAAGCCGGAAATGTCATGAATGCATGTATGACTATGTGCACAGTGCAAGAATCACCATTTATAGAGGTCAGATAATGTATGTTCATGTCGCGATATAAATCAATACTCCTAGCCCGTCCCAATTTACTAAATACCCTTCCCATCTGAGATGGATGTTACAATTCTCCCTCCTAATAAAAATTTCGTCTGCAAAATTTTATATACGATTGATCGAAGGTGGGAGTCTTTTTGATTCATACCTTCTGCTTCCCATCGATTTCTCTACACGACCACATTCGGTCAATGAACGGAGATCAAAACAATCAATTTCTCTTTTTCCCTTTCTCAAACTTTCCATGATTACGCACAATTCGTCATTTTCAATATCAATAACATATATATCGGATCCTAACAATATTTCCAATTCTATTTATGAAACACTTTGTGAATCCGAATCATCTTTTAGGTTTTAGCCTAACTTACCAATCCATAATTCTATTTACACCACAATCGCATAGAGGCCCCTCATCACGAATTCAATTTCCCTTAACTACACCTTTATTTCCATCTAAGACTTTTCGCCGAGGCCATACCCTTCAAAATATTTCATTTATCGCTTATCGATTTCGTTATTATCAAAACACAAATCTCATGAGATTTATAACCTCAATGAATCAATTTAACTCATTGTCACCATCTTAAATTACTTAACCTATCACTTCATTGCTCTCGATCACATAATATAGGATAACGACTCCTTTGGACAAGAAGACCCTTATACATTTTTTGAATGGTGACACCAATATAATGATTGTCATGCCATAACCTTTGCACTATACATCAATCTCATATCCAACTAAATCCAAAATACCGCTGGTCAATCACCATGTCATCGCTCGCTTTTGACAGACTATACCATCAATTGCTTTTCCACAATACTTTTACTGTAACATAACACTTCGATTGTTTCTTGTGCTTTCTAACCATTCACTTATAATCATTTGATTTCATTCTAACCTTTCAACTACTATTTCTATACGCCGCTAGAACATAAAGCTTCGATCATTCCTTACATTTTCACTAATAAGACTCAGAATGAGTATCACCTAGATTTCTTAATTTTGAACTATACCTATCACTTTCCTCGATAATTGAGTTATCTTCAGTTCTTCGACATAGCTTTACAATTTCTACATCCTCACTTCTGGTTTTGCCAATTCGCTTGATGCACACCAACTTTGAAATTCCCATAGCTAATAATACTTTTTTGCCCCTTTTGTCAGCCTCGACTATTAATACTCAATAATACACTAGATATGATAACCCTATTGCCCAAATTTTGATCTTCTCGAATTGAATTTATTTATTTATTTCTTTGTTCAATCCTTGAATTGCATCATTGGCTTAGTTTGAAGTAATCACCGCTTAATCCTTTTCAAATCATTTAATCGCATCGAAATAACTCAATCGGTATCGATTTGCATATTCATAGACATTTCCAAACTATTTCGCATTTATTAATGTCTCCAAGCCTTTAGGCCACACTCGAATAACAAATTGCAAATCATCAATCATAATACCGCCTATGGAATTATATTTACCCCAAGGTACATAAAATCACTTTATACAATTTCACTAGATCACATCACATCATAACCTTTATCGAACACTTCAAGATATATATAGTAAATTCTCCAAATCTCTCTTTATGATCATTAGTCATAACATTCACACATTTTCCTCAAGTATTCTTGTCAATTTGCTAAAACCAGAAAAATCTTTGATAATTTCTAATGCATCCCGCATTCCGCTAGTTCTAATTAATTCCAAATTCGATACACATATCTTTTGAACTTTCACATTTTATCAATACCTATATCTTAATTAATTCTTCCAATATCCCATGTTCGCATACTAATTCACTCTTATGAAACTTGCATGATAATCAATTTCCTCGCCTATACCAATTTATCTATTCCTTATGCTTATATCCATTATCCACTCCAAACACAATCGAGACATGTTCCTTTTCCGCACTCTATAGTTGATTCATATAACTCGTTAATTATCGAATGTCTCCAATGAGGAACAATTTTCGTATAATTTGTCTCATCATAACATATTCTGCCACATGTTCCTTACCTTCATTACTCCACATAACTCAATTTATTCACGATAGATCACTCACTGACTTGAATAAACAATCGTTATATCGATCTCGTGCTTTCAAAACATAATTATACAAAATATACACGAACCTTTTTATCCCTTCAAAGCTGCAATTACTATTCAGTAATTGTCTTACATAATCAGAATCATCTCATTAACATAATGTACACTTTTTCTTTTTAGTAGCATAGTTTAGCTCTTACGCTGAGTCTCTACCAGATGTAATACAAATCGCCACTTTTATACTTCACGAAGATGCATCTCCAATGGCACTTAAACAATTTCTTTTCCTCTAATATCTCGACATACATCACCTTGATCATTACATCTTATCCGATAATATATATTTATATATATTCCCATCAATTTGCCCGTTAATAGCTCATACCGCTAAGAACGCCTTAATCTCATTTAATTCTCGATAACCATTCTCTTTTTGGTATCAGTTCTCGATCATGAGGACCTTACTCTATTCATGTCCTTCATTTTCTTCTCTCAAGCTCATTACCGATGCTAACATCTTTAACTGTCTCACTTCTTTCTCAGAGCATGCTCATGCCTGACTCTAACTCATTTTGCACTTGAGCTACTAGTATTATAATCAGAGCTTATGTAATAGGCCACCGATTACGTCCTATATCATATTCACGCAAATTATTCATTTATACTTAATCATTTCACCCGTGATAGTAATCCCACTATCAGATATACACTTACAATGACAATATATTCTGAACTCAGCGACCTTCCTGCTTACACCCGCCTCGCCGTGAGGATCATATACAATCTCTATTCATATACAACTCGATCAAGATAAGCACTTTCGCTTTCTTATTCTAACTCATAAAGAATTATTTTTTTACAAGAATTTCAAAGAATTATCCATTAACTCATCAATTGCAATTGAACATTTTCACTTACCATAGGCTCCCATAAGCAAGTGTGCATTTACTTAGGCAGATCAATTAAACCCGAACAACTTTTTCATCTATCAATTTCATTGTCTTACATTTCAATCTTTTCATTATGGCATTATACCCATATATTTCCGCACACAAATCAATATCACAGATATGAAATCATTCTTGATTTTGCACTTAATATATTTTGACTCCAAATCACCAATCCTTATATATAACTCTCATCACTGAATCAATCCCAATTGTAACTTTTCTATATCATAGAACACTTTATTGTCATTTACCTTATACATCGGAAATCCTACCATTGTCACATCTCTATTTTCCTCTATGAATTCACAACTTCAATGATATACCCAATATAACTCTAATATTGTATTTCACAAGATATCTCACAATACTAGTACACTAACTATTCATCCGTCTCGTCAAACCATACACTTTTTTCCTATTTCATATATCAATTACTTCCTTTTATCACATTCTAACTCATTATCCTTTTCTCACCTTTTTCTAACCGCTAAACGAATGAGACATATTTATGCATACGACTCATATACTACATCGGGATCATTGTCACCGTCTGCCGTGACACCACTTAAATGCACATAACTTGACACACATTTTTTTGAAAGCCCATGTAAGATTGTACTGGCTCGATATTACAAATGTAGATCCCACTCCCACGAGACTCGAACCCGACATCGACAAAGGATATCCGAGCCACACCATGAGGGTGGTATGCTAGAGCAATAATACAGCTTTAAAACTCATTATGATATATATTTTTTGAAACAGCTTGAGTGCTGAATTAAGAATAAACGATTCGGGCCCGTGATAATAAAACCCATTTCACCATACACTTTATCAAAATCACTTTTCAAACAATATTTATCAATTAGGGCCTCAAACAATTCAAGATTATTTTGCATAATATAAATTTACACATAAGTCAAAATAACACAAATGCAGACGTGAATCGATCCCGACATCAACACCGACTCTCTTGTAGTAATCATACTCCTGTTCAAGAACGGGTACTCTTCAATTTCTGAAAATATTTGCAATGTTTGGTGAGTTTATGAATCAAAGAGAAACCATCATCGATGGTTCACTCAATTCATGCATATTCAATCAATTTACCAAATATCACATACTATCACAACTCACAAATGTAAAGCATATCGCCTTTCATACCATCCATATTTAGTCATACCATTTATGCAATGAACATGTGACATTTTTCATTTTCGTTTGTCGCGACTGCGCATACCAAACTATCCCAAGAATTCGGCACATTGCGCCGAGCCGTTGGCTCGAAAACATCGGGCTTGAAGCCTCTGTACATCGAGCCCGAGGCTCAATACGCTGGACCCGAGGTCCGTAGGCGCTGAAATGAAAGCTCTCATATACGTCATGTGATATGCCTCGATACATTGGTTGCTCGCCACAACCGCTTTATCTCGATCATACTTTGATGCATGCAATGAACATGTTCCAATTTCCATTTACAAGTCAATGTTATTTGCCATATCTTCGATTTTCGTCCGTATTTCAATCATATACATTTCATTTGTAACACTTCACTCCCGCAAGACCGAACCCGACATCGATGGTGATATCCGTGTCCGTGCTTCATGAGGTGGCGTGCTACATCACTCAAGAAAAACTCAAGATAACTTTTTTTAACACATACTCACACATATTATCGTGAATGCTAAAACAATTTATATAGACAATTCAATGGCCTCAGGGCCTTTTTACATTTACAATTTATTTCACCAATTGACTTTACAACTTGTCCAACTTAGTAATACAAAAGTCCAAGAATAGAAATATTAAGACAGACGCGAACCGATCCCACCACTTCTCCGCTTCCTCAACTAACAGATGTCATACGCCTGTGCTTAACGGGTATTCTTCTAAGTCCCAAAAATAGATGCAAATTTTGGGTGAGTTTTATGAACTCAGGAGAAACCATCATCGATGGTTCACTCAATTCACGCATGTTCAATCACCTACTAAATATCACATACGATCACGATTCACAAATGTAATCTCAAATAATACATACCATTACATTTCACAAATGTAAGATCACCTTTCATACAATCCAAATTCAATCATACCATATATGCAATGCACATGAGACCTTTCCATTTTTATTACGTTGTTGCGACCGCGCCGAAACCGCCCCAAGAACGGGCATATTGCGCTGAGCCATGGTTTCAAACATCGGGCTTGAAGCTTTAATACATCGAGCCCGAGGCTCAATACGCTGACCGAGGTCTCGGTATCGAAATAAAGCTCATATACGCTGCGGATATGCCCCGATACGGGTCGCTTCCGGCCACAACCGCTTTTATTTGATCATGTCCTATGCATGAATGCATATGTTCCAATTTCCATTTACGCTATTTCTATCTCTTACATTCAATGCCATTTCTTATTTCTTCGACCTTCGGTCCCAGATTTCAATCATATATTTTCCAATTTATCGATCATACCATATCGCATTTAAAAGTCACATCCAATGTATTGAAACAGCATAATTAACACTTCAATATCAATTTCATTTCTGACCTTGGTCCGAGATCTCCAATATAACCATTCACACACGCTATACACAAGTAGCACTTCGTTATCTCATTCCAAATATTTCGCATACCTATGGTCCAAATCAATCAAAATCAAACACACATAAACCCTCCATTATCTCCACATGACATAATTGCAAAATCTTAAACACATAAGGTCGAGGAACCAACTAGGTTACTCACCGCATTCGAGCTAACATCCGAAGTTTCAAGAACGCGGTAGATCGACGCTCCAAATGTGCCTCTATAACAAAAGAGAGGAAATCCATCACTAATTATCCAATCCAACTAATATAATGCACATGTAAGTGTATAATGCATGTTCATGAGATTTTCGCCCTAAATCCAAATTTTTCCCATCATAAAATTCCATCAAAATTAGAAAACTATAGCCATCGACAAGACTCAATTGGAATTCAATCGGTCCAAAAATAAATAAAACAAAGGACTATAGAACAATTTCTGGTTACGTTAATTTCCGCCTCAAAATTCCCAATTCTCATAAAATAAAATTCAATATTTCACTAATCCGATGCCTCAAGAATCAGTCAATCGGACGCTTGACGGAAAAGAAATTGACAAAAGAAACACCAAATACCAAATAATCAAATAATAATAAATAATAAAAAAAAATCAGATGGCCTCGTCACTAGGCGAGGCGTCGCCTAGTGATGTCGCTCGATCCGCCCGTCGCCCTAGTGACGCTGTTTCAAACGAGCCTCGCCACTAGGGATGCAGCCGTCAGCCTCTAGTGACCAAGCAATATACCATTCTCATTCTTTTTTTTTCAGATTTCTAAACCAACTTTAATACTCATAACTTTTAACACACAAATCAGAAAATAACAAATTATACCTTTTGGAAAGATAAAGAAACCTCTCCAATTCTCAAGAAGACCATAAAATCAATCTCACCCCTAAGGGTGTCAAAATTCCCTTCAAAGCTACTGCCTACTCAAATCCCATTAAAACAGAACAGTACATTGCAAATTCCATAACTCTCTGATTCTTCAGCCAAAAATTACCAAATAAATATGCTCAATAAGTTCACAATGTCATCTACAACTTTCATGAACAACCCAAAATCAAATTCCATAACCAACTAGGTCAAACAATTCGACAAAGAATCTGTATACAGAAATTAACCAATCTGGTCAGTAATTTCCCAATCAGCATAACTCTTAGCACAAATTTCAAAAAATTCACTACCTTATATCCCTGAAAAGATAAGATCTCAAACTTCAATTTTCATGAAGAACTCAAAATCCAATTCAATTTCTAACAATTTCAAAACTGTCATGCAAGTTACTGCCATGATCGGCAGTTCATAACCTAATGCAGGTTCAATATTTACAAAATCATAACTCCCAAATTTGACCTCTAAAAATTACATGTCATATATCATTTTCAAGATACTTTCTTCCTCTGCAACTTTGCAGAAGATCACTCACACCAATTCAGTTCACATAATTTGCTAAAATTTCTTCCAATCCGCAAGCTCACAAACTCACTACTTAGGCTAGGTTTCATCAAAATGCTCAAAACCAGTCAATAGAAATCAGTTCTTATCTCCCAATATACAACTCGAAAATTAACAAGATCAGTGGCAATGGAAAGCTAATAATGTAGGATTCAACTCTCATGAAGACCATTTTCCCTAATTCCATATCAATTAATTTAGAAAAATCAACAAAACACATTAGTCATACTTGCGGTTACTGTTCACAGACAATACAAACAGAAACTTTCCATGCAAAAATTCACCCTTCTAACATTACAATTTAACAACACCTATTTCACACAAAATTGTAGCCAACATCCCAAAGTTTCATTGAGCACAAACCTTACCTCATTTTCTCACCTACACAATTAGTTATGATCAAATCAGTATACTAGGTCAAAATTCAATTTGAAGCCTTACTTCACCAATTCACTTCCTATCATTCCAATTCAATTTCTACTACCATAGGTATCTCAATTAGACACAAATTCAGTACCTAGGTCACTCATACATTAACTTAGACCTATAGGCACAAATTTACAGCATTACACTCTTAATTTCTATGCAAGATTTGTCATCAATATCCTATCCAATTCAAGCTAAAGCACACTTCAATCCTAACCATTCATTATCCAAACACATCATACATTTATACCTAACAATTCCACCTATAACTTTCATCAAATTAAAGCATCAAGAATCATAATAAATGTACCAAACCTCCCATTAATAACTCCTAACTACCATGGCATTCAAAACCTAATGAAAACATCATTGAAAACTTAAAAGAAACCTTACCTATCAAGCTTCCAATCTTTACTTCCTTCCTAACTCCCCTTGCTAACCACTTCTTCTAACTCCAAGTAAATATATCTTCATCAAGGCAAGGCAAGAACTTAATTGTATAGAAGAGAAAGCCTTGAATTTGGGAGAAAGGATGAGTGAAAGGATGAAATCGATGGAGGTAGAAATGAGGGGTGAGTTGCCTTTGGATGAGAAGTATGTAAGCTAATCAACATCCTCTTTCATCACTTGGTTAAGGCATAACCGAAGGAACCCAATAAAAGCCATAAGTGGACATTAAATGAAGGAGAAAGGTGGAAAGAAGTCATTGGTTCCATGAGAAGAGAAAAGTCATCAAAACCATTCTTTAATCAAATCCAATTTCGGTGGTGTAGAAGTTTCAACAAAAGACTTCATTCTTTCCATCCTCTTATAAGTAACATCACCGAAATGAAGAGGTAAGAAAGCATTAAATGGAGGCAAGGTGGCATTGTAGGATTAGTTAAACAAATGGTGAGGAAAAGTCAACATATGAATACTTTAATCAATTAAACCTAGTCCAAAATTAACCTAATCAATTCCAATGACCCTAATTTCAATCCCAAAATAATATACCCAATAAGACAAGGCCATTAGATAGAAATTTTCGCCACCAAAATCGTAGGTTTGCCAATTACGACTTTTTTCCTATCCGAATTTCCAGAAATTTCCCTAATCATTTTTTTGAAAATACCTAAATTGCCCAAAATTGTAAAACATATGAAAATCCACTCCCAATAATTGTTCAAACACGAAACCACATTTTCACAACAAAATACATTTAGCCATTTACCGCGATTTTGCTTATCTCGGAATTTTCTCCTGATAATTCCAGAAAATTTTCATAAATCCTTAAAAATGTAAAACGCTCAATGGCGCACTCCATATTATTTTCCAAGTACAATTATCCCATAAATTTCACAAATAAATCTCAATTTGAAACCTAAGCCGGAAAATGTCATGAATGCAAGTTTACCATGCGCAAGTGCAACAAACCATCATTTATGGAGGCTATATGCTGAATGTTCATGCCGAGCTATAAATCAATACTCCTAGCCCGTCCCAATTTACCAAAATATCCTTCCCATCGAAGATGGAATGTTACACAATTTATTGCATCCTACCATATCACATTGACAGTCACATCCAATGTATCGAATCAGACAATTAACACTTCAATACCAATTTCCCATTTCCTCGGACCTTTGGTCCGAGATCTCCAATGTAAACACTCACAAACAATTACACACAAATAGCACTTCGATAACAAGTTTTCAATACTTCGGACACCTATGGTTCGAAATCATTCAAAAGCAAACACACATAATCCCTCTATTATCTCCACATGGCATAACCACATCATTTTCATCATATATAGATTGAGGAACCAACTAGGTTACTCACCGCACTTCCGAGCTAATATCTGAAGTCTCAAGAACGCCGATAGATCGACGCCCAAATGTGCCTCTATAATAATCGGAAAATATAATCATTACCTCTTGTCAATCGTAACTATTTAATAATGCATATGAAGCAATTTGCAGGTGCACAATGCATGTTCATGATATTCCTGCCCTAATCCCATTTTTTTTCTATTAGAAAAATCCGCCTAAAAATTAGAAACCTATTGGCGACGACGATGCGTAATTCGGACTCTATAGTCCCCAATTAAACAAAAAAATGATTAAAGGCTTCATACGGGCCACGCCAATTTCCGTCCAAAATTCTCAATTTCTCACAAAATGAAATTAATATTCTATGCATCCGATGTCTCAAGAATCAGGTCAATCGGACGTCGGACGGAAAAGTAATTGATAAAAGAAACAAGAAATCACAAAAATAATAAAATAAAAGAAACAAACCACCTCGTTGGGCGAGACGTCGCCTAGCGAGGCCGATTGATCCGCCTCGTCGCTAGGGCGGGCGCGCCTAGCGATGCCGTCCTCCGAGCCTCGTTGCTAGGCGACGCCTCTAGCAACCAAGCGTGATTCCACATTCCCATTCCCTTTTTTTTTCCTGATTTCTAATCCAACTTTCAACACTAATAACTCATTGCACACTATTCAGAAAATTACCAACTATATCTCATTAGAAAGATCATGAAACCCTCTACAATTCTCAAGAAGACCATAAAAATCAATTTCACCCCTAAGGGTGTCAAAAATCCCTTCAAAGCTACTGCCTACTCAAATCCCATTAAAACAGACAGTACATTGCAATTTCCATAACTCTCAGATTCTTCAGCCAGAAATTACCACATAAATATGCTCAATAAGTTCACAATGTCATATAAAACTTTCATGAACAACCCAAAATCAAAATCACTTGCTAACTAGGTCAAACAATTCCACAAAGAATCTGTCTACTGAAATCAACCAATCTGGACAGTAATTTTCCAAACAGCATAACTCTTAACACAAATGTCACAAAATTCACTACCTTATATCCCTGAAAAGATAAGATCTTAAACTTCAATTTTCATGAAGAACTGAAAATCCAATTCAATTTCTAACAATTTCAAAACTGTCATGCAAATTACTGCCATGATCAGCAATTCATAACCTAATGTAGGTTCAATATTTGAAAAATCATAACTCCCAAATCTGACCTCTAAAAATTACACACCATATATCATTTTCAAGATAATTCCTTCCTATGAAACTTTTCAGAAGATCACTCACACCAAATCAGCTCACATCATTTGCTAAAATTGCTTCCAATCCGCAAGCTCACAAATTCAACACTTAGGCTAGGTTTCATCAAAATGCTCAAAACCAGTCAATAGTAATCAGTTCATTTCTCCCAATATACAACTCGAAAATTAGCAAGATCAGTGGAAATGGAAAGCTACCTTAATATGCCTCAACTTTCATGAAGACCATTTTCCCTAATTCCATCTCAATTAATTTAGAAAAATCAACAAAGTAATCAGGTCATATATGCGGGTATTGTTCACAGACCCTACAAACAGAAACTTTCCATGCAAAAATTCACCCTTCTAACATTACAATTTAACAACACCTATTTCACACAAATTTGAAGCCAACATCCCAAAGTTTAAGTGGACACAAACCTCACCTCATTTACATTCCTATAAAATGAGTTATGATCAAAACAGTACAGTCAATTAAAACCCTAAATTTCCAGATTTGATCCAATCTTAGTTTCTATCATTTCCAATGCCTTTAACACATCATTAAACATCCAAAGAAACACCAATCAGTTCTTATACCATTCATACTTGTACTAGGGCTAATACAAAAAAAATTTGCAGCACTAAACTCTCACTTTATTTGCAAAATTAGTCATCATCTACCAACCAAATTCAAAGCTAAACCAAGTTACAACCATAACCATTCATTATCCTAACACACCATACATTTATACCCATCAATTTACACTATAATTCTTATCAAGGTAAAGCATCAATAAGCTTAATAATAATACCAAAATTCCCATTTGATGCTTCTAACTACCATGTCATTTAACTCATAAATCAAATCATAACTAAAGCTTAACAACAACTTACCTAATTCAAGCTTTTCCAAATGATACTCTAACTCTTCTCCAAGCTTCAAGCTTTAAGTTTCCCAAATCTTCAAACAAAAACACCAACCCCTGCTTTACCTCCCCACCTTCGACCATCACAATCATCATAATGTCAAAGTTCAAGTTGATCTTATGGAGAAAGAACTAGACCAACGAAACATGGAGGAGGAGGAAGTTTCGGTTATGAGTTTTTACAACAAGAAACTCACTCTTTTCATGTAATTTATTAGGCAAAACGATAGGAGCAAAGTGGAGCGTTAAATGAAGCTTTTTGGTGGCCAAATGTGATTGGTCAAAGCTTTTTAAAGAAAAGTCAACTTATTCATTCTTTAATCCAGATTAAAACTAACCCCAATCAACTCAAATGACCATAATTTCAATTTCAAAATAATATCCCCAATATTACAAAGGCCATTGGGTAGAAACTTTCGCCATCAAAATCGAATTTGCTCACCACTGATGATTTTTCCTGTTCGAAATTTCCGAATTTCCCAAATCATTTTTTGAAAATTACCTAAATTGCCCAAAATTGTAAAACATATGACAGTCCACTCTCAATAATTGTTCAAACACGAAACCACATTTTCCACAACAAAACACATTTAGGCCATTTACCTACGATTTTGCGGTCCGAATTTTCTCCGAATAATTCTAAAAAAATTCCAATAAATCCCTAAAAATGTAAAACACTCATTGGCGTACTCCAAATAATTTTCCAAATACAACTTTCACATAAATTTCACAAAAGATCTCAATTTGACACTTAAGCCGGGAAATGTCATGAATGCATGTATGACTATGTGCACAGGCAAGAATCACCATTTATAGAGGCTGTATAATGTATGTTCATGTCGCGATATAAATCAATACTCCTAGCCCGTCCCAATTTACCAAAATACCCTTCCCATCGGAGATGGGATGTTACATAAAAGCTCCTTAAAAATAATAATATGAAAAATGTTATTAAATCAGTATCCCTTGAATTGTTGTCAAATATTGACCAACGTTAATTCTTCTGATATTAACTCTATTTTGATGGCACCAACTGAAACAATTAAATACATTTTAAGGTCTCAAAATAATAGATAAAATCTAAGCCCAAAAAAATGAAAAAGAAAATAAACAAGACAAGGAGGATTTGAGTACTTATTACAAAGAATAGTCGCATACTAGGGCATTGACGAAATAATTATCCATTGTAATTAACAACATAAGATGTTACTGGTATAGTCTAACCTTGTTAAAAACGAAAAGTTAGTTATGGGTTGTTAAAAAACAAAAAGTTAGTTGTTGTTTGAGTTAAAATTAACATAAAAAGGTTTTAAGTAAAGTGGGAAAGAAAACCTTTGAGTACTCTCTGGTTCGAATGTAGAATACAGGTATGAAATGAGAAAGGAAGCGATAATGCAAATCTTTGGTTAGAAATCCTACAAGACCTAAAAAGAAGGGCTGAGGTTGAAAAACTAACATTCATTATGATCTCCAAAATCAAAATCTAAGGTGTTCCTTATAGACTTGAAAAATGACGTAAGCGCACTACTGGGGACATCATCAAGAGAACCTATGGTTATACCATCCATCTGTAAGTAAAAATAAAATGTAAAATCCATAGGACATCTTGCATACTCCATTAGCAACTTATTTTTTGCATATTTGCAAGATGAAAAGTCGATTTTCGATCTATACCAAGATCATAACACAAAAGAATTCTGAACAAGTCACAAGGAAGATCTATAAGATGCTCTAATTTCCATCATGCCCTTGATTTCCTAAATTAAAGGCAATACAAAATTTAATTAACATAATGTTAACTGCTAATTTTGAAATTATTCTTCCCCTTCCTCATTTAGGAACAAACATATGAACCACATCACTCTGTCAACCTATGATGAAACTCTAGGCTTAAAAAGAAATATCTTCTACCGCAGATAGAAACTCAAAACAATCAACGATTGCCAATGCAATAATGAATTAGAATCAAGAAAGAATTGAGTTTGAATTATTAAGTTACCGAGTCAAGAGCAACTTTGAAAAGTTGAGAAGCTCTTTGTTTTTCTAGCTTATTAGGAAACACCTTAAATTCAAATTGTTAGGTTACATATTTTATTTTGAAGTGGAAAATAAACAAATGAAGGATAGAAAGCCTCTCACAATGCATGCTCTTGTTTCCTTTTCTCTTGGAGCTTTCTGACAATGCCATCACAAGTTGAATGTGTTGGGAAAAGAGGTGCCGGTCACGCAGCGGCAACAAACCAGAACCAATAAACCTTTCCTTAGGTGAACAACCACAACCAATCCAAAAGAAAAACAACAACCAACAAACTCACCGATATACGAAATCAAGCAGCAAGAAATAAATAACACAAGCAATTTTTACGTGAAAAACCTCCCTCAATGTGAGAAAGGAAAATCACGGGACCTAGTCCAAGAAAGAAAACTCCACTATAATCAATCCAGATTCTGAGTTTTCACCTCTAGATACAACTAGAGTCACCACTCAACTCAAAATACAACAATAATCATCAACAAGATGAAAAATCAAAGAGTTGAGAACAATATCACCCTTAAAATTTCAGCAACTTCGATCAAGATCGTGACACCTTGAGACCTTCAAATTCAATCTCCACCGCTCGAATGAAGAACAACGAGAGAAGAACCTCTGGTTAAAATGTCAGGTCGATTCGACAAGAAATCACCATCCAATCGAAAGTTAGAAGATTACTGCGCAAAGTAGAAAAAAAAATTCTTCTTTCTCTCTCTTCCTCTCTCTATTCTCTACCGGTTGCACTCACTCCTCCTCTCTTCTTTAGGGTTTAAAGCCCTTATATATGTTAGGCTTTGGGTTCCACTTAGGAGTGGACCCAAACCCAACAAATCTCCCCCTCACGACTAAGTGGAGGATCTAGCCATACCGGCTATTAAGCAACAAATCTCAAGCTTCTCCTTCGGCAATGCTTTAGTCATCACGTCAGCACCATTATCATCTGTATGAACCTTCTCTAACTCTAGCAACTTGGAATTTACCACATCTCGTATCCAATGATACCTAACATCAACGTGTTTCGATCTTGCATAGAAACTAGCATTATTTCCAAGATGAATGGCACTCTGGTTATCACAAAGTAACACATATCGGTCCCGCTTGAAACCAAGCTCAAGAAAAAGTTTTCATCCACAACAACTCCTCAGAAGCCTCTCAGAGCTGCAATAAACTCAACTTCATGGTTGACAAAGCAACACACTTCGCAACCTTGATTGCCATGCTATAGCTCCCCAAAACTTGATTATGAAACCCGATGTAGACTTTCGAGAATCAACATCTCCTCATTATGTCGCATCAAGAAACCAACTAACAAAGGTTTATCACTACCAAAACTAAGACTCAAGTCAGTTGTACCTCTGAGATACCTCATAATCCACTTTACCGCATTCTAATGTTCTTTACCCGGATTAGAGATAAAACGACTTCTTCAGATCAATCGCATGAGCAATGTCCGGCCTGGTACACAACATAGCATACATCAAACTGCCAACTGCTGAGGTATATGGAACTTTTGCATCTCTTCCTTCTCTTCATCTATAGAAGGACATTGGTTGACACTCAACCGAAATGAGGAGTAAGTGGGCTATAAGAATGTGTTTAGCCCGGTCATACTAAACCTTTGAATTATTTTCTTTATGTACTTCTCTTGACAAGACAATCTGACTTTCAGCATCCTCAAGAACGAGTAATTCTCATGCCTAAAATTTGCTTGCATGACCCAAGTCTTTCATGGCAAAAGACTTACTTAGTTTCTTCTTCACCAAGAATCCTGAAGCATTCTCGCCACAATCAACATATCATCCACATAAAGTAACAATATGATAAAATCATCGTCAAAAATTTACGAACAAACACACAAAGGATCTTCGTAAGTCTTCTTATAACCTTGCTCCCCTATAACGATTCAAACTTCTTATACCACCGCTTAGAGCTGCTTTCAACCCATACAAACTCTTCTTCGGTTTGCATACAAAGTCTTCTTTCCTTTCACCTTGAAGCCTCGGGTTGTTCCATGTAAATCTCCTCCTCCAAATCACCATGAAGGAAGGTCGTCTTGACATCCATCTGCTCAATCTCCATATCAAGACTAGCAAGAAAACCAAGAATAGTTGAATAGAAGACATTTATACAACAGAAAATGTCATCAAAGTCAATACCTTCCTTTGACCAAATCCATAACAACTAATCGGCTTTATACCGTGGCTTCAAACCTGCTTTTGACTTTTATTACAATACCCATTTGTTCTTCAAACCTCTCATGCCCTTAGGCAACTTCACCAACTCATAGGTGTGATTTTCATGCAAAGATTTCAACTCATCTTGCATAGCTTCAATCCAATGATCCTTATGCTCATCTTCAATGGCTTCCTCATAACATTCAGGTTCTCCCCATCAATGAGTAACACCCAATCCTCATATGAGTAGCGGGAAGAAGGAACATGCTGTCTAGTAGACCTCCTAAGTGGAACAGTTGGCTCATCCACAACTTCAGAAACATGAACATCTACCTCATCAACAACAGCATCACCATCAGCATTTTCAACATTAACATGCTGATTAGGAACATGATTCTGGACATTATCATGAGCACCAATATGAGAAATAGGATCAAGATCAGTCAGGTTACCAGAACTAGAATGCTCTGGCTTCTCTACCTTGTCAATATCTTCAATGGTTTGATCCTCTATGAAGATAACATCACGGCTTCTCACAAGTTTCTTCTCAACGGGATCATACAGCCTATAACCAAACTCATCAAGGCCATAACCAATGAAAATGCACTGCCTCGTCTTGGCATCCAACTTGGACCTCTCATCTTTAGGCACATGTACAAAAGCTTTGCATCCAAACACTCTCAAGTGGTCATAGGAAACATCCTTGCCATACCACACCTCGTTTGGAACATCACCCCAAAACAATAGTGGAGATAAATTAATAACATGTGCGTTGTTAATACTGACCTCACCCCAAAATGAATAAGGCAACTTAGCTTGTAAAGCATGGATATGACTCTCCCATCAAGGTCATGTTGATCCTCTACGCCACCGTTAAGTGAGGAGTCTTTTGGTGTCTAATGCCCATCCGTCTGCAGATATTCATCAAACGCCCACAATATTCACCACCATTGTCGGTCTGAATGCACTTGACTTCTTTCCAGCCTCTCGCTCAACTAAGCTCTAAACTGCTTAAAGACCCCAACACTTGGTCTTTGGTTTTCAAAACATATACCTATAATTTCCTGGAACAGTCATCAATGAAAGAAGCAAAATACAATGCACCCCTCAAAGTCTTTGTCTTCATAGGACCACACAAATCTGAATGCACCAACTCAAGCAACTTAGTCTTTCTTGAAGGAGGATTAGTCTTAAAAGAAACTCTGTGTTGTTTTCCAGCCAAGCAATGCTCACACTTTTCTAGTTTAGCACCCTTTAAACTCGATAAGAGATTCTTCGCCAACACATTCAATCCTTTCTCACTAATGTGACTAAGTCTCCGTGCCATAATCTCAAGAGTCATTCTCAATCGATTTACTATTGGGCCCGGGCCCTAATCCTCGATCTCGAGGTGGCCCTCTAAATCGCGCCCACGACGGGCTATCCAAACATCGGACCCGATCCCAACATCCATACAAAAGTCGATTCATACACGCAAAAATTTTACACGAATATCATACACGCAAACATTCAAACTATGCAATAAATACCCATAAGCCAAGGGCTTCATGCCATTACAATCCAAAAGAAGTTCAACAAGTGTTATCAACCATACATAATACAAATAAGTCTAAATCCAAAATACATGAAATATGCTCCATGATGACATGCCGGAGGGCCAATTAAAATACTAACTTAATATAATGATCTCTAACTACTACGGGGTTCTTCGATGCCCGGCAAGGATCAATGATGTCCCGAGTTGCACCTGAGGAGGAAAAATAATGGGTTGAAAGCATTGAATTCGATTAATTCAATATAATTATAACCATCGACATAACTAGCACATAATTATAGCATATGAATGTATATATATATATATATATATGCTCACATCAATTCTAGCTCTTACATGCTAAGTCAATAATACACGATTCAAAGATAGTTAATTCAACTCACAAATATGTCACAAAGTATGTTTCACAATGAATAATTCGCATATGCAATGCATTACAATGGCTCGAGGTTCCATTAAACAAAAGGAGAAACCAAGTTTGCACTTGAACGAAATGAGTCCATTCGACTCATAGCCACAAGCGGCGTGGGAAGAAGGCTTTTGTCGACACGTCACGTGACAAACGAAATGGTTCCACTCGCCCAAACAAAAGACATAATCACGCCGAATCATTTTGTCAAATGGTATGTTTTCATGCTTCTCATTTATTCAAAATGTCACGATCAAGTCGGGCATAACATGCTCATACTCATATTCTCATGCTTCTTTCAAGGTATATGAAACCAAAATTATCTATTTAACATACATAACATATAACATATATTCACACATAGGCAAGAATTTGCCTAATCACACAACAATTATAAGTACATTACCCACCTAATATCGTTGAGTATCCGACTCACTACTGTCCTTCCTCTTGCTATGGAATCAGGTCGACTTGGTTTCCTATAGCAAACCAAGTCCTAAATCAATAACAATCAAAAGAAATATTCAATCAGCTTCGCAAAACGAAAACGCTAACACTAACAATCTACGCTCGACTTCCATCTAATCCCCGAATCCTAAGAGGCAATTACCGAACTTCCCTTCTTCATAAAACTTGTAGCCCTTTATCTCTAGATCACAACGAATCCAAAATCACCTCATTTGGACATCTATAGCAAAGATATGCCTAAAATACCAAACTTTATCTTTATTTGGAAGCAGAGCGCCATTGCGACGAAGGCACTTTCGTCGCGACGAAGACTTCGCTCGCCGTGACAAAAGCCACGCTCGTCGTGGCGAACAACAGCCTTCGCCATGGCGTGCACAAGCAAAAGCTTGTGATGGCGACCACGCCTCCACGTCATGGCATTGATCAAGAATTAAGACGTCATGACGTGCGGGCTGAGAACGACTCAAAACCCGACTTTCCACCATTTTCCAACTTGAATCCTTCCCATTTGCAAAAACAACACCTCTAAACAATAGATCAAGTCCTCTACTACACTTCTAAACTATACTAACCTTCCAATCCATCATAAACTCAACAACCCAAGGATTTCTAACCATTTTTCCCCAAAATCCTAAATCACCGATTCTTACTTATTCACTTCATCTTAAGGTTTAATCTAGATACAACACAAAGGAATGAACTCATACTTACCAGGGAATCGCCTCAAATCTGTCAAAATCCACAAGAATCGAATCTTCTCTTCTTCCTCAAGCTACGACACTCTCCCCTCTCTTTTCTCTTCTTTCTTTCCTTTCCTTTCTTTCTTTCTAATTCTTTCTTTTCTTAAGCCTAAAGGGAACCACAAGGACTAAAATGCCCTCCTAAATAAGCCTTAGCCTAACCAACTTAAGCAATCTTCCCAAAATGTCCTCATACATTCTTACCTTTAAATTCCTATTTAAACCACATTAAACTCAAATAAATCTCAATTATCCACTAACACTCTCAATTTAAATCAAACTAAGCCTTAATCACATAATTAACACAATTCATGCTTAATGACATCATATAAAAAATTCGGGGTCCAACATTTACCCTGTCAGTACATATTGACGCTGTTGTCCAGTATAAGCCAGAACGCTTTCTACCACGAGCCACCACCAAGGAACCTTTAGTGAGCTTTCACATACCACCACCATTGGTACTCACATAACCCTCATCATCAAGATTGCCAATAGATATCAAGTGCAAACGAACATCAGGTGCATGCTTAACATTGTTCAAAATAAGTTTAGTTCCTGTACCTGTTTCCAACACAATTGTCCCAATGTCAACAACTTTAGAGATAGTTTCATTTCCATATTCAATATCCCATAGTCACCTGGGTATAAGATGAAAAAATCCTTCCTTGATGTAATGTGGAGAACAAGCACCAGATTCACAACCCAAATTGATTCATCACAAACAACCCCAATTAGGCTCTCATCAAAGATCATCACAAGATCTTCTTCAGGCAATAGCAACACAATTCTCGTTGTCGTTCTCTTTCTTTTCTTCCTTGCTTTTGTTGCCTTTCTTTTCTTTCTTCAACTTTCAAGAATTTTTCTGCAAGTGCCTTTTCTTATCACAATAAAAGCACTTAACATCTTTGTATCTCGCTTTGGATTTACTTCACTTTGCTCTATTTTGAGAACCTCGATTGTTATTTCTCCCCTGAGGTAGTCACCAAGACATCGATGAAGAGGAACCTCGAGACTTTCTTCTCATTTCTTCATTCAATACACCGCTTCTTGGCAAGATCTATAGAGATAACACCATCCGAGCAGAATTTGACAATGAAGATCTAAAAGTTTCAAGAATTTGGTAAGGAGCCAAGGAGAAACAAACCATGTATTTCTTCATCGAATCTAATCCCATTCTAACAATCGATTCATAATTCCTGAAGTTATTCAGTGATCTGTCATAGAGTCCCATCACTATACTTCAAGGCTAACATCTACTTTATTAAGAACATCTTGTTGTTCCCGGTCTTTCGAGCATCTGACTTCTCAAGCTACTCCCATTAAATTCGAGTATGTGTCTCACCGTAAATATGATTCAACACATTGTCATCAACCCACTGTCGATAAAACCACATACATTGCCTACGCATCAAAGTCCATTCTTCACCGATTTATCATTAGGCTTTTCGGTGGCAAATCTTGGTAAGTGAAAATTCTTCACATAAAGCGATCCTTCATCTTGCCTTCCAAAGAGCATAATTGCTCCATTCAAAGTAATCATCCTACTAGTGTTGACAACTTCCATTGTTCACCAAAATCACAACCACAAATATCCCAACCAAAAGCTCGATACCACTTGTTGGGAAAGGAGGTGTCGGTCACGCAATGACAACAAACCGTAACCAATAAACCTTTCCCCGGTGAACAACCACAACCAATCCAAAAGAAAAACAAAGCCCAACAAACTCACCAATATACGAAATCAAGCAAAGAAGAAATAAATAACACAGCAATTTTTCTATGAAAACCTCCTCAATGCGAGAAAGGAAAATCACGGGACCTAGTCAAGAAAGAAAAACTCCACTATAATCAATCAAGTTACAGAGTTGTTCACCTCTAGATACAACTAGAGTCACCACTCAACTCAAAATACAACAATAATCATCAACAAGATGAAAAATCAAAGAGTTGAGAACAATATCACCCTTAAAATTTCAGCAACTTTGATGAAGATCGAGGCACCTTGAGACCTCCAAATCCAATCTCCACCGTTCAAAATGAAGAACAACGAGAAGAACCTCTGTTAAAATTTCGGTCGATCCGAAAGAAATCACCATCCGAATAGAAGGTTAGAAGATTCTCGCAAAAGTAAAAAATCTTCTTCTCTCTCTCTCTCTCTCTTCCTCTCTCTATTCTCTACTGGCTGCACTCACTCCTCCTCTCTTCTTTAGGGTTTAAAACCCTTATATATGTTAGGCTTTGGGTTCCACTTAGGAGTGGACCCAAACCCAACAGAATGTTGGCATCAATGAACTCATCTGAAGATCTCTTCACGTATCGACAATTTGTACGTATAAGACGATATATTTGTATCTTTAAAAACTTTTCCTTTTCAACTTAAGGCAACATAAATAAAAGCTTCTTCAATTACAAAGCTGAACCAAAAAACAATATTTGGTCTAAAAATCTTGCAGATTATGCTTCTAAAGATAAAAACAATGTCAATATTTTAGATATTGACAAATAAAAGCAAAACTGGCAAACAGTAATTACACAAAAATTGAAATTGAAAATTAAAAAAATTTATAAAAGCAACTAAGCTAAAACAAAGATGAGCACAGGACAATGTATTGAGTAAGCACAGAACTTGAAGACCAAAAAGAAGTACCTTGTAAGAAGAAATGCTATTAGGCAACGACTTGAGATGCAAACAAGGAAAAGAATATCCATTGTCTCCATCTTAAACCTTTGAAATCTATAATTGATTAAATAGAAATACTAGTAACAAATCCATGTAGGGATCTGCAATTCATATCCTTCTTCTAAACAAATTCTGATAGGACAAAAAGCACCAGATCTCAAACATGCCCAATCAAGACAAGAAAGGGAGATTTGAGATAAATGACTCACAAAGTCACCGAGTTGAAATCGTCAACTGGGAGAGAAATCACAAGAGCCTACCACAAGTGCAGGAAATGAGTGAAACGATTGGAGATGGGAGATGCAGGGTCAAAGATCGAGCGGAAGAGGATTATACGAGGCATGGATGAGGGATGCAACATACATATATTGGCATATCAAAGAAACGCCATTGATTGGACTAGATTTTCGAGAAGAAGCTATGATAGTTGCTCAGGATATTCTAGAGAGATCAATAAAGTAGAGTGAAATATTGGGGTCGTTAGATGACTGGAATAAATTGGGACCGTTGGATTAAGACATGTAAGGCACAACGACGACCAACATGAGCCATCATTAAAGTCTATGCACGGAAATTGCTACAAGGAAGTTAGTAATGCAGAAAGATCGATCCAGTTGATAGGAATACCTCTATTGCAACTTTGTTCAGGTTATCTAATCGCCTTATGCGCTGTTGAACTATTGATCTAAGAAGTTAATGTTTCCCTATTTAGTTGCTAAACATTACCAGAAGCAGTTGGTTAGGTTATAAAGCTTTTAGTTTAAAGAGAAATTTGCTTCGTTGCTTTGGTGGATTCATGTCATGTCAACTTTAAGTAGTCCCGGATCAAGGGCAGCGTTGTTGTTTTACTGGTCAACTATTTCACTTTTTGTTCCCTCTTACCTATTGTTTAGAATTTAAATGCAGATCAATTTGGCACGTATGTGCATATTATATCGATGCAGTATAGGTGGACTTGGTGAAAAATATCGATCGATGTCGACCAATTTTAATTTGTCTTGGTCGGGTATCGACCAGTGTTAATCTGGGTCGAATCTTATCGATATTGGAAATTTTAAAAATTAGGGACTTTTTTGTAAAATTTTCAAAATTTCCTCCTCCTCCCTCCTCCTTTTTTTTCAAAGTTTTGAAAATAATAATAAATATTTTATTACTAATAATAATTGTAAATTAAATAAAATTTAAAATAAATTATTTTATTTTTATTACTAATAAATTATTTTATTTTATTACTAATAATTTATTTTTATTTAAATTTATTTTAATATTTTATATAATATTTATTGATGATGATAATGATAATAATGAAAATAATAATAATAATAATAATAATAAGAAGCATAAAAGAAGAAGAAGAAGAAGGAGGAGGAGGAGGAGGAGGAGAAGATAATTAATTATGCATAATATTTATAATCATAATAATAATACTTACAATAATAATAATAATAATAATAAAGTAATTAATATTTAAAACTAAATGTAAAATTAATAATCAAATGTGAAATTATCCATATGTTTATAGTTTATTGAAATGTTAGAAACTTAGAACTTGGAAGCAATAAGTAATAACCATCCTAAAATAAATAAATAACATTATAAGAATTTGTTTTTAGAATAAGTATGCAATAATTGAACTAATTGAGACTAAGCTTAGTATGAAGATTGAGGAATTTGAAATGATTAGAATTCTTAGAAAAATGATGGGCCTTTTGTTTAATCATACCTAAATCACTATAGGAAAATTATTATTACCTTTGATATGAGAGTAGTCATTATTACTTTTGATCAACTCATAAATATTATTTGTGTTCAATGTTATTTATACTTACATTTATTAATGCCAATTAAAAATTGTTAAAGCAACATATATATTTAAGAATGAAATATGAAATGGTGTATATAATATTATGATTTGTTAAAATGAAAAGAAGATCAAAGGTTTAAAAGGGAAAAATTTCAAAAATTTATATCATTCAACTTGATCTCATGTTATGAATAAATCTTTGAACTTGATGATTGTGTTATGAATATATGTGTATGAACAATTGTATAAGATATTCCATGCATTATTTGCCAATTATGAAAATTCAATTGATATTATGAATGAAAATGGAAGTGGAATTATGATTGTTTTGTTTTCACTTTTCCTGTTCTTTGAATTTTAATTGTATTTGATTTTTATGTTAAATTCTATATATGTAATGTAACTGTAATATTTTGTTCCGTTTTAACTACTATTTGATTGTTCCTTCGTAATCAACTTTTTTGTAATATTTATTGTTCTTTTATCGGATGTTTTAAATATTTTGATGTAATATTATTTATTAAAATGATGAAATTATATTATTGTAATATTTTAAATACTTTGTATTATTCTTAATTTGATGTGTGTGTGATGATGATTGTCTTTGTTTATATTAATTGTGGTTATTATTTATATGTAAAATATTTAAAATTATTTTATTGACTTATTTCATATTAATTGTCATAAAAAATAATAATAATAATAATAATAATAATAATAATAATAATAATAATAATGTAATATTATTATTATTATATAAATCCATAAATAAATAATTACATAAATAACAACGATTAATAATAATATAAATTTAATAATGTTATGAATAATAATAGACATTTTATTTCAAATAATACATTTATTTATCATAAGTAATATATTGAATTTGAACTACAAACCTAATCATAATAATCACATAAATAAAATAATTACCATTTATAAATTTAAAAATATTAAGAAGAAAATTTACTTTATTAATATAAATAAATAAAAGTATAAAACTATAAAAATCGACCTTATGACGCAAGCTCTGCCGAAATGGCTAGCCTCGAGAGGGTGAGCCCTTGACCTCGCGAGCCTGGCGAAAAATGGCCAGCCTCGAGAGGGCGAGCCCTCGCCCTCGTGAGCCTGACTTTTATAATTTATAGTTTTATTTATTTAGATTAATAAAGTAAATTTCCTTCTTAATATTTTTAAATTTATAAATGGTAATTATTTTATTTATGTGATTATTATGATTAGGTTTGTAGTTCAGTATATTATTTATGATAAATAAATGTATTATTTGAAATAAAATGTCTATTATTAATTTATTATTCATAACATTATTAAATTCGATATTATTATTAATCAATTATTTATGTAATTATTTATTTATGGATTTATAATAATAATAATAATAATAATAATAATAATAATAATAATAATAATAATAATAATAATAATAATAATAATAATAATATTATTTCTATTATATTATTATTATTATTATTATTATTATTATTAAAAGAGTACTTTTGGAAGTAAAATTATAAACATGCATATAAAGTCAAGAATGACACTTATTTTGAATAATTAAAACTATCTAAAACGACTTTTATTTTGGATAGAGAGAGTAGTTAATAATATTATTTTTAGTCGAGGTAAATGTGTCATATGAAATAATTGAATTCAATTATAATCTTATTAGATTTGTTTCAAGCAATGTAATTGAATTCAATTATAATATTTATGGATTTGTTCTAAACATTATAAATTGAATTCAATTCAATCTCATTAATGTAATTGAATTCAATTAGTTAATGAATTCAATTCAAAAGTTTTCAAACAAATTTATTATTAAAATGATAAAATTGTATTATTGTAATTTGTAATATTTTAAATACTTTGTATTATTCTTAATTTGATGTGTGTATGATGATGATTATCTTTATTTATATTGTGGTTATTATTTATATGTAAAATATTTAAAAATTATTGTTATTGATTTATTTCATGTTAATTGTCATTATTATTTACTATTAAGATTTTTGAAAGCATGGTTGATGTAAACAGTAAATTAGTAAAGTATATAATACAACTGTACAATATACTAATATAGACTATTTTGCAATTTTTAAAAATTTCAAGGACTATTTTATAAATTTAAAAATTACCCGCAGTGCATTCTTGACTTAATTTCAGATCGGTACAATCCGCTCCGAATTTAATCCGATACCAAGCCTAGTACAGTATTCATAACTTTGCACTTACCCAAGAACTAAGCAATGTGCAGGCAGGACAAGGGAAGGAAAGATATCTATTCACCTAATATTTGATTTGGCATGAAGCATCTGGTGTTTTGGGCATAAAGTACCTTCCATAAATGGAATTATCAACTTCATCCGTAACATTGAAATAAAATTTCTGTTTACTAATGATCTCAATCTTTGTGTAAGCCCTTACTGTGATTGTAAATTTCTGTTACAAGTTGTGCGATCACACAGCCCTCATGGGCAGCAAATTGCCATTAATTATTCATGTGAAAGCTCAACTGACTTCCCAGAAGTACCCCCAAGATCCAAGCGCCTAGCAAGTCATCGTTGTAAAGGACATTCTCGTGGAGAAATACTCCCTATTTCTTACAATTTTATAGATTGTATGTCGAGAATGTGTTATTGGTTACTTAAATTCATCAATAGTTAATTATGTTTCTCAGTGGGCACAACATCCTACAATTGCTGTCTGTCTAGATACTTCAAACAACGGAGCTCTGTTTAGATTGATAACTTCATCTGGTTCTCGGCAAATTCTTGACTATTTTCAGACAAAATAAGAAAATGGCGTGAATCATTCATACGGGATATGTTTGTTTGAAAAGTTTCAAAGCTCAAACAAACCTGTGGATTAGTCTAGATGCATGAAACTGATATTAATTTGTATTTTATGCGTTGTTGCAAATTGTTCATAATTTATTGCACCCCTTGTATCACTTGTTTATATTTCAACTTATGTCATAAGATTATATCTACTCTCTTATGAGTGATGGTGGACATTATCTTGTACTTCTTATCTTGAGTGAGCACTTTCATACGTTTCACCATTCATTGAACAATCAAAATACTCGCAGTTTTTGAATCTTTAAGTTCTCACGTCATCCTTTGCAAATGTGTTACTACTTTCTCGCATCTTTCTTCTATTAGGTTAAAAGTAATCCGGGAATTGGTTTGATATTGGCCGCTTGTTCATGTGGCAAAAGCTTATGTCTTGTAGGAGATGAATAATTGAAAGTTTAGTAATTTAGGAACTTAGATAGCTAGAGTTTTATCAGATGGTTATCCATCTTCAGGAAATTTTGAACTCAGGAAATAGAGTAGGTTAGAATAAGGGTGACATAGGAAAAACGCTTCCACCTAACTTTCCCTCCACTTGTACATAGTTACGTTGGTCAGGCTATTAGGCTAAGCAAGGTAAATCTTTGTGAAGGCTCATTCTGCCCCATCAATTATTAGTTTATAGCCAAAGAAAGCAACTTGTCTTTGATCAATTAACTTTCTGGTATCTTTTAATCCCAATTACGTTGTTTTCTTCTTTTCTATAATAGTTTATGTTTCTAAAAATGTTTATTTATATTAAAGGTAGCGAATTATTGCTCCTTTTTTGGAATTGTTAATTGTTCTCCCTCTGGCTTCATTATAAGAAAGCTTTGCTTTGCTTTGCCTTGCCTATGATGCAAGAAAACCAGCAATTTGATGCGTCTTAGTCATGTTGCTTTGTGCCCTGTGAATCCTGATCGTTCTGTATTCATTTTTCCTTGCATTTTTCGCCTCCTGCTAGAAGAAGATTACTCTGTTAGTGAATCACAAGGCTGATTCATGAAATTGAGAAATGGATTCAAAAATAATTATTTAACGTCACTAGTCCATTAATTAGGTAATCAAATAGGAGGTTTGCAGTATTTATATTTAGTCTCACAAGACAGTTACGGTTATCCCATTTTTAACTTTTAGCTCTTCAAATCAATAAAAAGAATTTAAGCATCTCTTAACCTATCAGCGTCTTGAAGGGAAGCTTCCATATCATTTATCTTTGAGACATATTGGGCAAGTTCCAAAACAACCTGGAAAGACCATGTCAGATGACAACTTGTGACCCTTGTAACAACCGCCTGAGATCTTCTATTCCCCTGTAACAACATAGACACGTGTTCTTGGCCCACTACAATTTAGAATCTTATTACATTCCAACTTGTCATATTTTATGTTCTTATAATTGATAAGTCATAGACATCTAAAGTCTAAACAAACATAGCAGAATCCACCCGCCGTATGAAAAAAATAAGCTACAACCTCTGTTTAGCAAGTTAGGGAAGACTATATTCAAATTGTTTTACTGGTAGAAGTAGTACTCAAGACCCAGATCAGAAGAAATGGACAAATAGTTACCATCAATGCACAGAATTGGACCATGTTTACAAAATAGGTCTCCTATAGAAGAGGACTACTGATCTGCCACACTTTGATATCACAGTCTAGACTCCCACTGTAAACCACAAACGATGAATTTGACTGGTCGTATCGATCAAAACTCGCCGCCAAGCACTTGACAGGCGCTTTATGCCCTTCCAACTCCGCCAGACAACAGTAATCTCGACCCAAACCTCTCCAAATTCTTACAGTGCTGTCTGCGGAGCCACTACACACCAAATCCAAGACAACCACCAGGCACAGTATGGACTGAGTATGGCCTCTAAGAGCACCTACGGCCCCCATGTTGCCACCGTCATCTTTCTGCCACACCATTATTGACCCATCACATGCACCGGAGAATAGAACCGACGCATCACTGTTTAGAGCCAAAGCATTGATCCCAGAGTTGTGTTTTTCAAGTGTTGCAACATGAGAAAGCTTTTGAGCTCCCTGAATTTTCCTCCACACTTTTATTTTCTTGTCTGCTGATCCTGTGTACACGTCCCCGTCATTCGATGATGCCACCGCGTTTATGGCGTCGTCGTGGGCATTTGCTATTGACTCCATACATTTAAAATCGCTTGTTCTCCATATTTTCAGTGTTCGATCCCATGAAACCGAGTAGAGAAGGGACTCATCTCTTGACAAGGCAAGTGCCGAGACCGTGTCAACATGGTGAACCCATGTGCATGTCTTGTGTCTTCGAATCTTAACCTGGTTTTTAGGCAAGAGAATTTTCGAGGCACGATCACCAAACGTTGGTAACGTGGCAAAACGTGTGTACTTCTGTTCATCGGGTTCATGGCTGGTGAGTTTCCACACTCGAATTTTGTGATCCTGATGCGCACTGAAAACTTTGTCAGCCAAAACCACCAGACACTTCACTGCACCTTCACCTGTAGATACAACATGTTCCACTGAAGAGTTCAAAGGGTTTATTTTCCATGTCCGGATTTCTTTGTTGGAAGAACCACTATACAGGAACTTTCCGGCTACTGTGAGAGAGGATACGTAGGAAGTGTGGCCCTTGAGGGTGGTGACACAGTGACAGTGGAGGGCTTGGAGGTAGCTGCGGCTGGATTGCGAAGTGAACGAATGAAATGGTGGGAGACTTGGCTCTGAACAAGGGGATAATAGGTTTGGTTGACGGTTGTTTGAGTTAGATTGGAAATTACACTCTAACTGATGACCGCTCTCTTCGTACGGCATAATGCCCATGTTTGAGAGAGACAAGGAGACAGAGAATAGGAGGAAGAAAGTGATAGGCTTGCTCAATATATAATAGAGGAAAAGTAGATTTGTTCAAGTTGAGTCTAAGCAGCAACTGAGACATGTTTGATTAAGAGATGTACAAGGTACAACCGAAGCAGGATTGGTCTTATCACACTGTTCTAGTTACCAAGTTGGTTTGACAAGCATGTTTAAACAGTTAGTATCACATTAACAACACATAATACTAAAATTTAGAGGTAATAATCTTAATGTTAAGGACAAATTCCAATTTTCAATTAACCATTTGAGTTTATTTCACAAACTTAGATTACTGATAAATATTGAGATAATCATGTAAAGTAAAAATTTCCAACTAAGAGATTTTGTTTGATTAAAAACAAAAGCTAGCTGATCCAAAAATACCTGAAGTCTACCAGAAGCCATATTCTAACAAACCTTTACCTTTCTTTCATCCAAGGAACAGATAGCTAATGTCTTCATGGAAAACCTGACAGACTGAGAAGTTACTCATCCACCTTGAGGCATTCCTAACATCAGGAACCTCCAAAGAGTAACTACCTTGGTGATTTGGAAAAATTGAGATATCTTGGCGTTTACATATATTTATTTAAGATGTCTCCTGTCGGAGTAATTCTTCAGATTATTCTTCGATGCAAACTACAAAGATTGAAGTCACATTTTATGACTATTTTTTATATTTTGGATTAAGGTGAAAGTACAAAAATGAGTGTGAGTTGAAACTCATTGGTCCTTTTTAAGTTGCTTGACTTTGTGTTAACATTTATTACTAGGGAAACGTCCATGTCCAAACTACTGACCGAGACTGGTTTTGTTTTGTGCCATAAAAGGACAGCCCTGAGGTCAGATATGCAATCAAAGTATTTTGACACATTATATATTTAGCCTCTTGTTTATAGCTAACTTGATGATCTCGAAGGTAATTTTCGAATATTACGTACTCTAAAATTCATTTAATATATAATATTCGAATTTTTATTAACGAAAATTTCAGTGAAAATACGAAATCATATATATTTTGTTAAGAGAAAATTTCTTATTATTTAGACATTTCCTTTTTAATATTTTCAATTCGAAATTTCCTCTTGATGCATAAAAAATACAGATGTAAGTATCGATACACATAATACACATATATTATGCACACAAGTCTTGACATGATTTTATATTTGATGAACCACTTCCATATATACTCGTTCCTCTTCGTGGAGGACAATTCCATGCCGCTTCCTTGATTATGTCTTGCACTAAAACTTCTCACCATCCTCCATCTGGAATGCCCTTTTCGTTGAATGGAAATTTCAGGTTTCTTTTCCCAGATTCCATGTACGCAGTTGATGACTATGTGGAAATTTCTGAAAGAATTTTGTCCCTACACACCTCTCTTGATAACTTTTAGGTCATATGAATAGGTTAGTTGCTGTCTTTCATTAATCTAACACACCCACCTGATCTTCATCTGTGTAAGTCTTTTAAGCATAATTGAAGTATGTTGTTTCCCAGATCTTTTCATCTTTTTAGGACTCCAACCAAGTTAGAATTGAACTAAAGTTTTAAAATTTGCAATCTCTGTTATCTACGGTATCTCACATATATAACGAGTTTGGTATGTAAATAGTATTATTAAAAATACAAGGAGTAACGAATAAGATCACTCTTTTGTGATCAGAAGTTTACGGATTCATTTCATCTGATTATTACAAAACGGGAGACTTATACACTAGATATATCCTTTTACATCCAAATAAAAATAATAATCACATTTTACATAATGTTTTGACCTTAACACTAAATGCGACAACCTTTATAATTATTGACATAATTTCATTGTTATTACTGGACTGTATATGATTTGTTTGTAAATAGGAGGTATTCTCTATTGAGTTGGGGTCGACATAATTAAAGCTTTTTTTTAAGTGACATTAGAATCTAAAACTTGGTGCTCTTATTCAACGTGCAATTCTCTTATAATTACATTTAAAACCTTTTTTTGTACAGGTGATTTTAAATTTTGAAACTCAATTCTCTAGTTAACCGTACAATTAATTTACCATTGCATCAATCTAGGCATTGCATATAGTGTTTATTAAATAAAAATCTTATTAATTGCATACAAATACACCCTATTTGAATCATGACAAGTGTCATTATTTTATTTCTTGTTTTTGTTTGTAAGAGGAACAAGTCCTTTATCCCAACTAATCAGTTCCTACGGATGAACAAAGCCTCCCTATAGGCCTATAGTTATAGATTCTAGAGGAAGAGGAAGTGGAGGACAACATTAGGCTTATAGATTAGGTACATGCCGGTTTCGTATTTTATCTTGTGGTACAATGTCTAATCTTTTTTTTTTTCTCTTTACCAGTCGCTATCTCACCAGGTCTGATTAAACCATAAATGATTACTTTTCTCTTTTTCGTTGAACATTTTATCCCAGAAAAGTATAACGAGCAGGACACTTGATTCACCTCCAGAGAAAAAAAGGGAAATCAAATAAATTATTGAAAAGGAACGAAAAAGAAAACTATCAGGGCCTAACACGTAGCTTCTAACTTTGCAGGGTTCACATTCTCCTGCTCTTGTTGACAGTGACTTTTTATTTGACTTTAACAGGTTTTTCTGTGCCAAGTTTGTCTTTCATGTTTTTGCAGAAGACATGACAAGTAGCCCATTTTATCTTTTAAATTATGAAATTAACTCCGCATATCTGAGAATGTCATTAGAACTGAACGTGATGCAATTCCCTGAGAGGTGAGAATCATAATCAATAACCGCTACAGGCACAAGCGCTGGGAAAAGGTTTCAACCCCTCATCTCTGATCCATGATTGTATTGTCTAAAGACTAATTGTTAGACATTGCTTGCACGCTGCCAGAGCTTGGACATGTTTGCTCAGAAATTACCGTACCTTTTACAGGACAAATTATTTAGCAGGAGGTAGCCAACCAACTTTAGGTTTTCTGCCAACCCTCAAAAGTACGAAACTTTACGAGAAAGGGATCGCATAGCATAAACATTCACAGACGTACCACAATATCGCTATTAAACTCCACTTTTCTTACTCTATGTATTGTTAGCACAAACCAATTGAAGAGATTAATTAAATTATTTGAATATCTCATGTCTTTGCTATCCATTGTATCTTAGTCTTCCTTTCTAACATTAAAGTATTATTATCCAACTCTTAAGGCCTTCAGGGAGCCAATTAAATTGTTCGACAGGCCAGTGTACTTGAATGAATCCAGCAGAAAAAGGGCAGATCAATTACTATTCAATAGTTATCCTCTCCCTATTCGTTCCTGTTTCATGCATCAACAGAGAGGGGCCTTGCCAAGCAACTCCACTCGTTGCCACTAATATGTCACCTAAACCAAGTTGCATAAACTTACTCAGATCTTGTCTATTTCTCCAAAGTATGACATGATCATTAGATCACCAGCCATTCTTGGCCTCGATTTAATTTTTTTTTAATGCTTTACTATGCCATGACACATGCTTGAAGTCGTGAAGTGGAGAAGAGGATATCAATACAAGCCAAGCCCGATCGGAATTTAAACCAGAATGTTGGAGTATGGGAGGCGAATGATGGGTTCTAAGTGGTTGTCCTTGGGGAGAAATTTTCTCAGCTCATCCCCTTTTCTACGTGAGATTTATTCACTTGATACCAGTTCAACAATTCTTGAACTTGGGCCGTGGATGCTGGCCACATGTGATGGTTTCATGGAGTAACATGCCTACACGTAAGCACTATATTTTCCTTCTTTTGTGTGTAGTGATGATGAAAGTAAATAGGCTCTATGCTTTAATATTACTATTTCAAGATTTGCCAAGGACAACAGAAAGCTGAATATCGGTGTTATGCATGTGCACCTCCAGCAATGATCTCAGCCTCTGAATGAGTATTTTGAGTCTCATGACTGTGTTGGGCCAAGAATAGCAAAGTTAGTAAGTGGCTTCAAAGATATGCGGAGAGGCTAATATTAATAGCTAACTAACCAAACAGAAAACGGCACATGGCCATCAATTACAGTTCTGACACAAGGATTATAGGATTGCTTGCCAAGTTCCGATTGGTAGAGTACAAGTTCCTGTCTTTTAGACCGGTCTCTTTCATCTGAAGTTTCTTTAACATGATTCCATTCCATTTTTCTTTTGCTTTGTCTTCCCAGGCCTTTGTCTTGATCCCTGGTTCATTAAACTTGTACCAATTCTATTTTAATCTATCTCAATTATTTATTTATATAAATTTTATATAAATAAATGATTGAAATAAGTTAGAACAGAATTAGTATAAATTTATTAGATACGAAGATTTGAGGGAAGTCTTTGCCTAAGCAATAGTGAAAGACCACCCTCAGTCCAGTTGATAAAGCTGCGAAGAGAGCTTCTAAGTAACCTTGGTTGTGAACTTACAATTACCGTTGCCTAAAATTACATGACAGCTTTTCTCAAATTTTGTAGTCGGTACTGATTGACGGCTCTGCTACAGGTAGCAGATTTCGGTGGACTTTTGAAGGGGGTAAATGCAGTTGTAGAATGCTTGGTTTTTCAACCCATTGAGGCCAGAAATTGCTTGACAAGGGGCGCAACAAAGCCATTCTCGAATCTGTTACGGGCCATCAATTACAATAATTAAATAACAATGTAAAAAATAAAATAAATATATAAATTTATGTGGTTTATCAAAATATGATTATATCCACAGACTTTTTTATTTATTGTGAATTGTTTTTTGATAACATGATATAATGGGAGAATATAATATAAAAGATATAATATTATTTAACCTCACCCCAACAATCCCGACCAATTCAGCACATGATATAATAGGAGAATATAACACAAAAGATATAATATTATTTAACCTCGGGGACTACCGATCCCCACACCCCCGGCCAATTCAACGCAGAGTTAAATCTGCGAACATAAATTTGGTGTAAAGTCTAATATATTTCAGTCATACTTATTGATTGCTTCGCAGAACTGTTGCAATTTATTACTTTTAAAAAAATATAATTTAATTTATTATTTTATTCAATACATTTAAAAACATTGTTCAATACCTACAGGTATAGACCTATCGTCTTTTCACCTGAGAGTTTTTAATGCGGAATTGGTCAGACTCACGAAAGCCTAAAGTCATTTTAGTAGATGCCTACAAGGGTAACAAGTCAAGTCTCTTTTTATTGCTTAGTACAAAGAGCAGCTTGTTTTAAATTTATTTTTTTGTTTTTTTGATCAAAGCTTGTTTTAAATTTATTAGTTATGTAGATCCATATCTTTCGATAGTAAGCGAAATCAGACTCTTTTTTCATATTTCAGATTGAAAATAAATTATAAGTTTAACTGATTTTATTAAAATAAAGCAGTGAGAATCTTTAATTGAATCACAAAATATACTCTTAATAAAATATCAAAATAAATTATTTTCTTGATAATTGAAAATATAAACTTATTTGAGTAAGTATAAACAATGCTAACCACACTATTTAGTGCTTACTACAAAATTGATATTTTAATAGAATTAAAGAAGAGATTCAGATCAATCTCTAAACAAAGTTAAAACAAATTAGATTGACTAATATTTACATTACTAACTACCATTTGTTTCAACTTCCTCAAATCTTCCCCTTATGAAAATTTAGTGATTCTTAGTTCTTGAGACTGAAGATATGAAATTATAACAGCTAAAATTTTGATCAACTTTAGGACTGACGGGGTTCCATTCAATATGATGGAAGGTAGGAATTTGAGTCATGGTAGGGTTGCTTGTAATTATGACAATTCTTTTACTAAAATGAATGACAGTTTTTTTATGTGTGCGCTCTATTACTTTAAGTGCCTGATTGATTCGATTTTTGAAGGATGAATGAGCATTTCTTTTTTACCGCAAAAGTTATTTTTTAAAAAATTGAATGTTTGGCTATAAAATTTAAAAGTACTTTTTTATAGAAATAGTTTTTTGGAAGTTAAAATACAGTTTTTAAGAAGTTTAAATTTGAAGTTTTTCAAAAAGTACCTTTTTTCAGGTAGATTTTCAAATCAATTAATGAGTCTATTTTTAGTCTTATTTACCTTTATGTTTTACATAATTTTTACTATATTCACAAATACATCTTCACTTTTATTTTAAGATTTATATAATATTATTTGACTTTTTAATATGTTTTAATATTTATTTTACTTAAATTATAATCCATATAAAATTTGATTATATATATTTTATTTATGTTTTATATGATTTAAAATTATATAATAATTAATATATTGTGCTTTGTATATTGTTTAATATATTTTAAATAATATTTATATGCATAAATATTTTTATTACAAAATAAAATATGGTTAAAATTAAAATTATTTTTATTTTATATTGCTAAACAATCTATTGTATGAAGTTCTTTCAAAAAAGTATTTTTAAAATGATAGCCAAATAATTACTGACTTTTAAAAAAATACTTTTTTTAGAAAAGCTCTATTGACAAAAGCTTTATTAACAAAAGCTCTACTGATATAAACCCATCCAAACTGACACTAAGTCACATATGGGTGTTCTTATCGTCATTACACTCCCAAGCACTTGATTATTGAGTGGGGTAGCAACCAAATTAGGCTGATAAAGAAGGATTCTAATATCTTTAAAATCTCGTTCATCTGTTGCATTTATGCACTGCAAAAAAGAAAGTAACAACATGATGCACAAAAGAAGAGGGTTAGACAAATATAAGTTCTTGGCAAGGACAATCCATTAGATAAGAGAAGTGATCACAAGAAACAATGCCAGTGAAGATGCTAAGTTACATATCAAGTAGAGCTAGAAATTGAACAAAAGCTTTGCTAGTATCTTGAAACTTATGACTTGTTTGGTTCAAAGAATATAATAGATAAGGAATAGAATAGTTATTTTTAGGAATAGAAAAGATGAGGAATAGAATAGAATAGGTATTACTTTGTTTAGTTCAAGGAATGGAATAGATAAAGAATTTTTATTCCTGTGTTTGGTTTGAAAATATAAAATTGAAATGACAAAAGAATAATTAACAAAAGATCAAAATATCTTTATTATTATTATTATTATTAAATTTATTATTCTTATCATTATTTATTATTATTATTAATAATTATCTTTGCCAAATTTTCTACTTATTCCAATTCTTATTATTATTAATTTTATCAATTATTTTATTATTAAAATCGTTATTATTATTAATTATTATTCTTCTTCTATTTTATTACTATTAATTTAAATTAGTTATTATACAAAATTAATTTTGTTATTATTATTTTATTATCATTATGGCACTAAGAAATTATGACTATCAAACTTGGATTAGATGCCAAACCGAAATCGCTATTAAATGACACCTAGAGCCATAAGCAATGCAACAAGCTCATTTGCAATAATGTAGAACCACACAATACTCATAAAGAATCCACCCAAAGCCCATAGCAGTAGAAACTTCTGCGGTGGTTCATCAAATCTAGTGTTCAGATATGCAGTAACACCAAATACAATACTTGAAGCAAGTCTAGTAAAATATACAATTTCCTGAGTCACTATACCAGTATCGTATTGGATATTCCACAACAGCGCCAGAAAAATGGGTGCCAATGAAGCACTGGCAACAGTGTAACTTTTCGACCAATGTTTCTCTTCAACTATGGGAATTGTCAGGCGTCTCATAACTGTCAGCGGAATGTCTAGCAAAAAAAAAAAACAACTGCTAACAGAGGGAATCAGAATTGTTATTCATCATTTCTTCCTCATTCCAACACCGATAAACCATATCTAGTGAGGCACCTTACTTTGGAGATGTGGCACATCACTCTCAAAATCAGACTTCAGGAGTGGTGCATTAATAGATTCATCATCTTCACTTTTTTCAGAGAATATTCTTCCTTTAAGAGGAAGCAAAGGGGTTATAGCATCTAATCTCAGTCTCTTTGAATATTTCCTTAAAAGCTCATTAGCAGCAACTACAATGGCATAAACCACGTAAATTGAAACAAATGCTATTTCAACCCTAATAGTCACCTCACCAACAATCAAAATAATGCTTAACACAACCAGGGTAAACAGGAAGAAACATATATGTCTAACAAAACATTTCCTATCGATTTGGACTTCTCTATCAGCTATGGAAAGAGAGATAGCACCTACAACAACACAGGTAACAAAGACAACTCCACCCACTTCACCCACATCTTTACCCACAAAAGCAGCAATGCTAGCAAAAACATTTGGAGCTCCGTTCCCCAATGACAACAAAGAAACACAAGCAGCAGTTGGGGGCAACCTCAAAAGAATGGAAAGCTTCTCCAAGGATTGACAAAAATAATCAACCGCAGTATTTCCTAAGAAATAAAACAGATTAGCTAGCCAAATGCCAAAAACAACATAACCCAAAACAACAAATCCTTGACACCCACAAGAGAAGAACCTAGCGTGTAACGCCCCAAATTAGAGGTTAGAATATTAAAGGAATTTAGTACGAATTATGAGTGTTATTTGCTAATTAACTTATTAACTATTGGCTTAAATTGTGCATAAGTATTTTGGCATGCATTCATGGCATTTTCCGGGTTAATTGGTTTAATGAAACTTCGGAGTGATTTGGACGATATTATTATAATTTTCGTAATTTTGTATACTTCAAATATTTTAGAAATTAATGGAGGTTAGTTTTGAGTTGCCAATTTATTTTGAGAGTCATTATTTTCGACGGAATTTTGGTAAATTTTCGAAGTTTTACGGAATTGTTGGGTAATTATTACAACTAAGAATTCATAACAATGTTTTGGTTATTTAGTACTATTTGGACCTATTAGTTTTATTAGTTGTATCGCATCCAAACCTAAATGCAACGATATAAATCGAACATTATCGTTTATTTCTCACCGAATGCCTCCTTTACCCATCCATCAGTAGAGATAGCGAAGTCATTCACTCACCACCACCTGCTATTGACGTTTTCTTTGGAAAGTTGGTAAGTAGAAATTGACGGTTAGTTTATCATACGTGAGTTATATCTTTGTTTTTGTTTTTGTTTAGATTTATCATGTTTGAAGATTAGGATAATTCTGATAGGTTAGAATTACTAAATAGGTTAGTTGTAAAGTGAAGAAATTAAAGGAAGGTGAAAAAAAAAGAAAAGAAGAAGTTTCAGAGTCGGAAGTCGAAGGTTGAAGACGGTGAATAGTACAGAATAGTGAATTGTGAACGATTATCGATTAATCGGTGAGCGATGTCTTGCTCAAGAATCGTATGTATTTGTGAACGATGGCAGTATGTATTTGTGAGCGATGAAATGCGTATTTATGAACATTTACCGTATATATTTGTGAACAGTAGTCATACGTATTTTTCACCCAAAAATGTCTAACGGCTAGGTATAACGACAAGGTAATAATGGCTAGTTAACGGTACAAAAACGGCTAGTTTACAAAAATGCTCTATAAATAGATACCACTCCTCCATCATTTACTTCATCCCTTATCTCACAAGTGATTCTTGACGAAAACCAAATTTCAAATGTTGTCCGCTATTTCATTTTTTTGTCTACTTCTTATTATTATGTATCTTTGTTTCATTCTTAGTGTAGAGCTAAATGATTCAGCTCGCACTCTTTTTCTCTTTTTAGCATGTCCTATGATCTTTATGTTACTTATTGGCATAGCATTTGAGAATTAATGTAATTTGTACATTTTCATATTTAATTGATTTAGACTTGCTTTCATTTGAATACTCAGATCGCTTAATTTTACGAAACTTCATGGATCATTTGGTACTATGAGTTGTTGATTAATCCGGAAATTTGTCATGAACATGCATCATACTCGCTTATCATACGATAATTAAGCCTGATAATAATTTGTGTCCGTGTTCCTATGATAGAGGAAAGACCACCGCCGGATATTATCGGGACAATAAACACTAAGGCGATTTAGGTAAGTAATCTGGTCGATAATTTCATCGTAATATAGGTAGAAAATTTCATTGTAAGTACTTTAGGTACACCTAGATGATGTTTAGGATTGATTTATTGGAAGTGCTATTTGCTGCACATGAAATGACCGAAATGACCTTGTTACATTTTACAACCATTAAGTCTAGTTGTGGGTAAATAGGCGTACCTAGAAGGGTCTGCAATGCTCCTCGTTATTTGACACTTTGGTGTCTCTCGATATCGAGACATATGTCTCTCCTGCCGATACTAATTATGGTATCTCTGTATAAGTCCGTTACCCACTTCTGTTCATGGATTTATAGTTTGATTGGTTCTGTATTCTGATATCTGATTGATTATTCTGATTCTGAAGGATCTCATGTGTTCTGCCGTTTTGTTTAGTATAAAAATCTGTTCTGAAATGCATTCTTTCTGTTTTCTGAAATCGGTTAATATAGATTAGTTATTACTCACTAAGCTATATGCTTAGCACGGTGGATTTGCCCCGTGTAAGTTCGGAGCTAAGAGATTAAGGACTGGGATAAGTCAACCGCAGTGACCAAAAGAGTCTGAGTTTTGTGTTGCGCGAAAATGTATTTTGTTTGGTTTGTTTGGGCCTGTAAATATTCTTTGGATTTGTTTATGAAATTATGAGATGTATTATATGTGTGTTACGTTTAGCTTTTAAAAATGCATGCGTGAAACGTTTTGATTTGTTTGTCCTGTCTTGGGTGGCATCCATTTATTCTCCCAGGGGGTATTTGGGTGTTAAATTTTTGGTATCAGAGCGCCTGGTTTAGGCGGTTCTGGTTTAACAAATACTTGCCTATTGTTTGCTGTTGAGTGTTTACGTTGTGTTATGGCCTAATGCGGTGTCCCATGTTTTGTCTATAGTAAGCACGATGGAAGGATCTCACGAGATTGTTGTGACGTTCTTTGAGAGTAATCACCGTAGGAAAACACGTTCGAAACACCAGACCATCAAGGTCAATCGAGGAGAAGTCGAGGTTCCACCTCCTCCTCTAGCTCGAGGAGAAGCTTTGATTAAGCTATCCTGGATATGATGACCTTGTTGCATCGAATGACAACACCTAAGGCTCCGATTGATCAACCGAGGAAGTATGGGGTTTGAAGAATTTTCGGGACATCTTTGGAGGAATCTGAAGGTGCCGAGTTACGATTGAGAAGGTGAAGAGGGTACTTGGATGAGATTAGTTGTCCAGTGAGCGGTTGGTTCATCGTGCTATTTCCTTCTTCGAGGAGCCTTATGAATGGTGGAAATTTGTTTCTGAGTCCTCGATTCGGTGCCTCGACTTGGGAATTCTTTGTCCAAGAATTTAGAACTAAGTATGTGACTAAGCTTCTGAGAAGGATCGGTGGAAGCAATTCTGAATCTTAAGCGAGGAGTTTGTCTGCATTCTTGAGTATGATCGGGATTTTAATCGGCTCAGTAAATATGCCCCTGAATCTGTACTGACTGAAGAGTTTCGATGTCATCAATTTGAGGAGGGATTGCATGATTCGATCAAGGAGCATCTGGCAGCGTTTTCTATCTTACAACACATTACTTACCATCAGTTGGTACAGGCTGCAATAAAAGTAGAAAGACAAGAGACGATCAGGAAAGAAAGAAGTCAGAGAAGAGGCTTTAATAGAGGAGGTCAGTCTTCGGGGAAACGAAGTCGGGAAAGTAGTTCATCTGCACCAAGAGTTGCTCAGAGATCTGTGATGAGGGGAAAGCAACAAAACTTTCCTACACCAACTGCCTCTAGTAGTGGTTCCTCTGGGGGTCGAGGTTCTAGTGCTCCAGAGTGCCCACACTGCTCTATTCACCATTGGGGTGTCTGCTGGAGAGCTACAGGTGCATGTTTTCGTTGTGGCAGTACGAAACATATGATTGCAAATTGCCCTCTGAGACAGTCTGGGATGACACAAGCTAGTGGAGAGGTTTCACATGCTTCAGTTGGGAACAGAGGTCGAGGAAGAGGCCGAGGCGGATATAATCGAGCAGGCTAATCCGAGCTCGCACTTTTCGAAGCGTGAATCGACCGGTATGCGTTCGCTTCACTCGAGCTTATGCTTTGGCTCGTAAGGATCGGGATGCACCGAGATGTCATTCTTTGGTATGGTTTCTCTCTTTGGTTACGAATTGTATGCATTAATTGATCTGGATCTTCACATTCATATATCTCGGCTTTGGAGAAATGTTTGATAAGGAGATACTTATAGATCGCTTAGAATATAACATGCATGTAACTAGTCCTCAGGGCGAGAGTGTGTTGGTGAATCGGTGGTTAGGAATTGTCCGCTTATGATTCAAGCGGTGAGTATCAGCAGATCTGATTAGATTACCGTTTCACGAATTGATTTGATTCGGGTATGGATTGGTATCTAAACATCGGCGATGGTTGATGTAAAGGCTAAGATAGTTTTCTTAAGGAGGCCCACCGATCGAGATTGTATTTCTTGGTGGTTGCACAAGTGCTTTAACTAATGTAGTATCTGCTATGTAAGCTCAAAAGCTTCTAAGAAAGGGGTGTAAAGCTTATCTAGCGTTTGTACTTGATTCCCGAAGGAAGGTGGTAAGGATAAACCGCTTGATATTCCCAGAGTGAATGAGTTTCGGATGTTTTCTGAGGAACTACAGGGCTTCTTCCGAGAGAGAAGTGGAGTTATCTATCGAAGTTATGCCTGGTACTGCTCCGATATCTAAAGCACCGTATAGAATGGCTCCTACTGAGTTGAAAGAGTTGAAGTTACAGTTACAAGAACTTCTGGATAAGGGGTTTATTAGAACGATGTATCACCGTAAGTGCGCCGGTGTTGCTCGTAAAGAAGAAGGATGGTACACTGCGCATGTGCATCGATTATCGGCAGTTAAATAGGGTCACAGTGAAGAATAGGTATCCACCGCCAAGGATTGACGATCTATTTGATCAGTTGAGAGATGCAGAGTGTTTTGAAGATAGATCTGCGATCGGGTATTATCGACTTCGGGTAAGGATGTGGATATCTTGAAGACGCATTTAGGACCGTTATGGACATTACGAATTCCTAGTAATGCCGTTTGGGTTAACTAATGCTCCAGCAACATTTATGGATTTGATGAATAGAGTATTCAGGCCTTATCTGGACCAGTTTATTGTGGTGTTTATTGATGATATCTTGGTCTATTCCAAGAATGAACATGAGCATATTGACCATCTCCGAATTGTATTACAGACCCTGCGGGAAAGGCAGTTGTATCGAAGTTGAGTAAATGTGATTTCGGCTTGTGGAGGTATCATTCTTAGGGCATGTTGTCTCATCCAAGGAATTAGAGTTGATCCTAGTAAGATAGAGGCGGTTGTTAATTGGAAGCCACCAAGGAACGTGATGAGAGGAGAAGTTTTACAGGTGCAGTGGTTATTACTTGTCGGTTTGTTAAGGGTTTTCGGTGATAGCATCCCTTTAACTAAACTATTACGGAAAGGAGTGAAGTATGAATGGTCTGATAGATGTCAGAGTAGCTTTGATCGGTTGAAATGTATGCTTACTGAAGCTCCTGTATTAGTTCAACCTACTTACGGTAAGGAGTATGTTCGTATCTTGATGCATCCGGGATTGGGTGAGGTTGTGTTTGATGCGAGGAAGGAAGGTAGTTGCTTATGCTTCTCGGCAACTAAAGACTCATGAATATACTTACCCTACTCATGATCTGAGCTTACGGTGATAGTGTTTGCCTTAAAAATTTGGCGACACTATCTGTATGGTGAAAGGTGTAGAATTTTTACAGATCATAAGAGTATGAAGTATCTACTTACTCAGAAGGAAATTAATTTGAGACAACGACGTTGGTTGGAATTATTTAAAGACTATGATTGTATTGTAGACTGCCATCCGGGTAAGGCTAATGTTGTAGCAGATGCCTTAAGTCGAAAGACTATGTCGGCTTTATCATCAAGCGATTGGATGGCGGTTGGGATCGATGGAGCCTTGATGGCTCGATTGATATAACGCCCACGTTGAGACAGAGATTTGTCATGCTCAAAGAGTGATGATAAGTTACAACAACTTATCTTGGCTACTCGGGAAGGTAAATGATCTGATTTTTACGTGCGGGTGATGGTGAATTGTATTATAAGGACCGGTTGTGTGTGCGACTAATGATGAACTGAAGAAGAAGATATTGTTTGAGGCTCATAATCTGATCTTTACTATGCATTCGGTGGAAACAAGATGTATCGATTTGAAGCGGATATCGGTGGTCGTATGAAACGGGATGTTGTGGATTATGTAGCAAAATGTCCGACATGCCGGCGGGTTAAAATTTGAACACCGGTTCCATCGGGTTTGTTAAATCTATTCCTATTCCTCAATGGAAATGGGATAACATTACCATGGACTTTGTCACTTTGGACTTCCTCTTACTCAAAGGAAACATGATGCGGTATGGGTTATTGTGGATAAGTTCACCAAATCGCTCATTTTCTACTGTTAAATCTGACTATTCATTGGATAGGCTTGCAGATTTGTATGTGAATGAGATTGTAAGACTGCATGGAGTACCATTATCGATTATTTCTGATCGTGATCCTCGATTTACTTCGAGATTCTGGAAAAATTTACAGGAAGCATTGGGTACTCAACTTAAGTTTAGTACTGCTTTTCATCCCCAGACAGATGGACAGTCATAACGAGTTATACAGATTTTGGAAGATATGTTGAGGGGTTGTATGTTAGTGTTGGACCTCGAACCTTGAGTGACAATTTGACTTAGTAATATGAATGATAAAGTGGATGAGTTGATTGAAATTGAGTTGAAAATCATGACTAAAAAGAGAAAGAGTGAAAATATGAAAAAAAAAATTGTGTAATAGTCGACTTTTTGGCCTTAGAAGGTTGACTTTTGATTGAGGCAAAATTTGATAAAATGGTCTTCTGAAAACTTGTAGGTTATATTAAGAGCTTTCTGTGGACATAAAGTTTGCAATTTTTCGATATCGGGAGTGAAAGTTATGATCAGTCAAAGTTTATGTTTGATAAGGTTGACTTTTGACTTTAATTATGATGACTGAATCTTTGACTGAGAAATTAACCTAGTTAGAGGTTAATTGAGCGTTGATGTTCTTCATGAAAATTTAAGGATTTGTTTTGATCTTTATTTCGATATAAAGTATGCAATTTTTCGATCTCGGAATAATAAGTTATGATTTTTACAAGTTTATATTGTGGTTTTAGCATGAATATTAAAGGATAGTAGCTTTGACCAGAAAATGGACTCCCGTAGGAGTCAAATTGATTTTTATGTCCTTTGTGGAAGATGTAGTGCTTCCTTCAAGCTTTCTATAGAGACTAAGTTTGTCAAAATTGGAGTTCGGGATTAAGAGTTATGAATTTTGAAAGTTTTGGATTTTTTTTATGTGAAAAAAAAAAGAAAAAAAGAAAAAGAAAAATGTATCACCCACGTTGCTAGGGCAACGCGTCACCAGGGTGACGGCGAAGTTTATTTCGCGTCACCAAGCGACGCATCACCGTGGTGACCTCGCCTAATGACGCCGTTTTGCTCCTTTAGTGTTCTTGCCTCCTCCGATTCGACCTTTGTTCACTATTTTGCTCATATCTTTTCCGTCCGACATCCGATTGAGTTGATTCTTGCGGAGTTGGATTCGTACGACAATTCCCTACATTCTCATAGGAAATTTGTGAATTTTTGAGATTTAATTGATGGTGATTAATTTAATCAAAATTAGTTGGGAAATTTTCTGAACATGATTCAGTATTTTGTGAAATTCGGGATCTGTAGAGATCCGATTGAAGCGATTCTTATGGAGAAATAAAGATAAGACAAGGGGCTACAAATCATATGAAGACATGAAATGTCAATTTTGCCCCTAAGACTTTTAATTTCTGAATTTAAGTTCGGATTAGGGTGAAATTTTTGGATTAGGAACACCTGAGAGTATTTTGAGCATAACTTTTGATCTGGGAATTGAAATGAGGCGATTCTTGTTTTGAATTAAACTAGAGACATAAGGCTATAATTGTTATGAAGACATTGAGTTTCAATTCTGAGATTAAGAATGTAAACTTTTGGACGGAAATAAACGTACATGGAAAATGTGTTAGAATATGGATATACCCGAACTGTTTTGGGTATAACTTTTGGTATAGTGATCCGAATTGAGCGCGGTCAGTGGCGTTGGATTCGTATGATTGAGAGGAACATTTCTCTAGAAAGAAGTTTGGACAAATTCCTTCATCTTGATAGTGTGAATCAACCCGCAAGTAAGCATGACTTTAAGCTTTGAATGGAGGGTAAAATGGTCAATTAACCATCATTTAATGAAACACATATGGTGATGTCGTTTTTGGCATAATAAAGCCACGAAAGTGGCTGTAAAATCATAAGAAAAGAAGAAGAAAATGAGAAGAAGAAGGAGAAAGAAGAGTGGAGAAGTTTCGTATGGAGAAAAGAAGAGGGAGAAAGGTAAGCTTTAATTTTTCTACTCAATTCTTAAGGCTTTTGGGATCTTTCCAAGAAGGAAAAGAGTGGAGAATGATGAGAGCTTGCTAAGGAACCAAGAAAATTCGAATTTGGTGGAGAAATGAGGTAAGAGAAAATTTTCAACTATGAGTTTTTGTTGAGTTTTTGATTGAGAAATATAGATAATGATATGGGTTTGTGATTTATGAAGTTGATTTTGATATATATGTTTTAGGTTGGGTTTAATTTTGGATGAAAATTTGATTAAGGTTTAGGCTTAATTTTATAATTAAGAATTTTGTGAAATTTTGGTGTAGAATTATAGATAATGATATGAGTTTGTAGAATATGAGGTTAATTTTGAAGAAATTGTATTTTATGGTATTGAATTTGGATAAATTGGTTTAGGCCAATTTTAAGATTTGGGGAATTTTGAAATTGAGGATCTAGATATTTTGGAATTAGTGTGAATTGATGAATTGTGAAGTTAGTTTTGAAAATTAAGTTATTTATGAGATTGAATTTGAGTGTATTGGTTTAGGTCGAATTTTTGAAATTGGGGATTTTAGAAATTCTGATTTTAGAAAGCTTGGAAGTATGATGTTTATGAATTTCCGATAGTTAATTTTGGAAATTTCGCAATTTATGATGTGGAATTTGGATTTTATGGCTTAGGTCAATTTTAAATTGAAAGAAGGAAAGAAGCAATGATCAATTGGAGCTTGAAATCAAGTTTCGGCATTTAATTCGAGGTGGGTAGCATATTTATATTTTGATTTATAGGCAATATCTGAATTTTCAAAATGAAAGAAAGCAAAAGTTTGGATTTTGATAAATTATTGTTTTGTAAATGTTTGAAAATAAGAATTGAGTAAAAGTTTGAAATTTTGATTTAGAAGGTTTTCAAAAATTATTATAAGTGATTTGATAAATTGATAGAAATTTCGAAAATGCATTTGTTGTGTATGCATTGACAAATTATGCTAATTGTTGCATTGATTGATTGAATAAATTAAATTGTATGAAGTATTTGAATTGTATGAAGTATTTGAATTGTGAGTTTGTTAGTATTCGATGAAATAAAGTTAGAAAGGCAAGATTTTGAAAAGTGCCTTGGGCATTCTCAAATTCGCTTTTGATTATATGTTATGTGGGTTTGGTAGGTCCTTTGTGAGTCATTGCCTCTATTTGTATAGCCTTCGCCTTACCGCTGCCCATAAGTGGCACGGACTCTGATTCGGACTCCTCACGGCCACACTAGACCGCTTATGCGAGAAAGTGTAATCGTTCTATTCACGATCGCATGTGACCGCTTACGTGAATGTGCGATCGTTCTGCTTTGGACCGAACTGCACCATTCGATATGTTATGTGTTTTCAATTTTGTCTCGAATGTCGCATTCATATTTATGAAAAATTTGAGAAGTTTGAAAAAAAAGAGAAAAGTGAGATTATTGTGAAAAGTTTGAAAAATATGAAAAGGGTTTGAGAAAATATTTGAAAGTTAAAAGTTTGAAAACTACGCCTTTTGACAAAAGCTTGTGAAAATGATTTCCTCTTATTTATCGATTTATAAATGTGTTATCCACGAGCTGAAGCTCACCCTCTTTCATCCCCATCTCCGTGTTTCGACGGAGATCGGATGAAAGAATGTGAAGACTTTTGGGTCCGTTTTTGCATCGTTAGTATGGTTGTGGAAATATTGAGATTTGGAATATTTTGTAAATGGTTTGAATTTCCATTAAGTGATTATGATGTTTTCGAATGTATGAAGATTATGACTGAATGTTTGAGAGTAAGAAATTTGTATATGATTTGGAAATTTGTATATGAGTTTGGTATTGAATTGAGAATTATGGAAGTATTAGATTTAGGTTTGCGTTTTGCTGGTGTTTGGATTCCGACGGGAGAGTCCGATGATTCGAGATCTGTTTGGCTTTTAAGTGTATTTCTTTACCTTGCAGTTTGGTTAGGATTAAAGCGGTAGTTATCTTTTGAAAATTTCGATAAAATGAGAATAAAATGTAATTTGAGAGTTGTATGGATTTGTATAAGATTTTGTATGATTGCTAAGTTTTGGGTTTAAGAATGAATTTCCTATGGGAAATTACATGGATGTGATTGATATAAGAATGAATGATAAAGAAAGGAAAAAAAAATTCATACGGGATTTTGGAATATGCCTTAGTTTAGATCTCCAACGCGACGCTTTCTGTAGATAACTTATGCACGGATGTCGGACATTTGTTGAGTATCCACTTCGCTTTGTTTTGCTATATGATTTGTTTCGTCGTTTTGTTTGCTTCGTTTATCGATTCATTTCGTTTGATTCAATTAATTCGCTTTGTATGTCGCTTTATGATTCGATTTGCTTTCGATTCACCTTTGTTCTTTGATTCGATTAGCATTACATTATTTGTATCGAATTGTAATTCGCCATATTGTTTCCGATTCGAAATTTTGATGCGAAATTTTCGTTTATGCGCTCGCTTTCGATTCTTATGCTTTGTATTCTGATTAGAAAATTTGATACGAAATTTTCGTTTCCATTCGATTCCGTTCCCTCCGTTCTCTTCGTTTTTCGGTTGGGATCCGGTTTCCAGATCGGGTCCCAACATTTAGAGTTTCCCGGGAGTTGGGATCATTATCTGACTTTGATGGAGTTTGCTTATAACAACAGTTATCAGACGAGCATTGGCATGGCACCTTATGAAGCGTTGTATAGTAGGAAGTGTAGAACTCCGGTATGTTGGACGGAGTTGAGTGAAAACAAGATGATCGGGCCAGACATTGTGAAAGATACAGAAGAAAAGATTCAGATAATTCAACAGAGATTAAAAGCTGCTAGTGATCGGCAGAAATCTTATGCTGATCTAAGAAGGAAGGATATTGAGTTTCAAGTGGGTGATAAGGTGTTTCTGAAAGTGTCACCATGGAAGCATATACTTCGGTTTGGAAAGAAGGGTAAGCTTAGTCCGCGATTCATTGGTCCTTATGAAATTCTGAAGAGGGTTGGACCTGTAGCTTATCAGTTAGCTCTTCCTGGAGAATTGGCCAGATTGCATGATGTGTTTCATGTTTCTATGTTGAGGAGATACCGATCTGACGCCTCACATAAGATTCCGGTGCAAGAGATTCAGGTACAACAGGATTTGTCATATGAAGAAGGGCCAATTTCCATATTAGCGGAGAAGTAAAACAATTGCGAACAAGACAATACCATTGGTAAAGTCCTCCGGCAACATCATGGAATTGAGGAAGCAACCTGGGAACCAGAGGAAATCATGAAGGCCTAGTATCCGCAATTATTCGGATCAGGTATGAATTTTGAGGACGAAATTTCTTAAGGAGGGAAGAGTTGTAACGCCCCAAATTAGGGGTTAGAATATTAAAGGAATTTAGTACGAATTATGAGTGTTATTTGCTTATTAACTTATTAACTATTGGCTTAAATTGTGCATAAGTATTTTGGCATGCATTCATGGCATTTTCCGGGTTAATTGGTTTAATGAAACTTCGGAGTGATTTGGACAGTATTATTATAATTTTCGTAATTTTTGTATACTTCAAATATTTTAGAAATTAATGGAGGTTAGTTTTGAGTTGCCAATTTATTTTGAGAGTCATTATTTTCTGAAAAATTTTGGTAAATTTTGGAAGTTTTCGGAATTGTTGGGTAATTATTACAACTAAGAATTCATAACAATGTTTTTGGTTATTTAGTACTATTTGGACCTATTAGCTGTTTATTAGTTGTATCGCATCTAAACCTAAACGCAACGATATAAATCGAACATTATCGTTTATTCCTCACCAATGCCTCCTTTACCCATCCATCGAAGAGATAGCGAAGTCATTCACTCACCACCACCGCCATCGACGCTTTCTTTGAAAAGTCGGTAAGTAGAAATTGATTGTTAGTTTATCATCGCGAGTTATATCTTTGTTTTGTTTTGTTTAGATTTATCATGTTTGAAGATTAGGATAATTCGATAGGTTAGAATTACTAAATAGGTTAGTTGTAAAGTGAAGAAACTAAAGAAAGGTGAAAAAAGAAAAGAAAAGAAGAAGTTTCAGAGTCGGAAGTCAAAGGTTGAAGATGGTGAATAAGTGTGAATAGTGAATTGTGAGCGATTTCGATGAACAAAGCGGTGTCTTGCTCTGATAACCGTATGTATTTGTGAACGAGAACGATGTATTTGTGAACAGAATCGTATGCGTGTTTGTGAACATTTACCGTATGTATTTGTGAACATTAATCATACGTATTTTTCACCCAAAAATGTCTAACGGCTAGGTATAACGGCTAGGTAATAACGACTAGTTAACGGTACAAGAACGGCTAGTTTACAAAAATGCTCTATAAATAGATACCACTCCTCCATCATTTACTTCATCCCTTATCTCACAAGTGATTCTTGACGAAAACCAAATTTCAAATGTTGTCCGCTATTTCATTTTTTTGTCTACTTCTTATTATTATGTATCTTTGTTTCATTCTTAGTGTAGAGCTAAATGATTCAGCTCGCACTCTTTTTCTCTTTTTAGCATGTCCTATAATCTTTATGTTACTGATTGGCATAGCATTTGAGAATTAATGTAATTTGTACATTTTCATATTTAATTGGTTTAGACTTGCTTTCATTTGAATACTCGCAGTATCGCTAATTTTCTGAAACTTCATGGATCATTTGGTACTATGAGTTGTTGATTAATCCGGGAAATTTGTCATGAACATGCATCATACTCAGTTATCATACAGTAATTAAGCACAATAATAATTTGTGTCCGTGTTCCCTATGATAGAGGAAAGACCACTGCCAGATATTATCGGGACAATAAACACTAAGGGCGATTTAGGTAAGTAATACAGGTCAGTAATTTCATTACGTAATATAGGTAGAAAATTTCAGTGTAAGTACTTTAGGTACACCTAGATGATGTCTAGGATTGATTTATTGGAAGTGCTATTTGCCTGCACATGAAATGACTGAAATGACCTTGTTCTGTTTTACAACTGTTAAGTCCTAGTTGTGGGTAAATAGGCATGCCTAGAAGGGTCTGCAACTGCTCCTGATTATTTGACACTTTGGTGTCTCCTGATATCGAGACATATGTCTCTCCTGCTGATACTAATTATGGTATCTCCTGTATAAGTCCTGTTACCCACTTCTGTTCATGGTTTTATAGTTTGATTTGTTATGTATTCTGATATCTAATTGATTATTCTAATTACAAGGATCTCACGTGTTCTGATTACATTTAGTATAAAATCATTCGAAATACATTCTTTCATTTTCTGAAATCGGTTAATATAGATTAGTTATTACTCACTAAGCTATATGCTTAGCACGATGGATTTGCCCGTGTAGGTTGAGCTAAGAGATTAAGGATCGGACAAGTCAACCGATGGCCAAAAGAGTCTCGAGTTTTGTGTTCATGAAAATGTATTTTGTTTGGTTTGTTTGGGCCTGTAAATATTCTTTCGATTTGTTTATGAAATTATGAGATGTATTATATGTGTGTTACGTTTAGTTTTTAAAAATGCATGTGTGAAACGTTTTAATTTGTTTGTCCTATCTTGGGTAGCATCCATTTATCCTCACAGGGGGTATTTGGGTGTTACATAATGTAATCAAATAACCCATCGGCACTGCACTCTGGATGAGAAAACAAATACTCACATCAACCTTTATGTCCCTCATGTTCATAGACTGGAGTTTCTGGGCTCCTCGGGCAAATACAATGCTTCTTATCAAAGGGCACATAGCTAGCAGCCGCACACTGGAGAACCTAACCTAACCCACGATGTTGGAGAACCCACAACACTGAAGAACCCAACCTAACCCACGACACTGGAGAAGAAGCTTCGAGACGAAGATAGCCGAAGTGGAAGACGTCGAAGAGGGATATACGCAGAAGGACAAATTTGTCTCTGATAAGAATCGAGTATTCTTAGGATAGATAAAGATAGGTAGTATGCAATTTTACCTATTCTCCGAATTTTAAGATTACATATTCTACATTCTTACTTATTCTGTGCTTGGTTAGAAATCAAACACATGTTTAATAATATGTTAGGAATAGGAAGGGAATAGAATAGCTATTCCCTTATACCAAACATCCCGTTAGAGTTGAGGATATCTCTTAGGCCTTGTTTGGTTGGCATGGATTTTTGCTTAGAAAAGTAATCTTTTATTTAAAATTTATATTATCACATTTGATTCTTTTTTAGTAGTTAGGAAATATAATTAAATTTTAAAAATATTTTAAATATATAAATTTCAAATAAATTTTAATTTAATAATTAAAATATATAAAATAAATATTAGTTTATAACAATAATTTTAAATTACTTATTCTAAAAATAAAATATTTTTATCAATACTTATCAATAAATATTATATAAAACATTAAAATAAAATAATCTATTTTAATTTTATTTAATTTATAATTATTACTAATAATACAAATATTTATTATTATTTTAACAACAAAATTAAAATTAACAATAATTATAAAAGTTGAAATAACTAAAATAACTATTTAAAAAAACTTTGAAGATAAGAGGGAGGGAGTGAAGTTTTAAAATTTTTTGTAAAAAAGTCATCTTATTTTTTAAAATTTTCGGTATCAGTTGATATTTGATTGGTATTTTGAATATAGTTGGTACCGGCCGATACTATTTGAAACGGGTTGGTACCAGCCGGTATTTAGACCTAGTACGACCCATCTTTTATTTCGTACCGATATTCATAATATTATCTTCAATTATTTTTATATTTTTTTCGTTAGTAGGATTTTGAATATTTTTGCTCAGAAGTTTCAATCGACAATCTTCAGGTTCATATTTTTTTTTCTTATTTAACGATATCAATTTTTATCCAGTTTGTCGAAACATAATTGGAAACACAAGTCAAAATTAAGTTATATTCTAATAAATACTATTGCATACAAAACATTATAATAAGAATCCACACAACTTTTCTTTTAGAATGTTTGTTAGTATCCAAACATGTGAATATCTTTACATTCTATAAATTTATTTTCCGAAAAATCATATTCTAAATTTACTTTACTTTCCCGCCAACCAAACGAAGTCTTAGAGCTTTTCAACTTGTATTCTTTATAGCCTATTGTTAGACCTTTAAGTCTTAATTGCATAATTATGCAAGCATTGACAAGCCTTGACCAATGTTTAACACTCATGGTAACAAAATAAGGAAAAGACTTGAGAGTAGATAAGGAAAATGGGCATTGTTGATGAATAGGCATGCATTGGTGTATATTGATAGAAATCTTCGATGAGATGTAAGATTCATATGTTTGACCAAAAGATAGATTGAGATGGACCTTAGGTTAAAGGTTATTTGGGTCATATATGTGAGGGATACATGTGAGAGCTTTAAGGACTTAATGTTTGTTCAAATAAATGGACAATGACTAACAAACTTGACATATGTAATTATTAGACTGGACCTGTTTGCTATGAAAGGCTTTTGGCTTGAATGACTCATTATCAATGGATATAGATCAAGGAGAGATCTTAGATCATGTGATAAATAAGATCACAATAGCTATACATCAGCTCTAAAAAATAAAGACTATTTGAGAGGATCATTTGAAGATAGTGTAGTTCTTCGTGGATATAGATGTATCTTTTCTAATTAAATGTAATCTCGTATCTTATTAGTTATGATGTAGATAAATCCTATCAAATACAAATCTATTTGAATGGAGGTGACATCTAATTGGTTAGTGTAATGTAATATGATAAGGATCCTATTTGGATGAGGGTGTCATCCAATTGGTTAATATGATGTAATTTGATAAGGATAGAGGTGATCCAATTAGTTCAGTTTAATTAAGATTATGAATTGTAAAGCCAAAGGTGCCCACAAATAGTTGAGCCTTACTCTAACAAAGAAATAGAGAGGAAAGGAACATACTGAGAGAGAGCATTCATTTGTATACTTTTGGGGAAGTAATAAATGCTGGTTTTTACCATAGCTCTCATGTGTTTATTGTTGCCTATGGTTATTTAATACTTTTGTAGTATTCCTACTCGATTGTGAGAGTTAAACACTTTAAGGGTCGTGAGGCATTCTAGAACAAGATTTTGTTAGTCAATGATCACGTGGAAAGATTGAGACTTGCTTAAATGGACATAATTGAGATTATCATACAAAGGAGTAGACATGAATTTGGTATAAGTTTAATGTCTAGGAAAATCTTTGTAAAAATTGGCATCAAAGCCAAAATATCATTATGATAGGTGATAGCAATTTGAAAGAGCGTGTCAACTAAGTGGAGATACTCATAGGCCAATTCCTTAAAGGGAGGAAGAGGTCACCTATTACTCATCTCGGTTTGAGATGTTAGAAGCACAAATCCAATAATTGCAATATTAAAATATAGGACTTGATGAAGGCATAAGAGGATTCTATGTAACATCCTGTTAATCATGATAAGTCTAAAATAGTGTACAAGTGAGGTAAATGAGAAATTAGAAAGGGTATTTCATGCTTGTGCATAATGTGACATACACATACACGAGAATAATGATTTTTGCACATTAATACGATTGTACATGTATTCATTGACGTTTTTTAGGTAAAATTGATTTATAAATAATAATTGTGGATTTTATTGTCTTGAAAATTAAATTGGAGTGTACTAAAATTGATTTGGTAGTTTTGGTGATATTTTGAGTATTTTGAAAATTTAGAGTTTTTTGGACTAAGAAAAATGTAGAATATAGACCAATTAATGTGTGACATGTGGACCAATAGTTAAGAGACAAATGGTAGGATTTTTAGTGGACAAATGCAAGACATTCCAAATAACATGTGTCAATGAAGGATGAAGACATCTTGCTTGTATTATGTTTAGGTGGCAAACTTTCTGTTGGATCTTTCTATAGCTCCTTCCTTGGTTTCCACCGAAACTCACTCCTAACTTTCTTCTTTGGATTTTGATCTAATCCTTGCTTATTTGCTACGTCAAAGCTAGACATTTTTCCTTCATAAAATAGTTAAGAACAAGCTGAAATTGGTCTTCATATTGCTGTCCACAATCTATTTCCACCGAGAGTTTGTGATGAATCATGCATGAATGGAGGCTTCGATAATCTGAAGTTGTGAGCTAAAATTGGAAGCTTAAAAATTAGGTAGAAAACCTGATCTTATGGTATGTTATTATAAGAATAATGTTTGAATTGGACTAAAATGCATGTGATATTGGTGGAGAAGAATTGCTGGAATATGATAGTTGTAGTGTTTTCTCTGAACATCCTTTGTTCTTTTTGTTATAACTTCTTCTCCTGACATCCAAATGACATGAGACTTGAACCAATAGACTCATAACACATTGTTATTCATCTCCACCAAAATTTATGAACATCTGAATCCATTAAGAAAATATTGAGTGATAAATTTAGGATGAAAATGGTGAGTGTGCTGGAATATTGTTAAACTAGAATGATTTCACTGATCATGCTTCGATATTTTGGCTATATTTTGATCTATAGATTTCCAAAAGAAATTATTCTTGATTTAAATTGACCTACAGACATTTGTCTACAATTTTTAATAAGAAATTCAATTTGAATTATGTCTTTAAAGGTTTTGAAATTTAGCTTGAAATTGAGTTTTGGCTTAAGCTGTAGCACTATCGGTGACATAAATCCTATCCTATAATTATCGAATAAACTGTATTGATGTAGGCTGAATCAAACAAACTTGTCTTCACAAAAGTTGTAGCTTATTCTTTTAGCTTTCAATTGGTATAAATTTTGTAATTTTGTAATTTTTGGATACTGGAATTGAGAGATATGAGTTGTACAACTTTGAGTACATGATTATGCACTAGCCAAAATTTCGAATGTACTCAATCTATAATATACTGAGTATAACTTCTAGAATACTGAATCAAATTATATGATCTTGGTATCATTAGAAACTTAAGACATGGGAGAACAATTTTTTGTAAGGAAGTACTATCAAATTACTTCACTTTCCTGATGAGAATAATCGTGCAAAGTATACCCGAAAGTATGTTTTAGACAAATATGGATTGATCAATTGAGTATTGATATATGAACGAATATTGTGAAAAGAATAATGATAAGAATCCCAGGATTGTCATGAACATGTATTGTATGTATTTTGTATACATATATGTGCATAATTGAGTACGTGTATCATTGTGGAAAATAGTGATATGTGTATGTATTGTATGATATAGGGGAGCACATTGAGCGTCACCATCCAGACATTGCTGGGACTTCAAAGCAATAGCTATCTGGAGTGTACGAAGAGTAACCTTGACGGTTTTACTTAATATTTGTCTATTATATATTATGTTCTGAATGTGGATTATTTGTATTGATTCTGGACATGAAGATCTGAAGATTCTGACTTATGAATGTGATATTGAAGTGTTCCTTGAATGAGAATTTGGTGAAATAAATGTTTCTCAATATGATTGTTGAACGCAGGACTAAGGTTTGATGATAAATAAAAATGGGACTATAAATGTGTTTAAATGAAGTTGCGAATGGGAATGTTTGAAACAATGAATGATGAATATGAATGTGATGCATTTCATACACGAATGCATAATCAGATAATTGATAGTTGTGACATGAGTAGCCACCAAATATGAGCTTAAAGCTCCGAAATGTGGCATAGAGCTAAAGGCTCGATATATACAATGAGCCCTGTATCTACAATAGATAAGGGACAATACCAATGAGCCTGGTATTCACAATAGATACGGGACAGTTTAGACACTCAATCGTAACAACATAATAATTGAAAGTAGGTCACACGAACATTGCATATACATTTATTGAGTATGTTTGATTGATTGAATTGTAATTTGGGCATGTATTTGTATGAAAATGGGTGTGTGAAGTGAATGATATGTGGTGCAATATGCTAAATGAAAAGATGTAAAATTAGCTACTTATATGATTTGTTATGTGGTATGAATTGGGTGAACCATTGAGGATGGTTACATCACTGAGTTCACAAAACTCATCAAAATTGTAACGTTGAATTTTAGGTCCAAGAGAGGACACTAGAGAAAGGGAGACACTATAAGAAGATTAATTCTTGTACTTTTGTAAGGAATATACGTGTTTGCTCTAACATGCCTTTATTATAGGTTAAGTACTGGAATGTGCACAGGGTGTTTCAGTATGTAATCTCTGGTAGTGGGGTGTTACATTTTTTGTATCAGAGCATAGTTAACATCCATAGGGACATATAGGAATTTTAAACATGAAATATAGTGAGAAATGCGAATGATAATTGGAGTTATTATTTATGATAGGTCATCCAATGTAGGTGATCAGGAACGACACTCAGTTGACTTAGGATTAACAAGAGCTAGTAGAGAGTCTTCTGTACCTCGACCTGAGGTAATGCCTCTAAGAGTTCTCAAGAGAAGGGAGAGGAGTTAAGATAGGCTACGAAAGCAGGGGGTTATGGACTTTCACGAAAGTACAAACCCTGCAGTGACTGAGGGATGGTTAGAGAGGACTGAGCGAGTATTTAATCAGATGGATTATGAGTCGGACGAAAAGTTCAACTATGCAGTTTCCTTATTGCAAGGCCTAGCTTATCAATGGTGGGAGATTGTTCTAGGCAATGCCACCAAGTTTTGCAATCTGAATTAAGGAGACTTTCTGAGGGGCTTTAGGGAAAAATACATACCTAAGATCTACTTGGACAAAAAGATGAAGGAATTTCTAGATCTGAAATAGGGCAGAATGTCAGTGGTAGATTATGAGATTAGATTTAATGAGCTGATGGGGTATGCTTTTGCATTGATTCCTACTAAGGAAGACAAATGCAGGAGATTTGATGACAGATTGAATATGAAAATTTAGACAAGGATAGCAATCACCAACTTGAGCAGTTTTACTGAGCTCAGAGAAGCCTCGATTCGAATAAAACAATTACTGAGAGATGATTAGGGAGAACATACACAAGAGTCTAAAATGAAGAGGCCAAGTGAAGTTCAAAGTGGTTCTATCACGAAGTTTAGTAAGCGTCAGAATAGACCTTTTGACCACCAGCTGGATCAAGTGTTGGGACCCGATCCGAAGACCGGATCCCAACTGAAAAAACGGAAATGCGGAGGCAAAAATGAAACAAATATGAATCAAATTATCGAATCGAAATAAATCATATGGACAATCAACTCAAAAATTGTGAAACGAAAGGCAAATATGAAATCGAAAGAGCCAAATCGGATCGAATGTATTGAAAGAAAATCGTATCACAAAGCAGATCGAATCGAATCATACAAAGCGAATGAAATAATTGAACTGAATTAAACGTCGACATCCGTTGGAACCACAAAGTAAAAAAAACCTCGCGTTGGAAACACTAAGACATCCCAAATCCGGTGTAATTTTTTTTTTCTGTTTCTTTTTCTTATAACCATTTGTACTCAAACTCATACAAATCATACAATTTCCCTTTTTCTTGGAAATTCTTTCTCATGCCAAATTTCTTACACACTTTAATCATCTTTCATACAAATCACAAATCTCATCCGAAACCATATTCTTATACATTCATATTAATCCCAAAATTCATATTTATACTAATTTTTATCGAAAATTCGGCAGCCTAACGGCTGCCTTTGACCTAACCCAAAACCTGCAAAGTGTTTAAAACACACTTTTAAGATTCTCACGCAAAAACCAGTATCATCGGACACCCCGTCCGGAATCCCAACTCAACACAAAGCAGTATCTCAAATCATACTTATATACAACTCCCATTCATAAACAATATACAAAAACTTAATACAATCAAATACAACCCAATCATTTATGAATTACACAATTCCCAAAATCACATTCCCATACTCAACTTTATACGCAAGTACACTTTTCCAAACTTATCTTAAGCCATACATATATCCACACTAAAATCCAAATTACTCAAAATCTAACTTATACAAATTACAAAAACATATAAAATATCGAAACTGACGTCTTGACCATCTTTCATGTGATCTCCTGCTCGAATACCTGGAGATGGGGATGAAAGGGGGTGAGCTCGACGGCTCAGTGGATAACACATTTATAAATTGACAAATAAGCATAAATCATTTTTCATAAGCTTTTTGCCAAAAAGGCTAATTTTTCAAATTTTGTAACTTTTCAAACAGTTTCCTCGAACCTTTCAATTTTTCAAACTTTTCATATAGATCCCACTTTGTCATTTCTCAATTTTTTTTCATAAACTTGAATGCAAACACAGAAAATCACAAAATCAAACACATAAAACAAATCAAACACATAAAACATATCAGATGGCTTGGTTCGGTCCAAAAACGGAACGTACTGCATATTTGTAACATTCTGTTACCGATGTGAAAGGGCATACTGGTAATTCAGATGGATTAGGATTGGGTGCACGCATAAGTTAAATTGCACATGCATTTAGCCTCTAGAAATTCTTGATAAATGATTATTATTGCACGAGCATATGTATGTACATGCATGTATGACAATTTCCCGATTTAATTGTGTAAATTGGAAAATCAGGTGCTATTTGTGCAGATTAGGTTTTGATTAGAGAATGAGAATGAAAATTGAATATAGGGGTTTGAAAATTGAGATTTGAGTATAGGATTATGTATTTCCTAATTTTGAGAATTTATAGGAATTTTTCTGGATTTTTTAGAGATATGGGTCCGGACTGGGAAAATGACTTAGAGATTGATGGATTAGATTCCGGTTCTGGAATTGATGGGCTAATGGCATGGAGAATTAGAATTTGTGATTTTAGGAACGAGAATGTTGAGCCATTGGAAATTAGAGACCGAAATTTAAAGAATTTGGGGACTATGATCTATAGGTTTAAATCAACCTTTTTATATACCTTAGTGTTTGAATAGTACAAAAGATCATCTTCTCTTCCCTTAGGGCACGACTCTTCTCTTCCCTTCGACGATTTCGATTTTCCCCTTTTCGGGGTGGTGGACCTGGATTCAGGGGCCGAGGCAGAGCCTAAGGTAGAGCTGGAGATTCCTTTGTGGGGACCGAGAGTCTTGGCAGTCGACCACAGTCCCAGGCCAGGGTCTATGCCATGACTAAGCAGGAGGCCCAGGATTCTCTGGATGTCGTAGCAGGTATGCTTCTGATTTCCGGCTTTGAGGTTTATGCATTGATAGATCCAGGTTCCACGCATTCTTTTATTGCACCGCATGTAGCATGTAGATTGCATGGGGATAGAGATGTTGCGGTATGGGTTGCGGTGAGTACACCTCTGGGTAGTACTCTTGCTTTGGGAGAGGTCTGCAAGGATGCTCGATCCGGATAGATCAGCGATCTTGAGTCAGGACTGATAGTTTTTGTTGAGGAGATTGATTTGATTACGGGATGGACTAACTCACTGCTTTCATAGGGTCATTATGGAATGTTATACCAAGGAGGTCGTGTTGGCATCTCTGGTCGACTGAAATTTGTGTTTGAGGTGTTAGTCGAGCGGTGCGGCGGGATGATTTCTTTTCTGAGTGCCTTGAGGTTGATGCAGAGAGGTTGTGAGGCCTATCTGGCTCATGTGGTTGATTCTAGAGTTGAGCAGAAGTTGTCGGATGTTCCCGTGATCAGAGAATTTTCGGATGTGTTTCCCGATGAGTTACCGGGTTTGCCGCCGGATCGGGAGACAGAGTTTTCGATTGACCTTGTTCCAGGTACCGCTCCTATATCTATACCTCCATATAGGATGGCACCTGTGGAAATGAGGGAGATTAAGGCTCAGTTGCCGGAGCTTCTAGATAAGGGATTTATTAGACCGAGTGTTTCGCCATGGAGAGCCCCAGTGTTGTTTGTGAAGAAGAAGGATAGGACTTTGAGGTTGTGCATCGATTGTAGGCAGCTGAATCGGGTTACATTGAAGAATAAATATCCACTGCCTAGGATCGATGACTTGTTTGATCAGTTGCAGGGAGCTCAGGTGTTTACTAAGTTAGATTTGAGATCTGGATATTATCAGTTGAGGATCGCAGAGGCCGATGTGCCTAAGAGTGCTTTCAGGAGCAGGTATAGGCATTTCGAGTTCCTAGTGATGCCGTTCGGGTTGACTAATGTCCCGGCAGCCTTCATGGCCTTGATGAATAAGGTTTTTCAGCCCTACCTGGATCAGTTCGTGATTGTATTTATTGATGATATTTTGGTGTATTCGAGGAGTAGGCAGGAGCATGCGGAGTATCTGAGGACAGTTTTGCAGATCATGAGAGAGAGACAGTTGTATGCCAAATTCAGCAACTGTAAATTTTGGCTAGATGAAGTAGTGTTCTTAGGCCACATTGTGTCTGGTGAGGGTATCCGGGTGGATCCTCACAAGATTGAGGCAGTGAGGAGTTGGGAGACTCCGAGGAATGTGTCAGAGATGCGGAGCTTTCTCAGATTAGCAGGTTATTACCGGAGGTTTGTCGAAGGGTTTTTATTGATTTCAACCCCTTTGACAAGACTTCTGAGGAAGAGTGTGGCTTTCAGTTGGTCTAAGGAGTGTCAGAAGAGTTTTGAGGAGCTGAAACATCGGTTGACTACGACATCGGTGTTAGCTTTACCATCAGGAGCTGGAGGCTTTGAGGTGTTTAGTGATGCTTCGCAGCAGGGTTTAGGGTGTGTCTTGATGCAGCATGGGAGAGTGATAGCTTATGCCTCGAGACAGTTGAGGTCTCATAAGGTGAACTATCCCTTGCATGATTTGGAATTAGCAGCAGTGGTTTTTTCCCTGAAGATCTGGAGACATTATTTGTATGGAGAGACATTCGAGATCTTCACTGATCATAAGAGTTCGCGGTATTCTTTGAGTCGTGAGAGTTGAATCGAGGCGAGAGGAGATGGTTAGAGTTGCTTAAGGATTATGGCCGCACGATTGAGTATCATCGAGGAAGGCTAATGTGGTGGCGATGCATTGGCGGGAGATCTCATAGCGGTCGGCTTTCAGTTGATTGAAGATTATCTAGTCGATTGGTTGAGAGCTCTGAACGTGCAGATGGATTTGACTCAGGATGGAGTTCTGATTGCTACTTTGAGGCTTAGGCCGATGTTGCATGACGGATCGAAGGGGTTCAAGATCGAGGATCTATGTTAGTCTGTTGATGAAGAGTGAGATCTGATGTGGATTCTGATTTTGAGTTGAGAGATGAGACTCTTTGGATGGGTCAGAGATTATGTGTTCCTGATGTTGATGATTTGAGGCGAGAGATTATGGAGGAGGCGCATATGGCTGCCTATGCTATGCATCCTGGTACTACCAAGATGTATCGCACTCTCAAGTTGCATTTCTGGTGGCCAGGCATGAAGAGGCATGTGGCAGAGTTTGTTTCTCGGTGTCTGACGTGCCAGCAGGTTAAGGCTGAGCACCAGGCTCCAGTGGGTAAGTTGCATTCACTGCCTATTCCGTAGTGGAAATGGGAGCGGATCACGATGGACTTTTTTATGGGATTGCCTAGGACGCCGAGACAGCACGATGCGATCTAGGTCATAGTGGAACGATTGACTAAATTGGTTCATTTCTTGCCATTGAGGGAGAACAATACCCTTGATCAGTTGGCCCAGAAGTATGTGGCAGAGATAGTGAGACTGCATGGGGTCCCGGTGTCTATAGTCTCAGACAGGAATCCGAGGTTCACTTCGAGATTTTAGAGGAGTTTGCAGTCTGCTATGGGTACGAGATTGAACTTCAGCACGACATTTCATCCTCAGACAGAAGGGTAGAGTGAGAGGACGATTAAGACTGTTGAGGATATGTTGCGAGCACTGTATTGGAGTTAAGGTGCGTGGGATCGATGTTGGCTCTGGTGGGTTGCTTATAATAATCGATGCAGAGCAGTATTGGTATGGCACCGTATGAGGCGTTATATGGGAGGCAGTGTAGATCGCCTCTTTATTAAGATGAAGAGGGTATGAAGATGCTTGAGGGTCCCGAGCTGATTCAGGACACTGTGGATAAAGTACAGCTAATTCGGAGTCGCATTAAGGCAGCTTAGGATAGGCAGAAGAGCTATGTGGATCAGCATCGGAGAGAGATAGAGTACAGTGTGGGTGATAGAGTGTTCCTCCGAGTTTCTCCATGGAGAGGAGTTCTGAGGTTTGGCCGGAAGGGCAAGTTGAGTCTTTGGTATATTAGTCCTTATGAGGTCCTAGAGAGGATAGGACCCTTGGCTTATAGATTGGCGTTGCCGAACGAGATGTCTCAGTTGCATGACGTCTTCCATGTGAGTATGCTCCGGAGATATCGTTCAGACCGGACCCATGTGATTCCGACTCGGGAGATTGAGATAGTCAGTGATTTAAGTTATGTTGAGGAGCTGGTGCAGATTATCGGATCGCGGGTTAAGCAGTTGAGGAGCAGGGTGATTCTATTGGTGAAAGTCCTTTGGAAGAACCACTCGTCTGAGGAGGCGACTTGGGACACTGAGGAGCACCTGAGGAGGCAGTATCCTCACTTGTTCGATCAGTCAGGTAAGAAATTTCGGGATGAAATTTTTATTAGGAGGGGAGAATTGTAACATCCCGTTACCGATGTGAAAGGGCATACTGGTAATTCGAATGGATTAGGATTGGGTGCACGCATAAGTTAAATTGCACATGCATTTAGCCTATAGAAATTCTTGATAAATGATTATTATTGCATGAGCATATGTATGTACATGCATGTATGACAATTTCCTGATTTAATTGTATAAATTAGAAAATCAGGTGCTATTTGTGCAGATTAGGTTTTGATTAGAGAATGGGAATGAAAATTGAATATTGGGGTTTGAAAATTGAGATTTGAGTATAGGATTATGTATTTCCTAATTTTGAGGATTTATATGAATTTTTCTGGATTTTTTAGAGATATGGGTCCAGACTAGGAAAATGACTTAGAGACTGATGGATTAGATTCCGGTTCTGGAATTGATGGGCTAATGGCATGGAGAATTAGAATTTGTGATTTTAGGAACGAGAATGTTGAGCCATTGGAAATTAGAGACCGAAATTTAAAGAATTTGGGGACTACGATCTATAGGTTTAAATCAACCTTTTTATATACCTTAGTGTTTGAATAGTACAAAAGATCATCTTCTCTTCCCCTAGGGCACGACTCTTCTCTTCCCTTCGACGATTTCGATTTTCCCCTTGGAGATACTTGCTTGTTTCTCCTTCATTGTGGTTGAATATCTGTTAGGAATCTTGGAGAGGATGATGTTTGGTATGGCTATGGAAGATCACCGTGGTTGTTAGAGGTTTGAGAGATTTTTCGAAGATTTAGGGTTTAAGGATTTGAGCTTCGATTTGGTAAGTTTAATGGTTTAATGTTATTATTTATTGTTGTTTGATGCATTTATGGTATTTATTGTGTAAGAATGGGTAGTTGAGAGTAGTTTTATACTGGTTTCTAGAGAGAGAATGATGAAAGGTCGATTGGAGAAGACGAACCAGAACTCGCACGTCGTGACGTAAGAATAATTGGATGTCGTGACGAGCATACGCCGCGACGAACGAGGCGTCGCGACGAGTGGTGAGTTGGACGTCATGACAAGCGAACTTATCGTCATGACGAACCATCGTATGACGCCATGCGAAGCGATCTTCTTGCGCGGCCATGAGGGAACTGATTTCCAAAATGGAATTAAGTTGCTTAAGCAATGATTTTTGAGGTTTTAGATTCTTATTGAATTGGATATTGATTGATTGTGATTTAGAGACTAAGAATTTCAATTTAGAAGAATAGAATTTCGAAATTTAATTTGATGGTTCTCGAAATCGGATGGTGATTGAATAGTGAATTTGTTTTGATTAAGGATAATTCTTACGTCTTGGAATTTGACTTTGGAGAGTTTGGAATATAGTCAATTGAATTATGATATTAAGAATTACTATCAATTAGGGTGAAAGAGCTTAATTGAGATGATTCGGGATTAGGATCGGGAGTGTCATAACATGTATTGTACCAATCGCATTATTACATATGCATTATTGAATATTAGAAATTGTGCAATTAGTAATGTTTGATTATTACGATTGTTATAGAGGCTCAAGTGGGCGTCGATCGTCCGTTATAATTTGAGACTTCGGCGTAGCTTCGGAAGTTACGAGGTGAAGTAACCTAGTTGGTTTCTCAACCTGTATGTGTTACATTTTATGCACCTATGTCATTTGGAGTTAAGGATGGATCTATGTGTTTGCTTTTGATTGATTTTGGACCATAGGTGTCCGAAATATTTGGGATTGTTATAGAAGTGTTAACTGTGCATAAAATTGAAATTGATTGGTGTAATTCGAAATTGGACATAGTGCGATAGGTTGTGACACGATTATTGTAAATTGAACATGTGCGTTCATGCATAAAGGCATGATCAGATAATTGTGATTGTGATCGGTGCGTACACCGTATTTTGAGCTTTAAGCTCAGCGCGCGTGGGCCTCGAGCCCAGCGATTTTAGAGCCTCGGGCTCAACATATTAGAACTTCAAGCCCAGAGATTGAGCCAGCGGCTCAACGTAAATGAGCTCAGGCGCACGGTCACAACAACGTAATAACCGGAAAGTGTCACATATGCATTTTTCATATGAAATGATCAAATGTGAATCGTATGAAAGGCAAAATGCCTTATAAATGTGAAATTGAATGTATGTGATTTCTGAAAGTGCTAATATATGTTATTTACGTAAATTACGTGTATATGCATGAGTTGGGTGAACCATCGATGATGGTTTCTCGCTGAGTTTACAAACTCACCCAACATTGCAATTATTTTTCAGGACAACGATAGTAAACTTTTAGCTACAGAGTTCGATTTTTCCGCTGTGTGAGCATGTTGGCTTTGAAATCATGGCTCACAGGTCGGTCAGCTGGGTTCGATTTTGAGGATGACCTAGCTGAGGCTTTCATTTCAGTTCCTTTTGAAGATATATGTGTAAACTGTGGAAACTGATATTCTTGTAAATGTCGTTTTGAGGTTATGAAATGAAAGTATTTTGGTATAAACAAATTTGGAAATTTTGATATTGCAGTTTAATTATATTGATGCCATGAGGTTTTTAGAATCGATCGTTCGTAGTGCACCCTCATCGTGGGTTATGTATCGGAACGACCTACGGGCGTCTCGGTGTATACCCTACGGTAAGGAGGCGCTACATTAGGTGGTCTCAGAGCATGGTTTGACATCTTTTGGGCATAGTATATTTTAGGCTTGAATTTCAGTAAGAAAAGTAAGAAATTGATCGAAATTGTGGTTTTGTTGTAGGTCATCCGTCCTTGGTGATCAGGTAGATCAACCAGCTGACCATGGATCAGTCGGAGCTAGTAGGGAGTCCTCAGTGCCTCTCTTTGAGGAGCAGCCTCCTAGAGTCCCCATGAGACGGGAGAGGAGGTATGATCGATTCTTGTTAGCGGTATATGAACTTTATGGCGGCCACGAGATCCTGCGAGGTGAGGATGGTTGGAAGGGACCAGAGTCTAGATCATATGGATTGCGACTACGATGGCGCTTTGACTATCTGGTCTCTTTGCTTGAGGTCCGACATATCGGTGGTGGAACCTTGTCCGGGCAGCGTCTGCGTCGGACCACATATTACGACATAGGAGAATTTCTTGAGAGCCTTTTGGGATAATTTCATGCCCAAGGTCTATTTGGAGATGAAGATGCAGGAGTTTCTAGAGCTGACACAGGGTCAGATGTCAGTTGTTGAGTATGAGTGCAGTTGATGAGTGATGGGGTATGCTTTGGTTTGATTGCTTGAGGCGATAGGTGCGAAGATTTAAGGAGGGCTTAATCGGAGATCCGTGCAGGTTAGCCGATCGATATAGGCACCTTTTGTCGAGAGGAGAGCTATGCATCTGGATTAAGCGACTTCGAAAGCGATCAGGTGAGGCGGCGAGGATCGAGGTAAGAGATCGAATGACAGTCAGGGCAGCTCTGGTAGGAGTGTTAGCAGGCGCTAGAGCAGGTTCTTTAGATCTTCAGGAGGATCCAGACAGTCGGGTTTTGTTCAGAGGGGGAGATTTGGGCAGCTTGACAGTAGTAGTGGCAGAGGATCAGGGCAGTCGCCTGTTTGTGTATATTGTGATAAGAGACACGGTGGAGAGTGCTGGAGAGTGACTGGAGCCTGTTTGGCATGTGGCTCCATGGATCATATGATTAGGAATTGCCCTATGACTTTGGGAGTTCAGTTTGCTGTGAGTGGGAGAGCTGGTACTAGTTCAATAGTGCAGCAGAGTCGGGGTGGTGGACTTGGATTCAGGGGCCGAGGCAGAGCCCGAGGTAGAGCTGGAGATTCCTTTGTGGGGACCGAGAGTTTTGGCAGCCGACCAAAGTCCTAGGCCAGGGTCTACGCCTTGACTAGGCAGGAGGCCCAGGATTCTCCGAATGTCGTAGCGGGTATGCTTCTGATTTCCGGCTTTGAGGTTTATGCATTGATAGATCCAGGTTCCACGCATTCTTTTATTGCACCGCATGTAGCATGTAGATTGCATGGGGATAGAGAGATGTTGCAGTATGGGTTGCAGGTGAGTACACCTCTGGGTAGTACTACTGCTTTGGGAGAGGTCTGCAAGGGACACTCGATCCAGATAGATCAAGTAGTGCTGAGTGTAGACCTGATAGTTTTGCCGTTGAGGGAGATTGATTTGATTCTGGTGATGGACTGACTCACTGCTCATAGGGCTGTTATGGACTGTTATACCAAGGAGGTCGTGTTGGCATCTCCTGGTCAGCCTAGAGCTGTGTTTCGAGGTGTTAGTCAGGCAGTGCCAGCCAGGATGATTTCTTTTCTGAGTGCCTTGAGGTTGATGCAGAGAGGTTGTGAGGCCTATCTGGCTCATGTGGTTGATTCTAGAGTTGAGCAGAGGTTGCCGGATATTTCCGTGATCAGAGAATTTCTGGATGTGTTTCCCGATGAGTTCTGGGTTTGCGCGGATCGGGAGGCGAGCTTCGATTACCTTGTTCGGTACAGCTCTATATCTATACCTCCGTATAGGATGGCACTGTGGGCGAGGAGCTTAAGGCTCAGTTGTAGGAGCTTCTAGATAAGGGGTTTATTAGACCGAGTGTTTCGTCATGGGGAGCCCGGTGGTGATCTTTCGCTTTGCAACCAAATATAAAGATTTTCACTCCGTTAAAACAAATTAATGTAGTAGCGATGGCGGATATCGTTCCCGAGGAATTTTAACAGTAAGGTTAGCTAATTCAAGCGAAAATAAAGGGGGTTTGTCACGGCAATAATAAAATAAAAGGAAAATCACAAATCGAAAACAATAATTAAATCTGAAAATTCAATAAGAAAAATACCTTGGTTTTGGTCACCAATGTTACCATGCTATTATGGATCCTCGACAAAATTATAATTATTAACGAACATTCATTGAGGAATTTTCTATTAATTGTATTGACTAGAAACATGTATTCTAGCAACCTTATTAAACAATTAATCTAGATACGATCGTAGATTAAATTGAATAATAGCATTAAGAACCAATGACAAGTGATAAGCGTTATGCGACATGAAATCAATCAAGTGGATAATTTCTTAGAATTTTCCGACTCTAACGTAGAGGTTAATCTAATTGCTACTTGTGGTTACCAAAATTAAGCGTCGATTTTGTTAACCTAGCGATTAAATCCATTAATCTCTAATTCGCACCTAGAAACTAAGAAATCCAATTAAAAGATAGATTTGAAATTATCCAATGAGCGTTAACAATCATGAAAATATTAGAAATCTACGCGTAATAACATGGAACATGGATCCCTCAACCAAGACAAAAAAATTAGTTAATCATACTTGAATTGAAATCAAAAGAAATAATCAAAGAAACAATCTCCATAACTGGTTTTTGATGATAAAATAAAAGAAAATCCTGATTGAAACTATGATGTAAACGTTAACAACAAGAATAAAACAAGACACGACAGCCAAGAGTTCTAAATCCTACTATACTATTACGTGAGAAGTGCAACAGAAATAAATCAGAAAAAAAAACAAGAAGTCAAGTGCGGCAGACCTAAAGAAAAGATGCTTTGCCTCTAACCCCCATACATGTATTTATATCCATGGCAATTTCTCCAATTCCCTCTTGGACTTGAATCTCCCCATATCTTGATTGGATTGTGTCTCAAATAGATAATCTTCTAGTTTAGGTGGAAAACTTCTTGAAAAAGAACCCCAGAAGATCTTCGGCGATTTGGTTCTAAGTGGATTCCAATTCTGGAAAATCTGCAGATTTGGGATTATGACTTTAGACGTGCCCACGCCTAATCTTTGAATTTCGACCAATCTGGAATTTTCGTACTTTTTGCCATATTTTTCCTCTTTTTGATCCATTTCCGTCTTTTTTGGCATTGAAAACCATCTGCAAACATTTAAAAAATAATTCCATCAATTTTTAGGTACCAATCTCACAAATCAATCAAAATTAAGTCCAAAACATTTGCATTAAAAATGACTTATCAAATTCCCCCACACCGAACCCTTGCTCGCCCTCGAGCAACATGTCAAACCATTAACTCAATCAATTCATCCTTCAAAAATCAAGTGCACACAATCTATCAACTTAGGCTAGCAAGATCCAATTTGCAACACACATCATAATTGCTTTTCACTAATGCAAATAAGCAAAGTCAAAATTATGCATCTTTGTTTAAAAGCAAACATGAAATTAAAGTGAATTCTTCTCACGGATTTCGATCTTACGCTCAAGTGTTTATGGGTAAGTGTTTCACTCAAATCTCACTCTAACGTGTTGCAGTACCATAGGCTTGCAATTTCACCAATTATCATTCATTCATATCACATAAGCCGATAGATCATGAGGACTTTATCAAGGGTTGTAATGGGGTTAGGTTCACAGGTGAGGTAAAAAGATGATAAAAGTTTCGTCACAAGTTTTCACAAAGCATCAAGTAAAAGGGACACATAATTTCAGATTCTGAGCTAAACATATAACATAGAAGACAACTACTCATACTCTTTTTCTTCTCTTTTTTTTTCAAATTTTTCTTTCTTTCTCTTTTTTTTTCTGATTTTTTTTCCTTTTTTCTTTTGATTTTTTTCTTTTTTTTTCTTTTCTTTTTTTTCCTTTTTTTTTTCGAATCCACTAAGAACACAAGAAAACAATGCAAATAAAAGAAAATAACAACAATTGAGTAGAAGTGCCTATAAAAATATCTCAGAACACAATGTATAACAAAAGTCCCAATTTACTCAATACTTCATTCAAATTGTGAAAAGGGGAAAGGCTAATGGGGTCTTTGGTTCTAATGTGAGGTGCTTAATTGAAAAATAAGGTTGGCTCAAACGTGTTTTCAAAAGGGAACAACAGGTGGGTCAATTTTTTTTTATCCAAAGGGTTTTAAAACAAAGACGACCTTAATCACTTCTATAGCCCATGTGACCAAACACACTCAAACCGGTTCTATGCAAGTTCTAGAGGCAACACAATTAGAGGAGCATCACTCAATTCAAGAAAATATTATGACATGAAGATGATGTCATTTAGGCTCAATGTCACTCACCGGTTTAATTCAAATTAAGGATTCACTTTAATTCCACAATTTACTTCATCACTCACATGTCAAAATTTTGACCAAGCCTATAAGATCAGCTATTACAATTAATCAACATGTTCCATCTTAAAACTTACTTAGCCCAAATTAATTTCATGCAAGTCCTTAATTTCATCCAAACTAATATGACCAAGCTTCATGGTTCAACATGCAATTCCATTCACAAAAATCAACAAAAACAGTCGCAACTTAGAGACTGATGGATTAGATTCTGGTTCTGGATTTTTTAGAGATATGGGTCCGGACTGGGAAAATGACTTAGAGACTAATAGATTAGATTTTGGTTCTGGAACTGATGGGCTAATGGCATGGAGAATTAGAATTTGTGATTTTAGGAACGAGAATGTTGAGCCATTGGAAATTAGAGACCGAAATTTAAAGAATTTGGGGACTACGATCTATAGGTTTAAATCAACCTTTTTATATACCTTAGTGCTTGAATAGTACAAAAGATCATCTTCTCTTCCCCTAGGGCACGACTCTTCTGTTCCCTTCGACGATTTCGATTTTTCCCTTGGAGATACTTGCTTGTTTCTCCTTCATTATGGTTGAATATCTGTTAGGAATCTTGGAGAGGATGATGTTTCTTATGGCTATGGAAGATCACCATGGTTGTTAGAGGTTTGAGAGATTTTTCGGAGATTTAGGGTTTAAGGATTTGAGCTTCGATTTGGTAAGTTTAATGGTTTAATGTTATTATTTATTGTTGTTTGATGCATTTATGGTATTTATTGTGTAAGAATGGGTAGTTGAGAGTAGTTTTATACTGGTTTTTAGAGAGAGAATGATGAAAGGTCGATCGGAGAAGACGAACCAGAACTCGCACGTCGCGACGTAAGAATAATTGGACGTTGCGACAAGCGTACGCCGTGACGAGCGAGGTGTCGCGACGAGTGAACTTGTACGTCGCGACGAGCCACTGTGTAGACGCCGTGGCGAGCGATCTTGCGCCGCGGCGAGGGAACCTGATTTCCGAAATGGAATTAAGTTGCTTAAGCAATGATTTTTTAGGTTTTAGATTCTTATTGAATTGGATATTGATTGATTGTGATTTATAGACTAAGAATTTCAACTTAGAAGAATATAATTTCGAAATTTAATTCGATGGTCTCGAAATCGGATGGTGATTGAATAGTGAATTTGTTTTTATTAAGGATAATTCTAACGTCTTGGAATTTGACTTTGGAGAGTTTGGAATATAGTCAATTGAATTATGGTATTAAGAATTACTATCAATTAGGGTGAAAGAGCTTAATTGAGATGATTCGGGATTAGGATCGGGAGTGTCATAACATGTATTGTACCAATCGCATTCGCTACATATGCATTATTGAATATTAGAAATTGTGCAATTAGTAATGTTTGATTATTCTGATTGTTATAGAGGCTCAAGTGGAGCGTCGATCGTCTGTTATAGCTGAGACTTCCCGGCAGTAGCTCGGAAGTTCTTAGGTGAGTAACCTAGTTGGTTTCTCAACCTGTATGTGTTACATTTTATGCACCTATGCCATGTGGAGTTAAGGATGGATCTATGTGTTTGCTTTTGATTGATTTCAGACCACAGGTGTCCGAAATATTTGGGATTGTTATATAAGTGTTAACTGTGCATAAAATTGAAATTGATTGGTGTAATTCGAAATTGGACATAGTGCGATAGGTTGTGACACGATTATTGTAAATTGAACATGTGGGTTCATGCATAAAGACATGATCAGATAATTGACAGTTGTGACCGGTACAACCACCGTATTTTCAGAGCTTTAAGCTCAACGCATCAGGGCCTCGAGCCCAACGATTTTAGAGCCTCAGGCTCAACGTATTAAGGCTTCAAGCCCAACGAGATTCAGAGCCACTGGCTCAACGTCAATGAGCTCAGGCGCACGGTCACAACAACGTAATAACCGGAAAGTGTCACATATGCATTTTTCATATGAAATGATCAAATGTGAATCGTATGAAAGGCGAAACGCCTTATAAATGTGAAATTGAATGTATATGATTTCTGAAAGTGCTGATATATGTTATTTCTGTAAATTACGTGTATATGCATGAGTTGGGTGAACCATCGATGATGGTTTCTCACTGAGTTCGCAAACTCACCCAACATTGCAATTATTTTTCAGGACAGCGGTAGTAGACTTTTAGCTCCAGAGTTCGACTTTTCCGCTGTGTGAGCGCATTGGCTTTGAAATCATGGCTCACAGGTCGGTCAGCTGGGTTCGATTTTGAGGATAACCTAGCTTAGGCCTTCATTTCAGTTCCTTTTGAAGATATATGTGTAAACTGTGGAAACTGATATTCTTGTAAATGCCGTTTTGAGGTTATGAAATGAAAGTATTTTTGTATAAAGAAATTTAGAAATTTTGATATTGCAGTTTAATTATATTGATGCCATGATGTTTTTAGAATCGATCGTTCGTAGTGCACCCTCATCGTGGGTTATGTATCGGAACGACCTACGGGCGTCTCGGCGCATACCCTACGGTAAAGAGGCGCCTGACATTCCTAAAAACAGTCTGTCTTGGTAGTGAGCGAGCGTACTACACTTTCCCGTATAGCGGTCCAGTGTAGCCGTTAAGGAGTCCGAAATCAGAGCTCCGATGCCTCTAGCGGGCAGCCGGGAGAAAGCTTAAAGTTTCAAATAAAGGCGATTACCTTGACTCACGAAGGGACCTAACCAAACCCACTTATCACATAATTCACACATCTTAATCAATGCACTTTAGAAGGCACATTTTGAAACTTTATTTCATCGAACACAAACAAACTCACAATTCACATAATTACATACAATTCAATTAATTCAATCAATCAATAATTTCAACAATTTGCATAATTTATCAATGCATACACAACAAATGAATTTTCAGAAATTTCCATCGATTTATCAAATCATTTGAAGCAGTGAATTTAAGCATAATAATTTTTCGAAAACATTGAAATCATAATTTCAAACTTTTAATTAACTATTATTTTCAAACATTTACAAAAACAATAATTTATCAAAAATCTACGTTTGTGCTTTCTTTAATTTTTGAAAATTCGTATTGAGCTTACAAATCAAAATATAAATATGCTACTCATCTCGAATCGATGCCAGAAATTTGTTCCAAGTTCCAATTTGACTAATTCTTCTTGTATTCTTCCAATTAAAATTTCCCTACACCAATTCCACCCAATTTCAACCTTATAAATAATATAATCCTTAAAATTGATGTCAAAATTTATCAATTCATACTAATTTCAAGATATCTAAACCACCAATTTCAAAAATTCCCAAATCTCAAAATTGGCCTAAACCGATTCACTTAAATTCAATATCATAAAAATCATAATTACTTAAATTGAGCTTAGGAAACATCAATTCCTCACATATTCAAGCTATTTAAATCACCAATTTTCAAAATCCACAATTTCCAAAATTGGACTAAACCAATTTACACAAATTCAATATAATAAATCCCATAATTTTCAAAATTGATATCATATTCCACAAACCCATACTATTATCTATAATTCTACACCAATAATTTCTAAAAACCTCAAACACAAAATTTAGCATAAACCTTAATTAATTTCCATCCAAAATTAAACATAACCTAAGGCATATACATCAAAATTGACTTCATATATCACATACCCATATCATTTTCCATATTTCTAAACCAAGAACTCATCAAAAATCACACATTAAAATTTTTCCCTTACCTTATTTTTCACTGAAATCTGACTTTTCTTGGCTTGGAAGGAAGCTCTTGTGCTCCTCCACCTTTTTCTCTCTTGAAACAATCCCAAAATCCTTCTTCAATTGGTAGAAAAATCGAATTTTTACCTTTCTCTCTCATCTTTCTCCATGGCCGAAGCTTCTCCTCCATTCTTCTTCTTATTTTGCTCTTCTTTCCTTCAAAGTGCCGGCTCTCCTTTAATAAAAATGACATCCCCATTTTATATATAATGCCTTGTCATTTAATGATAGTCAATTGACCAAAATGCCCCTAACATTTACTTTAAGTCATGCTTACTTACGGATCTGATTCGCACTATCAATTTGAAGGAATTTGTCAAAACTTCCTTTTATAGAAATGTTCCTCTATGTCTTAATTTCATAATTCCACAAGAATCATCCAATTCGGAGCACTATGTCAAAAGTTATGCTCAAAACATTTCAGATATGTTCATGTTCTAACACATTTTCCAGCACGTTATTTCCATCCAGAAATTGACATTCTTAATCACAAAATTGAAATTAGATGTCTTCATAACAATTGTAGCCCTATTTCTCTAGTTTAATTCAAAACAAGAATAACCTCATTTCGATTACCAGATCAAAAGTTATGCTCAAAATACTTTAAGATATTCCTAATCCAAGATTGCACACGAATCCGAACTTCAATTCAGAAATTGAAAGTCTTAGGGGCTAAATTGAAATTCACTTTCTTCATATGACTTGTAGCCCCATGTCTTAATTTATTTTGCCTCAAGAATCACTTCAATCGGATCACCACATATCCCGAATTTCTCAAAATACCGAACTATGTTCGGAAAATTTTCTGACTCACTTTGATTAATTTAATCACCCTTAATTTAATCTCATAAAATTAAAAATTTCCCGTGAAGATGTAGGGAATTGTCTTAGGAATCCAACGCTTCAAGAATCAATTCAATCGGATATCGGACGGAAAAGATATGAGCGAAAGATTGAAGAGGAGTCATATTTCCTATAATATGAAAATAATAATTAAATAATCCAAAAATAATAATTAAATAATTAAAAAATTAATAAAAATTTTATGCAAAGACCCTCCTCGCGAGGGTGATAAGTCGCCCTCGCGAGAGAGCTTTCTCAATCTTTTTTTATATATATATATATATATATAATTATATACATAATTACATATATATATTCGAATTTTTCAAAAATCGTAGCTCTTGATTTCGAATTTCAAATTTGACAAATTTGGTTTATATGGAAAGCTTGAAGGAAGCTCTACAACTTCCATGTAGAACTCAAAAACTAATTTCATTTCTAACGTGATGAAATTTCTAATTGAAAATTATGCTCAAATAATAAATCTCTAAACAATAACTCAACTTTGAAAATTTATATCTTTCAACTCCAAATTCCGAACACCTCATATTTTATATCACTGCGAATATCAGAAAGTCACCTATAACTTTCATGAAGGACATAAAAATCAATTTGACCTCTAAAGAAGTCAATTTTCCAATCAAAACTTCTGTTATCTAATAATCATACTAAAATCATAACAGATATTTGTAAAAATCATAACTTATTATTCCTTGATCGAAAAATTCCATACTTTATATCAAAATAAAGATCAAATCAAATCCTTCAACTTTCATGAAGAACTTCAAAGCTTAATTAACCTCTAACTAGGTCAATTTTTTGGTTAAAGATTCAGCCATATAAATGGGTCAACCTATGTCACATTCAAACTTTGACTGACCATAACTTTCACTCCCGATATCGAAAAATCGCAAACTTTATGGCGACAGAAAGCTCTTAACATAAACTACAAGTTTCCAGAAGACCATTTTCTCAAATTTTGCCTAAATCAAAAGTCAACTTTCAAAGGCCAAAAAGTCAAACTTTTCATATTTTCATACCTTTTCTTTTTAGTTCTTATTTTTCAACTCTATTTCAATCAACACATTCACTTGAACTTGTTTAATCCATATAAATCTATTCAAATTTCAAAATCATCAAACTCCATCAATTCTTTTTCTCATCAATTTTCTTAAAACATAATCACATCTATTACAAACTTCATATACAAACTTATTTCATTCTTTTTATATTTCTAAAATTCACTTAAAGATCAGGGTCCAACATTTCTCCCCCTCTTAAAAGAATTTCGTCCTCGAAATTCTAACTTAAGAAATCACCAAATGCTTGCTTCTCAATGACTATAATCACTTACTTTCGTATCTAATTTCCTCTTCGTCCATATTTCTCATTTTTTGCACAATTTCTTACTTCTTATATCAAATATCATAATAACATATCCAAGCACTATATCCTCTAAGCAATATGTCTTAACTCAATTTCATAAGTCAAACAACCTATTGACCTTCCATACATATTTTTCTTTCCTTTAATCTCATCTTTCAAGTATGCTTTCTTTCATCTCACAAAAGTCTAGACAACATCAATTTATCCCATTTTCATCATGACTTTCAAATCTCAAGTTTATTATCACAAACCTAAAATCAATTCATAATTCTTAACTTTAATCAAACGATCACTACACTCATCACAAAATTCATGGAAATACTTTTCCATGTTCATCAAATTCGCACAAATTCGATCTCAACAAACATAAAGCCCAAATAAGATCCTAATATTGGGCTCTTATATCATAAATGTTGGGACCCGATCCGGAGACCGGATCCCAACTGGAAAAGCGAAAATACGGAGGCAAAAATGAAACAAATATGAATCAAATTATCGAATCGAAATAAATGATATGGACAATCAACTCGAAAATTGTGAAACGAAAGGCAAATATGAAATCGAAAGAGCCAAATCGGATCAAATGTATCGAAAGCAAATCGTATCACAAAGCAGATCGAATCGAATCATACAAAGCGAACGAAATAATCGAACTAAATTAAACACCGACATCCGTTGGAACCACAAAGTAAATAAAACTTCTTGCATTGGAAACACTAAGACATCCCAAATTCGGTGTAAATTTTTTTTTTCTGTTTCATTTTCTTATAACCATTTGTACTCAAACTCATACAAATCATACAATTTTCCTTTTTCTTGGAAATTCTTTCTCATGCCAAATTTCTTACACACTTTAATCATCTTTCATACAAATCACAAATCTCATCCGAAACCATATTCTTATACATTCATATTAATCCCAAAATTCATATTTATACTAATTTTTATCGAAAACTCGGCAGCATAACGACTGGCTTTGACCTAACCCAAAACCTACAAAGTGTTTAAAACACACTTCTAAGATTCTCACGCAAAAACCAGTATCATCGGACACCCCGTCCGGAATCCCAACTCAACACAAAGCAGTATCTCAAATCATACTTATATACAACTCCCATTCATAAACAATATACAAAAACTTAATACAATCAAACACAACCCAATCATTTATGAATTACACAATTCCCAAAATCACATTCCCATACTCAACTTTATACGCAAGTACACTTTTTAAAACTTATCTTAAGCCATACATATATCCACACTAAAATCCAAATTACTCAAAATCTAACTTATACAAATTACAAAAACATATAAATATCGAAACTGATGTCTTGACCATCTTTCATCCGATCTCCTGCTCGAATACCTGGAGATGGGGATGAAAGAGGATGAGCTCGACGGCTCAGTGGATAACACATTTATAAATTGACAAATAAACAGAAATCATTTTTCATAAGATTTTTGCCAAAAGGGCTAATTTTTCAAATTTTGTAACTTTTCAAACAGTTTCCTCAAACCTTTCAATTTTTCAAACTTTTAATATAAATCCCACTTTGTCATTTCTCAATTTTTTTTTCATAAACTTGAATGCAAACACAGAAAATCACAAAATCAAACACATAAAACAAATCAAACACATAAAACATATCAGACGGCATGGTTCGGTCCAAAAACGGAACGTACTGCACATTCTCGCAAAACGGTCCTGTGCAGCCGTGAACAGAATGTACTACACTTTCCCGCATAGCGGTCCAGTGTAGCCATAAAGGGAGTCTAAAATCGAAACTCCAATGCCTTTAGCGGGCAGCCGGGAGAAGGCTTAAAGTTTCAAATAGAGACAGTGCACTGACTCACAGAAGGGACCTAACCAAACTCACTTATCACATAATTCACACATACTAATCAAACTGCCCGAAGGCACATTTTGAAACTTTATTTCACCGAACACAAACAAACTCACAATTCACATAATTCATACAATTCAATTAATTCAATTAATCAATAATTTTAACAATTTGCATAATTTATCAATGCATACACAACAAATGAATTTTCAGAAATTTCCATCGATTTATCAAATCATTTGAAGCAATGGATTTAAGCTTGTAATAATTTTTCAGAAAACATTCGGAAATCATAATTTCAAACCTTTAATCAACTTTTATTTTCAAACATTTACAAAAATAATAATTTATCAAAAATCTACGTTTTTGCTTTCTTTAATTTTTTAAAATTCGTATTGAGCTTACAAATCAAAATATAAATATGCTACCCACCTCGAATCGATGCCAGAAATTTGTTCCAAGCTCCAATTTGACCAATTCTTCTTGTATTCTTCCAATTAAATTTCCCTACACCAATTCCACCCAATTTCAACCTTATAAATAACATAATCCTTAAAATTGATGTCAAAATTCATCAATTCATACTAATTTCAAGATATCTAAACCACCAATTTCAAAAATCCTCAAATCTCAAAATTGGCCTAAATCGATTCACTTAAATTCAATATCATAAAAATCATAATTACTTAAATTGAGCTTAGGAAACATCAATTCCTCACATATTCAAGCTATTTAAATCACCAATTTTCAAAATCCACAATTTCCAAAATTGGCCTAAACCAATTTACACAAAGTCAATATCATAAATCCCATAATTTTCAAAATTGATATCATATTCCACAAACCCATACTATTATCTATAATTCTACACCAATAATTTCTAAAAACCTCAAACACAAAATTTAGCATAAACCTTAATTAATTTCCATCCAAAATTAAACATAACCTAAGGCATACACATCAAAATTGACTTCATGTATCACATACCCATATCATTTTTCATATTTCTAAACCAAGAACTCATCAAAAATCACACATTAAATTTTTGCCCTTACCTCATTTTTCACTGAAATTTGACTTTTCTTGGCTTGGAAGGAAGGTCTTGTGCTCCTCTACCTTTTTCTCTCTTGGAACAATCCCAAAATCCTTCTTTAATTGGTAGAAAAATCGAATTTTTACCTTTCTCTCTCATCTTTCTCCATGGCCGAAGCTTCTCCTCCATTCTTCTTATTTTGCTCTTCTTTCCTTCAAAGTGCCGGCTCTCCTTTAACAAAAACGACATCCCCCTTTTATATATAATGCCTTGTCATTTAATGATAGTCAATTGACCAAAATGCCCCTAACATTTACTTTAAGTCATGCTTACTTACGGATCTGATTCGCACTATCAATTTGAAGGAATTTGTCAAAACTTCCTTCTAGAGAAATGTTCCTCTATGTCTTAATTTCATAATGCCACAAGAATCATCCAATTCGGAGCACTATGTCGAAAGTTATTCTCAAAACATTTCAGATATGTTCATGTTCTAACACATTTTCTAGCACATTATTTCCATCCAGAAATTGACATTCTTAATCACAAAATTGAAATTCGATGTCTTCATAACAATTGTAGCCCTATTTCTCTAGTTTAATTCAAAACAAGAATCACCTCATTTCGATTACCAGATCAAAAGTTATGCTCAAAATACTTTCAGATATTCCTAATCCAAGAATGCACACGAATTCAAACTTTCATTCAGAAATTGAAAGTCTTAGGGGCTAAATTGAAATTCACTTTCTTCATATGACTTGTAGCCCCATGTCTTAATTTATTTTGCCTCAAGAATCACTTCAATCGGATCACCACAGATCCCGAATTTTTCAAAATACTGAACTATGTTCGAAAAATTTTCCGACTCACTTTGATTAATTTAATCACCCTTAATTTAATCTCATAAAATTAAAAATTTCCCTTGAGGATGTAGGGAATTGTCTTAGGAATCCAACGCTTCAAAAATCAACCCAATCGAATGTCGGACGGAAAAGATATGAGCAAAGATTGAAGAGGAGTCATATTTCCTATAATCTGAAAATAATAATTAAATAATCCGAAAATAATAATTAAATAATTAAAAAAATAAAATTAATAAAAATTTTATGCAAAGACCCTCCTCGTAAGCTTGAAGGAAGCTCTACAACTTCCATGTAGAACTCAAAAACTAATTTCATTTCTAACGTGATCAAATTTCTAATTAAAAATTCTGCTCAAATAATAAATCTCTAAACAATAACTCAACTTTGAAATTTTATATCTTTCAACTCCAAATTTCGAACACCTCATATTTTATATCACTGCGAATATCAGAAAGTCATCTACAACTTTCATGAAGGACATAAAAATCAATTTGACCTCTAAAGAAGTCAATTTTTCAATCAAAACTTCTGTCCTCTAATAATCATACTAAAATTATAACAGAAACTTGTAAAAATCATAACTTATTATTCCTTGATCAAAAAATTCCATACTTTATATCAAAATAAAGATCAAATCAAATCCTTCAACTTTCATGAAGAATTTCAAGGCTTAATTAACCTCTAACTAGGTCAATTTCTCGGTCAAAGATTCAGCCATATAAATGGGTCAACTTATGTCACATTCAAACTTTGACTGACCATAACTTTCACTCCCGATATCGAAAAATCGCAAACTTTATGGTGACAGAAAGCTCTTAACATAAACTACAAGTTTTCAAAAGACCATTTTCTCAAATTTTGCCTAAATCAAAAGTCAACTCTCAAAGGCCAAAAAGTCAAACTTTTCATATTTTTACACTTTTTCTTTTTAGTTCTTGTTTTTCAACTCTATTTCAATCAACACATTCACTTGAACTTGTTTAATCCATACAAATCTATTCAAATTTCAAAATCATCAAATTCCATCAATTCTTTTTCTCATCAATTTTCTTAAAACATAATCACATCTATTACAAACTTCATATACAAACTTACTTATTTCATACTTTTTATATTTCTAAAATTCACTTAAAGATCGGGGTCCAACATCAAGACAATTGGGCTTCAGACAGAGAGATAGCTTCATACAGTCTGGTAGTGGAAGAGGTACAGTATCGAGACAGTTACCTAACTGTGAGCACTGTGGGAAGAAGCACAGTGGTGAGTGCTGGAGATTATTGAGAATTGTGAAATTGATGTATTGAAATGTTAATAAAGTGTAGCCGATAATTTTGAAATATGGTGAATTTTAGGATTTATTTCTGAAAATGTGGATATAATTGTACTAGAAAAAATGCCACTTGGCAAGTAAAATGATGTATGGAAAATAAAGATAGGAAACCAAATGATATTGGAGAATTATTAAAAATGACTTTGTAAATTTCAGAGATGACTTAGAATTTGTAAGAAGATGATATTGAAAATTGTGGAGAAAATTGTAATGAAAAGATGGGATTTAATGGAACTAGTTCAAATAGAAATAATTAGTTTGGGAAAATTAGCTAATGTCTCCAGAAGTGGACAAGGGTCCAAGTTTTAAGTTAAATTTCCTTAACTTTAAAAGATAAGTTATTGTTCTTGTCTTCATCCCTCTCTCATAGTTTTCTTCTCCAAAGTTGTTTCTTTTTGTAACATAAAATTTTTCATCAAAACGCCCCCTAAGTTAAACCTTGTTTTTATTTTTTCACTTTTACTCCCAACTTTGATTTCCCTCTCTTTGCATTAAGAACTACCGAAGTTTGTCAACTCCTACAATGGTGTATGTGAATTGCATGAAGTTTAGGGCTTCTTGAGCTTTTGTAGATTTAGGAGAAATATCAAGTAAGTATTGTTTAAATCATTTAGAGATGTTGGTTTATGAAACCAAAGCGGTGATTTATTTGTTATTGCATGATCATGAAGAAAAATGGGTGTTTTCATAAACATCGAGGGTTTATGATATGAAATTTTTTGATGTGTGATATTCGAATAATTGATGATCTAGATGTTTTAAGATAGTGTAGAAACGATTCATAAGTTGAAAGATCATAGGAAACGTGTATGATTAAGTATAGAAAAATTTGGAGAGAAGAACAAGTAAAAGCTCTGTTTATAGTTGTGCATTCACTGTATATGTGAGTTTAGAGTGTTTTCAAATATGAGCAAAAAGAAGGAATTTAAAGTTGAAGAATAGTTGTAAGATGATGATTTGAGATGAGAAAGATTGTTTAAATGATAGTTAGAGGAAAAGGATTAATATAATGCAAAAAATGAAAATATAGGAGAATGACAGTGAAGAAAGCGCAGAGAATGGTGAAATACTTGAATGACTTTCCTTCTGTTCTTGATGAATTTGTTTAAGCATGGATTTTTGGAATTGTTGTGAATATGTTGAGCTGAATGAGAGTTAAAATGGTAAAATGAAACTAGAGAATGTAAATGGAAGGAAAGTGTAGGAGAATGAAATAGGAAGCACAAAGAATGAAGAAGAAAAGTTAGAGAAGTTAGTATTGGTATGAAACTTCCATGATTAAACTGTATTAATCTAGAAAGATTTTGACGAAATCGTCTCCATGAAAGTTGTGGATATTTCTTTTAGCTTTTTATTGATATAAAGTTTGAAAGTTCTGGACTGACTGGGAGCACAATTGTGAACCTGCTGCTACTCATCGAAAGCCATGATCGTGCTTCATCGTGATCGCGACCTCGATGTTTTTCACTGAATGTCATGATAGCCATGAAATGCGATTGCGACTTCATAAGTTAGTCAATATGCACGATTGCGACTTTGAAGGATAAGGGTTGATGCAACATCCTTTGATCTTTTGGCTATATCGCTTTTGTCTGACCTTTAAATGACATGAGACTTAAACCATTGGACTCATAACACAATGATGTACCTCTCAACCGAAAATCATAGCAATCTGAAATCAATTGAGAGAGATAGAGTGAAAAATGTGGGACATGTCTGACAGAGTGTGTTCACAACATTTTTGTCCTTATCTGTGACACCTGTGACTTTTCCTCACACCTGTGAGTCATGCAGACCCATGAATTTTCTCCCTCACCCCTATGTGTTTAATTGCTAAATTGATGTTTATTTGTCACATCAAGTCACTGTGCTCTCCAATAGTAACCGTGACTTGATTTTTGGTTTGAACACCCGAGAGAAATTGCGAATTGAACATTCCTATTTCTTTTGATGATAACTTCTTCTCTAGATATTCAAATGAGAAGAAAGTTAAGAGTGAGTTTGTAATTCAGATACAAAGGAATATCCACAACTTTGATTTAGAGTAAACTAGAGACATAGGGATACAAATCATAAGAAGAAGTAGAATTGTAATTCAGACTCTAAGACTTTCAATTTATGGATAGAAGTTGAATCTAGTGTATTATTTCAAAATGAGAACAACCTGAAAATATTGGGAGAATAACTTTCAGATTTCTGAACCAAATTGAATAATTTTGGTGTCAATAGAAACTTAAGAGATGGGAGAACAATTCTCTAGAAGATAGTATTACCAAATTACTTCATTTTTATTGTCTAAATGATTAAGAAATGTAGAACTCGAAAGTTAGTTTTTGGGAAAAATCTGAAAGTGATACAATGGGAAATGAATTGTGATTTTAATGATTTTATTGAGGTATAAGCTGAAGTACAAATGATACTTAAGTGAATTTTAAGATAGGATTGATTATGTGATTAGGATAATGGAAAACTATCCAGGATTGTCATGAATATGCATTGTACATGTTTCATTACATATATGTACATTATTAAACACTTATAATTTTGAAAATTGTGATATATGTGTATGTTATTTGATATAGAGGAGCAATAGGAACATTAACCTCCAAACGTTGTTGGAACTTCTAGGCATTAGCTTCGGGAGTGACTTGTGAGTAACCTAGACGGTCTCACTTAATTATTTTTTTGTTTAAATTCTGTTTTAAGTTATTTTATGAATGTGATTTGATGTTGATTCCGGACAATAAAATGTTAGAGGAGTTATTATTCAGGAATGTATAGGAAGTGCTGCTTGTATGTTAATGTGACGGAATAAATGTTACTCAACAATAATGTTGAATGTCAGACCTTAGGTCCGATGAAAATTGTGATTTGAATGTGAATGTGCAAGTATGTGAGTGATTGAGAAATTGATAGATGAAGCATTTCAATACATGAATGCATGTAAGATAAAGGGAAGTTGTGATTGGGGTCGTCAGTGAAAAAGAGCTTAAAGCTCATATTGTGATTAGGACCTCAGGCTCGATTGTGAATGTACCCGGTATCCACTAAGGGATATGGGACATAATTTGACACAGCTCTATATCTACTAAGGGATATGAGTTTGTAAAAAGGCACTCGGTCACAACGACAATACTAAATGAAAATGAGTCTCGTGTGAATTGTATTCAAACTTGATATATGTATATTACATGAATGAAATTATTATGCTGAATGTTCTGAAAGTGAAAATGTGATATTTTATGAATATGCAAAAAGATGTGAAATGATATGTTATATGTATTGATGTGATGCATGAATTGAGTGAACCATCGGTGATGGTTATCTCATTGAGTTCGCAAAACTCACCAAAATTGTAATGTTGGCTTTTCAGGATCGAGAGATGACTCTAGCTACTGAGAGATGCTACAAGTAGTGTAGACTTGTGATTTGGGAAGCGAAGTCATAGCTCAAAGGTCGGTTAGCTGGGTTTGGACAAGTTAGATAGATTTTGTGTATTTTCTCTTTCATGTAGCATTTTTGTACAAGGTTATGATGATGTACATGTAGCGAATGTTGAAAGACATATTGTAGACCTTCGATTTTTATGAAATGAAATGAGGAAATTTTGGGTTTTAAATTATTGTGACTTTTTTAATGACGTTCATAAGAGAAGAAAGATTTTTGATGCCATGTTAGTGAATGTGATGATTGATCGTGGCACGCCATTATCATAGATTATGTACCGGAATGTCCTCAAGGCGTCCTGGTGTGTACCCTAAGATAAAGGGTGCTATAGTTGGTGGTATCAAAGTATGGTTTGGAATCTATAAGGACATCTAGCAGTGTTAGGTGTGAATATCATGAGAAATGCGGATAATGATTGAAGTTATTGTTTGTTATAGGTCATCCGCTATAGGCGAGCAAGTGAGGGAACCAACTGACCTATGATCAGTAGGAGTTAGTAGGGAGTCCTCAGTACCTCAATAGATGAGATGTTTTTGAGAGCTCCCGGGAGAAGGCAGAGGAGGTATGATAGGCTGTGGAAGCAGGGGGTTATGGATTTTTATGGAAGCACAGATCCTGCTAAGGCCGAGGGGTGGCTAGAAAGGACTAAAAGGGTCTTTGATCAGACAAACTACGAGTCAAATGAGAGGTTCGATTATACAGTATCCCTACTATAGGGCCTAGCTTATCAGTGGTGGAAGATTGTCCCAAAAGATTTTCTGAGAGTCTTCAAAAATAATTACATGCCCAAGATTTACTTGAACCGAAAGATGAAGGAGTTCCTGGAATTGAAACAAGGTAGGATGTCAGTGGCAGAATATGAAATTCGATTCAACAAGTTGATGGGTTATGCTACTTCTTTGATCCCTATCAAAGAAGACAAGTGTAGGAGGTTTGAGGACGAGCTCAATATGATCAGAACAAGGTTGGTGCTTTCAAACCTAAGTAGTGTCAATGAGTTAAGAGCCGCTTCAATCAGAATTGAGCAACTACTGAGAGAGAGATAATCAGAGATTGGGAAAAGGTCCAGAATAAAGTGGTCTAGTGAAAGTCAGAGTGGTTCTGGTAGAAGATTCAATAAGCATCAGAACAGAGCCTTCCAACCACCAGCTGGATCAAGGCAATCAGGATTCAGACAGAGGGGTGGTTTTGTACAATCAAGCAGTGGAAAAGGTACAGTGCAGAGTCAAGTGGCCCCTATATGAGCACTATGAGAAAGGACACGGTAGAGAGTGTTGGACTGTATCAAGAGCTTATTTTCAATGTGGCTCTCTAGAGCACAAAATTAGAGATTGCCTTGTTCTTGTTGGGGCCCAGTTGGGTGTGAGTGGGAGGTCTGCTAGTGAAACTATTGTCCAATAGAGCAGAGGTGGCGGATCCAAACAGAGAGGCCTAGGTAGAGACAGAGTGAACTCTAGGAATCCTTCTGTCAGGACTGAGGTGCAGTGCAGCCGACTACAATCCCAGGCCCAGGTCTATGCTATGACCAAACAGAAGGCTCAAGACTCACTAGATGTTGTTGCAGTGCGCTCCTTATTTATGATCATGAGGCATTTGCATTGTTAGATCCAGGATCCACACACTCCTTTATCGCACCACATCTGGCATGTAGACTGCATTGTAATAAAGAGTTACTACATATGGATTAGAGGTGAGTACACCTCTAGGTGGTACTACAGCTATGGGAGAGGTCTACAAAGGATGCCTGATTCGGATTGATCAAGCAGAGTTGGAGGAAAATCTGATTATATTATAACTGAGAGAGATAGATATTATCTTAGGCATGGATTGACTCACTACTCATAGAGCTGCCATAAACTGCTATACTAAGGAGGTAGTACTAGAATCTCCTAGTCAGTTAGGACAGTATTCAGAGGAATCAATCAAGTAATGTCAGCCAGGATGATATCCTTCATGAGTGTATTGAGGTTGATGCATGGTGGATGTGAGGCCTATCTGGCCCACGTCATTGATACTAGAGCTAAGCATAATATGCAGGACATTCCCGTGGTTAGGGAATACTAGGATGTATTTCCCGCCGAGCTACCTAGTTTACCTTCAGATCGAGACACAGAGTTCACCATTGATCTAGTTCCAGGTGTTGCTCCTGTATCTACTCCTCCATATTGGATGACACCTTTAGAGTTGAAAGAGTTGAAGACTCAGTTTCAGGAATTGTTAGAAAAGGGTTTTATTAGACCCAGTGTTTCACCTTGGGGAGCACCAGTCTTGTTTATGAAAAAGAAAGATGAGACTTTGAAGTTATGCATCGATTATAGGCAACTGAATCGAGTGACAGTGAAGAACAAGTACTCGTTGCCTAGAATTGATGATTTGCTTGATTAGTTACAGGGAGGTCAGGTGTTCACTAAGTTGGATTTGAGATCTGGGTACTATCAATTGAAGATAACAAAGGCTGATGTGCCTAAAAGTGCATTCAGGAGCAGGTATGGGCACTTCGAGTTCTTAGTGATGCCGTTTGGGTTGACCAATGCCCCAGCAGCTTTTATGATCTTGATGAATAAGGTATTTCAGCCCTACCTGGATCACTTTGTAATTGTATTCATTGATGATATTTTGGTGTATTCGAAGAGCAGAGAAGAACACGTTGAGCATCTGAGAGTGATTCTGCAGATTATGAGGGAGAAATAATTGTTTGCTAAATTCAATAAATGTGAATTTTGGCTGGATCAAGTAGTATTTCTAGGACATATAGAGCAGCTGACCATAGTCCCAGACTGGGGTCTATGCTATGACCAGGCAGGAGGCTCAAGACTCAATAGATGTTGTTGCAATGCGCTCCTTATTTATGATCATGAGGCATTTGCATTGTTAGATCCAAGATCCATACACTCCTTTATCGCATCGTATCTGTCATATAAACTGCATTGTAATAGAGAGTTACTACAGTATGTACTAGAGGTGAGTACACCTCTAGGTGCTACTACAATTATAGGAGAGGTCTGCAAGGGGTGCTTGATTTGGATTGATCAAGCAGAGTTGGAGGCAGATATGATTATATTACAACTGAAAGAGATAGATATTAACTTGGGCATGGATTGGCTCACTACTTATAGGGTTGTCATGAACTGCTATGCTAAAGAGGTAGTACTAGAATCTCCGGGTCAACCAAGGACAGTATTCAGAGGAATCAGTCAAGCAGTGTCAGTCAAGATGATATCCTTCATGAATGCATTAAGGTTGATGCATGGTGGATGTGAGGCTTATCTGGCCCACGTCATTGATACTAGAGCTAAGCAGAATGTGCAGGATACTCCCGTGGTTAGGGAATTCCTGGATGTGTTTCTCGTCGAGCTACCTGGTTTATCTCCAGATCAAAAAATAGAGTTCACCATTGATCTAGTTCCAGGTATTGCTCCTATATCTATTCCTCTATATAGGATGACACCTGTAGAGTTGAAAGAGTTGAAGAATCAGCTTCAGGAATTATTAGAAAAGGGTTTTATTAGACCCAATGTCTCACCTTAGGGAGCTCCAGTATTGTTTGTGAAGAAGAAAGATGAAACTTTGAAGTTATGCATCGATTATAGGCAACTAAATTGGGTGACAGTGAAGAACAAGTACCCGTTGCCAAGAATTGATGATTTGTTTGATTAGTTACAAGGAGCTTAGGTGTTCACTAAGCTGGATTTGAGATCTGGGTACTTCAGTTGAAGATAATAGAGACTGATGTGCCTAAAAGTGCATTTAGGGGCAGGTATGAGCACTTCGAGTTCTTAGTGATGTCGCTTGGGTTGACCAATTCCCCAGCAGCTTTTATGACCTTGATGAATAAGGTATTTTAGACCTACCTTGATCACTTTGTAATTGTGTTCATAGATAATATTTAGTGTATTCGAAGAGCAAAGAAGAACATACTAAGCATCTGAGAGTGATTCTGCGATTATGAGGGAGAAAAAAATGTTTGTCAAATTCAGTAAGTGTGAATTTTGGTTGGATCAAATAATGTTTTTGGGACATATAGTGATTAGACAAGGCATACAGATAGATCCAAGGAAGATAGAGGTAGTGATGAATTAGGAAGCTCCGAAGAATGTGTCTAGAATTCGAAGCTTCCTAGGATTGGTCAGACATTACTGGAGGTTTGACGAGGGTTTTCTTTGATCTTTACGTGGCAAAACTTCTGAGGAAGAATGTAGTGCTCAGATGGAATGAAGGGTGTTAGAAGAGCTTTGAGGAGCTGAAACAACAGTTGACTACTGCATCGATGTTGACTATTCTATCAGGGACCGGAGGATATGTGGTATATAGTGATGCTTTGCATCAAGGATTGGGATGTGTGTTGATGCAGCATGACAAGGTGATCGCCTATGCATCGAGACAATTAAGATTTTACGAGATTAATTATCCGGTACAAGATTTGGAGACAATACTTGTATGGAGAGACTTTCCAGATTTACACTGATCATAAAAGTTTGAGATATTTACTAAGTCAGAAGGAGTTGAACTTGAGACAGAGGAGATGAATTGGGTTACTAAAGGATTATGACTACACGATTGAGTACCACTCGGGGAAAGCTAATATGGTGGCTGATGTTTTGAGAAAAAAGTCCAATACCAATGCAGCTCTGATCCAGTTATCGAGGTTACCCAACTTGATTCATTTGAGAGCTTTGAATGCAAAGTTAAATCTGGAGCAAGATGAGGCATTGATTACTACTTTAAAGTTGAGACCAATGCTACATGATAAAGTCTAAAAAGTTCAGAGTATATAATTTGAAAAGTTCAGAGTAAAGATATGGTGACACTTATAGAGAAAGTGAATATGAATCCAGATTTCGAGTTTGGGTTGAGAGATGAGACATTGTGGTTGTAGCAGAGACTATGTGTGCCCAATATGGAGGATCTGAGGAAGAAAATCCTTGAGGAAGCTCATATGACCACCTATGCTACGCATCCTGGTACTACCAGGATGTATAACACATTGAAGCAACATTTTTGGTGACCAGGAATGAAGAAGCAAGTGGCGGAATATGTATCTAAGTGTATGACATACCAACAAGTTAAGGCTGAGCATCAGGCCCTAGTAGGGAAGCTATTTTCTTTTCTCATTTCGGAGTGGAAATGAGAACGGATCACTATGGATTTCATTATAGGATTGTCTAAGACTTCGAGGCTGAATGATGCTATATGAGTCATAGTGGATCGGTTGACTAAGTCGGCTCACTTTTTACCAGTGAGAGAAAATAACTTACTAGATCAATTGGCCCAGAGTTATGCAAATGAGGTGGTGAGACTGCATAGGGTTCCAGTGTCCATTGTATCAGACAGGGATCCCAGATTTACTTCGAAGTTTTGGAGGAGCTTGCAATTTGTTATAGGTACTAGGTTAAATTTCAGTATAGCATTTTATCCTCAGATAGATGGATAGAGTGAGAGGAGCTATAGGTACTACGTTGAATTGCAGTTTGCTATTGGAGTTTCGAGGAGCTTGGGATTAGTATATGGCACTAATAGAATTTGTCTATAATAACCACTATCATAGTAGTATTGAAATGACATCGTATGAGGCACTGTATTATAGAAAATCTCGGTTGCCATTATATTTGAATGAAGAGGGTTTAAGAATGGTTGAAGGACCAAAGTTGATACAAGATACAGTAGATAAAGTGAAGTTGATCCGAAATTGAGTTAAAGCGGCTCAGGATAGACAGAAGAGTTATGTGGATCAACACAGAAGGGATATAGAGTACAGTGTGGGAGACAGAGTATTCTTGAGAGTGTCACCATAGAGAGGAGTATTGAGATTCGGTAAGAAGGGCAAGTTGAGCCCTAGGTACACTGGTCCCTATGAGATCATTGAGAGGATAGGACCTTTGGCATATAAGTTGGCTTTATTGAATGAAATGTCTCAATTGCATAATGTGTTTCACGTCAATATGCTCTAAAGATAACGATGGATCCAACACATGTGATACTGGCTCAGGAGATAAAGGATGCTAATGACTTAAGCTATGTTGAGGAGCCAATCAAGATAGTGGATCTCGGATCAAGCAGTTGAGGAACCGAGTTATTTCATTGGTGAAAGTCCTTTGGAGGAATCACTCAACTAAGGAAGCCACTTAGGAAATAGAGGAGCATATAAGGAGGCAATATCCCCACCTGTTTGAAAATCAAGTAAGAATTTTGAGGAAGAAATTTCTTTTAAAGAGGGAAAAGTTGTAACATCCCATTGCCTGCGGGAAAGTTAAAATAGTAAATATGAAAGAGTGCTGAGGGATTAGAAATGCATTGCATACTTATGCATTATATGATATACGCATACACGTCAATAGTGAATTTTTGCACATGAAATAATTACACATGCATTCATTGATAATTTTGGGTATAATTGAATTATGATGTGATATTACTAAGAATTGTGAAATTGTTGTATTGAAATGTTAATTGGAAAGTGTAGCTGTTAATTTTGAACTCTGACGAATGTTAGGATTTATTTCTGAAAAAGTGGATATAATTGTATTAGGAAAAATGTAACTTGGCAAGTAAAATGATGTATGGAAAATAGAGATAGGAAACCAAATGATATTGGAGAATTGTTAAAAATGACTTTGTAAGTATTGTTTAAATCATTTAGAGTTGTTGGTTTATGAAACCAAAATAGTGATTTATTTGTCACTGCATGATCATGAAGAAAAATGGGCGTTTTCATGAACACCGAGGGTTTAAGATATGCAAATTTTTTATGTGTGATATTTGAATGATTGATGATCTAGATGTTTTAAGATAGTGTAGAACTGATTTATAAGTTGAAAGATCATAAGAAACGTGTATGATTAAGTACAGAAAAATTTGGAGAGAAGAACAAGTAAATGCTCTGTTTATGGTTGTGTATTCACTGTATATGTGAGTTTAGAGTGTTTTCAAAGATAAGCAAAAAGAAGGAATTTAGAGTTGAAGAATAGTTGTAAGATGATGATCTGAGATAAGAAAGAATGTTTAAATGATAGTTAGAGGAAAAGGATTAAGAGAATGCAGAAAATGAAAATATAAGAAAATGACAGTGAAGAAAGTGCAGAGAATGATGAAATGCTTGAACTTTCCTTCTATTCTTGATGAATTTGTTTAAGCATGGATTTTTGGAATTGTTGTGAATATGTTGAGTTGAATGAGAGTTAAAATGGTAAAATGAAACTGGAGAATGTAAATGGAAGGAAAGTGTAGGAGAATGAAAGAGGAAGCACAGAGAATGAAGAAAATAAGTTAGAGAAGTTAGTATTGGTCTGAAACTTCCATGATTAAACTGTATTGATCTAGAAAGATTTTGATGAAATTGTCTCCATGAAAGTTGTAGATATTTCTTTTAGCTTTTTATTGATATAAAGTTTGAAAGTTCTGGATTTAAAGTTATGTGGGTTAAAAGTGAGTGAGGTTTGAAGAGAGGGTGTGCTACTGGGAAAGTCACGATCGTGCTAACTATTCGTCGAAAGTCACGATTGTGTTTCATCACAATTGCGACCTTGAAGTTTTTCAAAGAATGTCACGGTTGCGATTTCACAAGTTGGTTAGCCAATGTATACAATCGCGACTTTGGAGGATGATGACTAATGCAACATCCTCTGATCATTTGGCTATATCTCCTTCGTTTGACCTCCAAATGACATGAAAATTAAACCATTGGACTTGTAACACATTGCTTTATCTCTAAACCAAAAATCATAGCAATCCAAAATCAATTGAGAGATATAGAGTGAAAAATGTGGGATGGGTCTGATAGAGTGTGTTCATAACATTTTTGTCCTTATTTGTCACACTCGTGACTTTTCCTCACACCTGTAAGTCATGCATGCCTATGAATTTTCTCCCTCATCCCATGAGTTTAATTTTTATACTGATGTTTATTTGTCACATCAAGTTACTGTGCTCTCTAATAGTAACCATGATTTGATTTTTGGTCTAAACACCTGAGAGAAATTGCAAACTAAACAGTCCTATTTCTTTTGACCATAACTTCTTCTCTAGATGTTCAAATGAGATGATATTTAATTTGAAGTAAAATAGAGACATAGGGATACAAATCAATAAAAGAAGTAGAATTGTAATTCAGACTCTAAGACTTTCAATTTATGGATAGAAGTTAAATCTGGTGTATTATTTTAGAATAGAATAATCTGAAAATGATATGTTATGTGTATTGATGTGCTACATGAATTGAGTGAACCATCTATGATGGTTATCTCATTGAGTTCGCAAAACTCACCAAAATTACAACGTTGACTTTTTAGGATCGAGAGACAACTCTAGCTACTAAGAGACGCTACAAGTAGTGTAGACTTATGATTTAGGAAGCGAAGTCATGACTCAAAGGTCGGTCAACTAGGTTTTGGACAAGTTAGATAGATTTTGTGTATTTCCTCTTTCATGTATCACTTTTGTATTAGGCTATGATGATCTACATGTAGGGAATGCTGAAAGACACATTGTAGATCTTTGGTTTTTATGAAATGAAATGAGGAAATTTTTTAAAATTATTGTGACTTTCTTAATGACATTCATAAGAGAATAAAGATTTTTGATGCCATGTTAGTAAATGTGATGATTGATTGTAGCACACCATTATCATAGATTCTGTTTCGAAATGTCCTCAAGGCGTCCCGGTATGTACCCTAAGATAAGAGGGCGCTACAATTATGCTACTATTGGAGCCCAATCTGGTATGAGAGGAGCATCAATGAGTGAGACAACTGTTCAGCAGAGTCGAGCCATTGGGGTTGGACAAAGAGGCCGAGGCAAAGGTAGAGGCAAGGTGAATTCTGGAAGTCCTTTTGTCAGGACTAAGTTCGGAGCAGCAGACCCCAGCCTCAGGCTAGAGTGTCTACAATGATCAGACAGAAGGCTCAAGATTCTCCAGATGTCATTGTAGGTGCGTTGCTTATTTTTGATTGTAGAGTATTTGCATTGCCAAATCCTAGATCTACGCATTCTTTTATTGCATCACATCTGGCATCTAGGTTGCATTGTGATAAAGAACAGTTGAAACATGAATTAGAGGTGAGTACATCGATAAATAGAACCACAATAATAAGAGAAGTCTGCAAAAGGCGCCTAATTAGAATTAATTAGGAAGAATTAGACGCAAACTTGATCATATTACAGTTAAGGGAGATAGATATCATCCTTGAAATAGATTGGTTCACTGCTCATAGGGCTATCATGAACTGCTATACTAAGGAGGTGGTATTAGAATCTCCTAATCAATTGAGAGCAGTTTTCAAAGGAATTAATCAAACAGTGCCAATCAAGCTTATCTCATTTATGAGTGCCTTGAGGTTGATGCAAGGTAAATGTGAGGCTTATCTGGCCCACGTTATTGATACACGTGCTGAGCAGAATGTATAGGACATACCTGTTGTTAAAGAATTCCTAGATGTGTTTCCCATTGAATTGCCTAGTTTACCTTCAGATTGGGAAACATAGTTCACAATTGATCTGATTTTGAGTGATGTTCCTATATCCATTCCTCCATATAGGATGACACCTATGGAACTAAAGGAGTTGAAGGCTCAGCTACAGGAGTTGCTAGAAAAAGATTTTATTAGACCCAGTGTTTCACCTTGGGGAGCTTCAGTTTCATTTGTGAAGAAGAAAGATGGCACTTTGAGGTTGTACATCGATTATAGGCAACTGAATCAAGTCACAGTGAAGAATAAATACTCATTGCCTATAATTTATGAATTATTTGATCAATTGTAGGGGGCTCAGATGTTCACTAAGTTGGACTTGAGATCTGGGTACTATTAGTTGAAGATAGCAAAGGATGATGTACCAAAAAGTGCATTTAGGAGGAGTAGGTATGGACATTTCGAGTTCTGAGTAATACCGTTTGGATTAACTAATGCCCCAGCTGCATTTATGGCTTTGATGAATAAGATGTTTCAGCCCTACGTAGATTAATTTATGATTTGTATTCATTGATGACATTTTAGTGTATTCAAAGAGCAAAGAAGAACATAAGGAACATCTAAGAGTGATCTTATTAGATTATAAGGGAGAAACAAATGTATGTCAAATGCAGTAAGTGTAAACTTTGGCTGGATCAAGTAGTATTTCTGGGTCATATAGTATCTAGACAAGGCATACAAATGGATCAAAAGAAGATAAAGGCAGTGATGAATTGGGAAGCACTGAGAAATGTATTAGAAATCTGAAGCTTCTTAGGATTGGCTAGATATTACTAAAGGTTTATCGAGGGGTTCTCATTGATCTCAGCCCCTTTGGTAAAACTTCTAAGGAAGAATGTGAAATTCAGATAGAATGATGACTGTTAGAAGAGTTTTGAGGAGTTGAAACATCGGTTGACTACTGCACTGATGTTAGCTATACCATTGGGAACTAGAGGATACTTAGTATACAGTAATGCTTCGTATTAAGGATTGGGATGTGTGTTGATGCAGAATGGCAAACTGATAGCCTATGCATTGAGACAACTAAGGTCTCACGAGATTAACTATAATACATGATTTAGAGCTACCTGCAGTTGTGTTTACTGTAAAGATATGGAGACATTATCTATATAGAGAGACATTCCAGATATACACTGATCATAATAGTTTGAGGTATCTGTTAATTCATAAAGAATTGAACATAAGACATAGGAGATATTAAAAGACTATGATTATACGATTGGGTATCATCTGGGAAAGGCTAATATGGTGGCTGATACTTTGAGCAGAAAGTTGAATACTAGTGTAGCTATTCAATTATCAAGGTTACCGAGCTTGGTTCATTTGAGAGCTTTGAATGTGGAGTTAAATCTAGAGCATAATGAGACATTTATTGCCACACTAAAGTTGAGACCAATATTGCATGATAGAATCAGAAAAGTACAAAGTAAAGATTCTGAAATAGTAAAACTGATTGAGAAAGTTAAAAGGAATACATATTCTGAATTTAAATTGAGATATGAAACATTGTGCTTAAAACAGAGGCTATGTATGCCTAATATGAATGATCTAAGGAAGGAAATCTTAGAGGTAGCTCATATGGCCGCTTATACTATGCATCTTGGTACTACTAAGATGTACAACACGTTGAAACAACAATTTTGGTGGCTTGGAATGAAGAAGCAAGTAACAGAGTTTGTTTCTAAATGTATAACATGGCAACAGGTTAAGGCTGAGCATCAGGATCTAGTTGGAAAGTTACATTTGTTTCCTATTCTGGAGTGAAATGGGAATGAATCAATATGGATTTCATAATGAGATTGCCTAAGACTCCGAAGTAGAATGATGTTATATGGGTTATAGTGGACTGATTGACTAAGTCGGCCCATTTCATACTAGTGAGAGAGAATAACTCACTAGATTAGTTAGCCCTAAAGTATGTGAATGAGGTGGTTAGATTGCATTGGGTTTCGGTGTCCATTTTATCAGACAAGGATCCCAAATTCACTTCGAGATTCTCGAAGAGTTTGCAGTCAGCTATGGGTACAAAGTTAAACTTCAGTATAGTTTTTCATCCTCAAACAAATGAATAGACTGAGAGGACAATCAAGAATATTGAGGATATGCTCGCATGTGTATTGGAGTTTCAACTAGCATGAGATCAATATATAGCATCGATTGAATTTGCTTATAACAATCATTATCATAGTAGTATCGAAATGGCATTATATGAGGCATTGTATGGCAGAAAGTGTCGATCACCTCTATATTGGGATGAAGAGGGCTTGAAAATGATTAAAGTTCTAGAATTGATATAAGACACTGTAGATAAGGTGAAACGAATCAGAAGTCGAATAAAAATGACTCAGGATAGACAGAAGAGCTATGTGGACTAGCATCAACGAGATATGAAATACAGTGTAGGAGATAGAGTGTTTCTGAGAGTGTCACATTGGCGAGGTGTGTTGAGGTTTGGTAAAAAGGGCAAGTTGAGCCTTAGGTATATTGGTCTTTATGAGATCACTGAGAGGATAGGACCTTGGACATACAAGTTAGCTTTGCCTAATGAAATGTCTCAGTTGCATAATGTATTTCATGTGAGCATTTTAAGAAGATACAGATCTGATCCAACACATGTGTTACTAGATCAAGATATTGAGTTTGCTAGTAATCTAAGCTATGTTGAGGAGTCGATCAAAATAGTGGGTTATAAGACAAAGCAGCTAAGAAACCGAGTAATTCCATTAATGAAAGTCCTTTGGAGAAATCACTCGATCGAGGAAGCAACTTAGGAAACAAAAAATCATATGAGGAAACAATACGTAATATTCCATTCCCATATTAAGAGTTAGAACCCTAGATTTCTATGATTGAGAAATAGCAATAAGAGTTTAGAAAATTTCATTTCATGCTCATGCATAATGTTAGCATACACACATGTGAATATTGACTTTTACACACTAAAATGATTGTACATGCATTTATTGACATTTTATGAGTATAATTGATCTATAAATGTGATTATATTTGGAATTGTTAATTGTATGTGTTAAGAATTGATTTGGAGAGTATATTTATTGAATAAAAATTTTAGTGAAAATTTGAAAAAATCTATAATTTTAAAGGTATATTGGACTAAAAATGCCAAGTGGCAGAACAATTGATGAATAGTAGTAGAAATAAATGTCAAATGATAGTAGAAATTTTAATATGTGACATTAAGATTTAATGACTTATGTCATTAAAAATTTGGGGTTAAAAATTAGAGACAAATGTACTAGTAGATTAAAAAGCCAAAAGTGGGACCATAGGAAAGTGACAAGTGTAACTACCCTTATCACTTACTATTCTTTTACCCAATTAAAGACCATTCCATGGTCTTTTACTTACCCATTCACGACATATGCTTCATTTCTCAATCTTCTTCTTCTTTTTCTTCTTCTTTCTCTTCTTCACTCATGAAACTCACTCTGACCCCTCACCGTGCTAATTTTTGGTCCAGCTTTTTCACCTTATTTCTCCAAGATTTGTTCCCTTCTCTTTGTCACTAAATACCTAACCCTACAACCTTTTATTAATGATGTACGTGTAAGAGAAGGAAGTTAGGGCTAAGAGAGACCTTGAAGAGTTTGAAGAAACATGGAGCTTATTCAAGTAAGTTATGCTTTAATCTTTATGGGTAATGTTTAACGAAGCATTTATGATGATAGTTAGAGGTTAAATGACATAAAATGGTGTTTTGTGTATGATGAACGTGAGTGATAAAAAATTGATGTAAATGTCTTGCTCTTGTATATGTATGATGGGTAAAAATTCATATATTGTTATAGAGATCATGTTGAAGTAGAATGATCATCATGATGGTGTTAGGATGAGTGCAGAAAATTGATAATGAATATGTTATGTTTTTGGTTAATGATTTAATATAGGTCAAGAATTTGTTTGTGAATGTTATTGGGTTGAAATGAAGTTGAGAATGAAGAGGATATAAAGTAGAAAAGATGATCTAGCCACAAGATGCGTTAGATTTAAAATGTTGGAAGAGAGTGTTGGAAAATGTAATAATAAGATGTTGACTGATTTTGTTTTTGTAAAATTTTGTCGCGACCAACTTGCAGAATTTCACTAGGAATTTTCTCTCGAGAAAAGTTCACTGTGGTTAACTCCTGGCTTTGCTACAACCAACTTTTCTATATAACTTGAACATGCTTTGATATTTTAGGAATAACTTGTTTTGTGGTTATCCAAATGAAATGATTATTAATTTAGATTAAACTAGAGATATAGGAATACAATTTTTCTAAAGAAATCGAATTTTAATTCTGTCTCTAGAATTCTAGAATTTGACTTGAAGTTGAGCACATAATACTGTTTTACTTTAAGAACAATCCGAATTATTTGGAGTATAACTTTTAGAGTATTAAACCAAATTGAATAATCTTAATCTCATTAAAAATTTAAGACAATGGGGAACATTTTTCTAGAAGAAAGTGTTACCAAATTACTGTATTTCCCTTGCCAGAAGGTTAATGGAAAATAGACCCGAAGGTTTAAAATTTTGGAGGTGTTATAATAAGAAATGAGAGTTTGGATAATGTTTGATCTTATAATGTTAGAATAGCATTAATGAGTGAATTGTTGATATTAAGTACAAAGGCATGAGTATAATGAAATGAAGATGATCATATGATTGTAGTTATGATTCAAAGGAGATGAGTAATGAGTATCTAGTAAAAGTGAATGAGAATTGGATATTATGAAAGCAAATAGTGCTAAAAATGAGAATGTGCATAAGATGTAAAATTTGATAATACCCGGGATTGCCATTTAGCATGCATTGTACTTATTCCATATACACATTGGTACATAAAGGAATACTTATAATTTATGCAAATTTTAATGCGTGTGCATCGTGTGTATTGCATAATTTTGATGTGTAAGATAAACGTTCACATTCAGACATTTCCATATCGTGGAAGCTAAACCTAATCTAGAGCGTATTGTGAGTTGACCTAAATGGTCTTACTTTTTGATTGTTTCGTTATGTATTATTGATTAAATGATTATGAAATGTGATTGTTCTGATTTCAGACATTGAATGTTCGAGAAGTTTGATAAATGCATGAATAATAATATAAGTGCTCATTAAATGTGAATTGGAAGAAATAAATGATACTCAACTTAAATGTTGAATGTCGGACTAAGGTATGATGACATGCATAAAGTGGAAATAAGTGATTGATTGAAAATATGTGAATGTGATGCATTCCATTACATGAATATATGAAACATAAAGACAGTTGTGATAGGAGTAGCCACCGAAAAAGAGTTTAAAACTCAGAATGTGAACATGAGCTTAAAGTTCAAAAAGTGATTAAAAGCTAAAGGCTCAATATGAAAAAAAAAATCCCGGCATCTCCAATGGATATGGGATAGTTATCAACGAGCCAGGTATTTACAATAGATACGGGACAATTATAGGCACTCGGTCACATCAAAGTAATAAATGAAAGTGAGTCTTATATGCATTTCATTATAAGTGATATGTGTATTTTAAATGATTGCAATGATCGATTTTACTACTCTGAATGTGATGCTATATGTTAAATGAAGTCAAGTAAATTATGTGAAAACATGATGTGATGTATTATGTGATTGAGTGAACCATCGAGGATGGTTATTCACTGAGTTTGCAAAATTCACCCAAAATTTGCAATATTTTTTAGGCTCCAAAGAATTACTCGTTAGGCTAATAAGAGTACAACCACTGCATTTAAATAAAAGATAGAGGTTAGGATTAGTTTGCGTTTACATTTTTATTTTCGTATTTTTGTATCGAATTGAGTCTTCTGTAATTATTGTACATAGGAAATGTTTGTAAATGATTTTGTATTGTAATAAAAACTAAGAATTTAAGTGTTATTTATCTGTAATGGGCCTTAGTGACTAATGGAATTTGGATGGTTTGTGAAATGATTGTAATCCTTGTAAATTGAAAAAGTTTATAAATAAAGTGGGCCCAATTAATTATTGGTTTTTGCATACGCTTGTGTTATTTTTGAAAAATTTGTACTGAGTTTGAAGTGTTTGACTATTCTATCATGTCATACTTGCAGGGTACGTGCTTAGACATTACTCAAGATGTTAGGTACGTGTCTTGTGAAAGTGAGGTGTTACAATTTGGTATCAAAGCCCAGAAGTAGTATCTTACATGGACATTTTTCAAAGTATGTGTCAAGGTACATGCATTTTAGACATGTCTTAGCAGGCAGTAGTAATCGATCCCTAGTCTGAGTCGCATTTACATGAATCATAAGCATGAGCATTTGTTAAGAGTCTGAGCAAATAAAAATAGTGAGAAAAATTATGATCTTTTAGAAAGTGAGAAAACGAAAGTTTGTGGATAATTAGAATGAGAGATAGTAAATGGTTAGATATGACAGATAAAGATTTAACACAATTGTATGGAATACGATATCAATATTGTACTGTGGTAATATATTCTCGAATGTGAAATAAATGTGAATACATTGTCGTGGGTTGATTAAGGAAAGAAATGATATAATTATGAATGACGAGATTTAAAGTGTACAAGCCAAGTTGAAAGAAAATAAAATTTTTCAATGACCTTGAAAGGTTGAGCTTAGACTTAGAATGGTTATGTGACTATCATGATAAGAGTTTATGATTCAATATAAGAATACGTTTGTGGAATCGAGATTAGAATTTCATAATAGTTATGCCTCTATAATTCTGAATTGATTGAGGATATACATATGAAAGACGAAATAAATCACAACAGGAAGATGGGATAGAAATGAAGAAAGAATAAAAGGGAAATGAAATAGAAATTATTGATTTTACAAGAGATGAATGATATGTAGTATGGAGAAAGTTGGAAATGCGTATAAGATGGGATTTTATGTATGAATGAGAATATGAAAAAGATGATGAATCAAAAGAAGAGTTAATGCAATCAATATGGTAGTTGAATTATTATGAAATGATGTAGCATTAGAATAAGTAAATTCTGGAAAAATTTAGAGTAGAATTGATGTTAGTATGCGTGTTATTGTGAGAAAGAAAGTGCAGGCATAATGGTGGCCTGATAAAAATATGTTTTTGTCACGATCGTGATAGGAATACCCCTATCATGGGCAGGAATAAAGAAAGAGATGTGGTTTAGGATCAATTGAGATCAAAGTATCATTAGAGTAAGATATAAATTGGTAATTTTTTGGAAATAAATCTCTGGATAGAATGAGATGACTTTGAAGATGCACACCTAAGCATATGCAACAGTAATCATGTCTGCTCCATCATTGAGTTTTGATGAATAAAACATTATGACCGTGTAAGAAATGAAAGAAATTGATGTGGAAGATGCTATAAAGAGTATATGTAGTTTATTTGATGTAAAGTATTCAACTATGTGATTGGATTATTGAATTTGAGGTGACATTATTGCTAATGTGAGAAGAATTTAGGTCCACATTATATTCTATGCAATATACACAGGAGATACAAATTAGATCTGATGAATGTGTTACCAACACAGGAAGCTAAGATTTCAAAGAAATTAAGATGTGTGGAGAAACTAGTCTGAATGAATAGACAACAGAATAAGTCAATGTAAAATCAAAGGAAATCGAATGAATGGAGAAAATTATTCAAGAAAATAAGTCAATTGAGAAACCAAAAATAGTATGAGATAATATTACCTCATTGAGGAATTAGTTACTTAAGGAATTAAGAGAACTAATCATTGGCACATTGAGTTTTGGCAATATCTGTTTGAGTCAACAATGCCCTCGATAATATCATTGTATTGAAGAATAAAGTGTCCCAATTTTGCTTGGATCAGTCAGTGGCTTGATCATAGATGATAAATTGAATGTATTCAAATGTTCAATAAAGGTGAATCTTAGCTTGATTCAATAAATGTTGGGTCTTATAATATCTGAACATGACATATTGGGAGACCCAAAGAAAATAGAGGTAATGATGAAGTGAGAAACTCCAAGGAATATATAAGAGATCCAGAGTTTTCTAAAATTAGCTGAGAAATTGGACACTACTAGAAGTTGTTAAAGGTTTTTATTGATCTTAGCCCTTTGACAAAAATGACTGAGGAAAAACATATAAATCGTATGATTGATGAATGCAAAGAGAATTTTGAGAAATTATAACACCGATGTTAATTATATCATTTGGAATTGGAGATTATGTAGTATATAATGAGGTTTCATATCAGATATTAGGATGAAATCTAACGCAGCATAATAAGGTAATTTCATATGCATAGAGACAATTAAAGTCTCATGAGTTGATTATTTGATATATGATTTAGAACTTGCTACAATAGTAACTATTTTGAAAGCTTTGAGACATTATATGTACAATGAAATATTTTGGATCTATATATAACTATACAGAACATTAAAGTTTGACGTAATTATTGAGTTTAGAAGAATTGAATACGAGTTGAGACAATGGATAGAGTTACTTAAAAGATTATGATTGTGCAAATGAGCATTTTCCAGTAAAGCTAGTATTGTAATCTAATGCATTGAATAGAAAATTCAATAGCGATGTAGAACAAATTTAGATATTGAGGTTACCAAATCTAATGCAATAAAGAGCATATAATGTCAAATTAAATTTTAGGCAAATCAAAGTATTATTAGCTACTGAATTTAAGATCAATTTCACATGAAAAGATTAGCAAAGCCCAAATTGAGGATTTAGAAATTGTGAATCTTATTGAGAAATTGAAAATGAATCCGAATTTTAAATTGGAATTGGAAAAGGATATTTTGTGGTTGAAATAAAAAGTATGTGTACACGGTAAAGAAGATTGAGAAAAGAGATTTGTGGATAAAGTACAAATGGTAATCTATGTTGTACATCCTAGTAGGAATACACCAAAATAGTACTTAACGATTGAGGATGTATAAACAAGAGACTATATGTATAAGTTACCAATAGTCTTAATTGTTAGAGATATGCTTAAAGCTTATATTTTAGAGTTCATAGGAACATGAGGTCAATGTATAGTTTTAACTAACTTTAAGCAAATCAATCATTATTATAGTGATATTATTAGGATATTGTATTAGGCGTTATATGACAAAAAGGGTCGTTCGCCTTTACATTGAAATGAAGGGGGCCTAAAAATGGTTAAAGGCCAGAAGTGATTTGAAATACTATTGATGAGTGAAATTGATCTGTATTAGAAATTTAGTGACCCAAGAAAGATAAAGGAGTTAGATGGATCAACACCAAAGATATCGAATAAAGTGAGATACACATAAGAGTTAAATGTATTAACACTAAAGAGATGTGAATTTATCAAGTGTAAAAAAATCTCCTTGCCTAGGTGTGTCAGGTTAGGAAAAGTGATAAATTAAGCTCAAATTGTATTAGTCCACATGAAGTTATTGAGAGCATAGGACCATTAGCATATGAGTTTGTATTATCAATAAAGATGTCTCAAATCCATAATGTGTTATATGTGAGTATGTTAAGAAATATCGATATGATCTGACACAAATGTAATGTCAACACAGGAAGTGAAATTTATGAATAACCTGAGATATATTGAGGAACCAGTTAAGAAAGTGAATGACTAAATAAGTGATAGAAAGACCTGGTAAGTCTATCGACCATGGTCAATTGGAGGAAAGTATTTGAGTGATAAAGTTATATGGGGAAACAGTGGAGCCCATGATGTAACATCCCACCCCCGACAGGAAGGGAAAAATCGTAAATTTGGCATGGGATGAGATGGATTGGAATGACTAAGGACTGTTCATGCATAATAGGATTGGGACACAGTATCATTTGTGCACATGAAATTACTGTACATGCATACATGACATTCCCGGTTTTTGTGCCTAAGGCAATTTTATTGTGATTAACGTGGTTATTGTGTTTGAAAAATTATTTTGACTGATCCAGAGTGTGTTTTATATTTTAAGGGATTTGTAGAAATTTTTCTGGATTTTTTCGGAGAAAATTCCCGGACCGGACAAATTGCCAAATGGCGAATCGGTTGATTTTCGGTAGTGAAAATTTCTATCCAATGGCACTACAATATTGGGTATATTATTTTGGATTGAAATGAGGGCCATTGGAATTGATTGGGTCAAATTTCATTAGGGTTTCTTAAGAAATCCTATTATATGTTTTGTCCTTTTCTTGTTTTTGTCTTTTCTCTTATTAGGTGACTCATCTTTCATTCATTTAATGTTTCACCATTCATCCACGACTCTTGCTTCTTGAAAGAATTAAAAACTCACCATGAAAGTTAAAAAACTTCTTATCATCCGAAAGTGCTACTCTTCTCCATTTGTTCATCTTGCTTCTAAGAGTTTAACCTAGCTTTCCTTGCAAAGTGATGATGAGGATTGTGAGCTTGTGAAGTCTAGAAGAGGGGAAGCTTGCTTAAGGTAAATCATATGTTTTTATGATGGATTTATAGTTACTTGTGATGTTACTTAAGGTTAATTGCATGGCTAAGTTGAACAAAAATGATGATTAACTTGAGTTGGGATGGTTTGAGATTGCAAAGACAGATTCGTGGCTCCACTTGTCTAATTTTTTTGAGCTGTTTAACGTTCGAATCTAGAGAAACTCAAAACATAGCAGTTGTAGAACTAGAGGTCTACTATCTCCATGAAGTTTTCCACGATTTTAGGGTGAGCCAAATGAGAGTAATAGGCCCCTAATTGAATCGGGTTCAGAACACCAGCGAGATTGAACTAAGACCTGAAAGTTAATTGTTTGAGGACCTTAGAGTTGGAATTGGATGATGAGCTCTTCTTACGAAATGTTCAAAAATGCGTCATTTAAGATCTGTATAAAGGAAATTTTAATTTGATAAGTATTCTGCTAGTTATGTCCAAATAAGTGAAGATTGTTCCTAACCTTAGTGATACAGAAGAGAACAGAAACAGGTCAGGTGTGTAAAAATCACAATAAATCCAATTTATATTATTTTCGAACCGGCTTTGGATATGTGATAGCCATATGAGTTTATGAAAAATGAAGCTTTGAATCACCTTAATTGGATGTGAAATGAATGAGTTATAAGGTTTTAAGTCAGACAGGGTCCAAACTGTGACTGCATGTTAAAGCTGATTGTTAATGGAAGATTTGAATGTCCTTAATGACCGAATTAGACCATGGTTATAAAAGAAGAAATGTAAAGTTATGTGTTAATTAGAGGTCTGGAAAGTTTGAAAAACATTTTCCCTATGTATAGGGAGTTATGAGTTGTTAACTATTGACTGATTTTGTACATTGTGGTGAAACCTAGCCTAAGTGTCAGATTTGTGAGCATTCTGATTGGAAGCAATTTTAGCAATTTCTGTGAATTGATTTAGCTTGAGTGATCTTCTGAAGAGTTGTAAAGGAAGAAATTATCTTGAAAATGGTATATAGCATGTGATTTTTGGAGATCATATTTGGGAGTTATGAGTTTTCAAAAATGGAACCTGCATTAGGTTTTTAACTGCTGCCCTGATCAGTCATTTGTTTGGCAGTTTTGAATAGGTTAGAGATGAGATTGGCTCTTAAGCTCTTCATGAAACTTGAAGTATGTGGTTTTATCTTTCCATTGGTATAAAGTAGTGATTTTTTTGACTTGTTTACAGGGAGTTATGCTTGGTATAACATTACTGTCCAGATTGAGTACTTTCAGGGGCAGCAGCATTCACTGAATTATTTGACCTAGTTAGCCATTGAATTTGATTTCATATTGTAATGAAAGTTGTAGATAACATTGTGATCTTCCTGAGCATATTTATTTTGTAATTTTTGACTGAAGAGAATAAAGGTTACTGAATTTGCAAAGTACTGCACTGTTTTGAGAGGTTTTGAGTAGGTAGTGGCTTTGACTGGATTTTTGTCACCCTTAGGGGTGAAATTGATTTTTGTGTTCTACATAAAACTTGTAGAGTTTTTCTTAATTTTTCCAACGACATATGGTTTGTAATTTTATGAATTATGTGGGAAGATTTATGAATGATTGATGTTCGATTTGGAAAAAGAAGAAAATGGGAGAAAGCATTTAGAACCTCGCCCCTCGCGAGGGCGACGCCTCACGAGGGCGAGGCGAGCTGAAAGCTCGCCTCTCCCGAGGGCGACGGCTCTCCCTCGCGAAGCGAGGTAAGTCGCCAAACTCGCAAGGGCGACAGCTTGCCCTCGCGAGCCAAAAAGGAGAAATGTACATATATGTGATTTTTGTTTTAATTTTGGATTCCTGATTTCTTTGATGTATAACTTTTCCGTCCGACGTCCGATTGACCTGATTCTTGAGGCATCGGATTTGTAAAATATTGAATTTCATTTTATGAGAAATTGGGAACTTTTGGACGAGAAATTGATGTGGGTCCGGTTTATTATTTTCTGATCACTGTTTTATTTATTTTTGGATCTATAGAGGTCCGAATTGAGTATCGTCAGTGCCGATAGAATTCTACTTTTTAGACGGATTTTTGTGATTGAAAATTTTGATTTAGGTCCGAAAAAATCATGAACATGCATTGTACATATTTTAAGCGCTACATGTGCATTCTGAAATAATTCTGATTTGGATTTTGGTAATCATTGCATACTGGAACTGGTATAGAGGCACATTTGGAGCGTCGATCCACCGACATCACTGAGACTTCCAGGTATTAGCTCGGAAGTACAGGTGAGTAACCTAGTTGGTTCCTCAATCTATATGTGATTAAAAAAATTATGTGGTTATGCCATGTGGAGATAATGGAGGGCTTATGTGTATTTGATTTTGATTGATTTCGGACCATAGGTGTTCGAAGTATTGGGAACTTGTTATTGAAGTGCTATTTGTGTGTAACTGTTTGTGAATGATTACGTTTGAGCTCTCGAACCAAAGGTCCGAGTGTTAATTGTCTGTGATTGAGAAACTTTTATGCTTTCAATGTGATAGTCCGTGATTGTGAATTATTGTGAATAATTGAGAATGAATTGTCTGTTTCGATAAATTGGACTTGACTTCCAATGTGATATTGTAGAATTGTGATAAATGAATTCTATACCTGGTTTATTGATAACAGTCGTGACTGGAGCTGCCACCGAGAGTTATATGCTCAACGACTAATGAGCCCGAAAGGGACAGTTCAGAGCTTTATGCTCAACGTTTAATGAGCCCGAAAGGGACAGTTCAGAGCTTTATGCTCAACGCTTAATGAGCCCGAAAAGGACGATTCGAGCCATAGGCCACCGATTAATCGCCGGATTAGGATAGTACAGCGCCATCCACAACACAGAATCGAAATGGGAAATAATAGAAAAATATTATGCATGTATTTGATTGTACTGTGAATTGGGAAAAGTATTGAATCACTGAAATGAAATGGAAAATGTCATGTATTTAAGTAAGTATGCATTGAATTGACTTTGGATTGGGAAAGAGACAACATGCCTTTGCATCTATGTGATACTGCTTTGAAATCTTTCTTATTATGCTTTTGTGAAAATCTATAAATTGCCATATGATATTCTGAATGTGCAATTGTGATAATCTGTACGCTATTCGCGTAATGCATGAATTGGGTGAACCATCGATAATGGTTCCTCACTGAGTTCGCAAAACTCACCCAAAATTTGCATCTATTTTTTAGGTCTTGAAGAATACCCCGTTTGACACGGGAGTAATGTATGCAAGTGAAAGATAGAGGTCGAGATCAGTTCGTGTCTGCATTAGTATCTTATCGAATTGTATTCCGTAATCATTGTGCAATAATGCTTTGTATTTATAATGAGCCCATTGTGGTTTTATTGTTTTACACATTGACTGATTGTAAATTATTATTGGATCACTGTAATAAATGAAAATGATTAATTGTGAACATGGGCTCAAGTTTCTTACTGTTTATGCCGCGTTAATGAATGGTTCAAAAAAAAAGAGAGGAGAAAATTTTATACTGAGTTTTTGGACTGAGTGATGTAGCACGTCACTCTCGCGGGGCACGGACTCGGATATCACCATCGATGTCGAGTTTGGATCTTGCGGGAGTGGGGTGTTATACATGAGGAAACAATACCCCTGCATTATTGATCAATCAGATAATAATTTCGAGGATGAAATTTATTAAAGGGAAGAAATGTAACATCCCGTTCTCATATTAAGGGCTAGAATCCTAGATTTTATAATTAAGAAATAGCAATGAGAGTTTAGAAAAATGCATTTTATGCTCATGCATAATGTTAACATAACACATGTGAATATTGATTTTTGCACACTAAAATGATTGTACATGCATTCATTGACATTTTCGGGGATAATTGATCTATAAATGTGATTATATTTGGAATTGTGAATTGTATGTATTAAGAATTGATTTGGAGAGTATAACTATTGAATCAAAATTTTTAGTGAAAATTTAGGAAATTTCTGTAATTTTAAGGGTATATTGGACTAAAAAAATACCAAGTGGCAGAACAATTGATGAATAGTGGTAGAAATAAATGTCAAATGGTAGTAGAAATTTTAATATGTGACATTAAGATTTAATGACTTATGTCATTGAAAATTTGGGTTCAAAATTGGAGACACTTGGACTAGTAGATTAAAAGACCAATAGTGGGACTATAGGAAAGTGACAAGTGTCACTACCCTCATCACTTACTATTCTTTTACCCAATTAAATATCATTCCTTGGTCTTTTACTTATCCATTCACAACATATGCTTTATTTCTCCTTTTTCTTCTTTTTCTTCTTCTTTCTCTTCTTCACTCACAAAACTCACTCTCACCCTTACCGTGCTGGTTTTTGGTCCAACTCTTTCACCTTGTTTCTCCAAGATTTGTTCCCTTCTCCATTTTGTCACTAAAGACCTAACCCTACAATCTTTTATTGATGATGTATGTGTAAGAGAAGGAAGCTAGGATTAACAGAGATCTTGAAGAGTTTGAAGAATCTTGGAGCTTAATCAAGTAAGTTATGATCTAATCTTCATGGGTAGTGTTTAACGAAACATTTTTTATGATAGTTAGAGGTTAATTGACATAAAAGGGTGTTTTGTGTGTGATGAACGTGAGTGATGAAAAATTAATGTAAATGTCTTGCTCTTGTATATGTATGATGGGTAATAATTCATATATTGTTATAGAGATGATGTTGAAGTAGAATGATCATCATAATGGTGTTAGGATGAGTTTAGAAAATTGATAATGAATATGTTCTATTTTTGGTTAATGATCTAATATAGATCATGAATTAGTTTGTGAATGATATTGAGTTGAAATGAAGAGGAAATGAAGTAGAAAAGATAATCTAGCTACAAGATGGGTTAGATGTAAAATGTTAGAAGAGATTGCTAAAAAAATGTAGCAGCAAGATGTTCACTGATTTTGCTACTGTGAAAGTTCACCGCGACCAACTCCTTGGTTTGCCGCAACCAACTTACAGGATTTCACTAGGAATTTCCTCTCGGGAAAAGCTCGTCGCGGCTAACTTTCCTAGACTGCTTGAACATGCTTCGGTATTTTAAACATAACTTATCCTATGGTTATCCAAATGAAATGGTTCTTAACTTAGATTAAACTAGAGATATAGGGATACAAATTTTTTAAAGAAATAAAATTTTAATTCTGTCTTTAGAATTCTAGAATGTGACTTGAAATTGAGCATAGAATACTGTTTCAGTTCAAAAATAGTCTAAATTATTTGGAGTATAACTTTTGGAGTACTTAACCAAATTGAATGATCCTGATGTAATTAGAAACTTAAGACAATGGGGAACATTTTTCTAGAAGAAACTGTTGCCAAATTACTTTAGTTCCCTTATCAAAATGTTCATGGAGCATAGACCTAAAGGTCTGGAATTTTGGAGGTAGTATAAGAAGATATGAGAGTTTGGATAATGTTTGATCTTGTAATGTTATAATAACATTAATGAGTGAATTATTGATATTAAAGTACAAAGGCATGAGTATAATGAAATGAAGATGATCATATGATTATAGTTATGATTCAAAGGAGATGAGTAATGAGTATCTAGTAAAAGTGAATGAGAATTGGATATTATGAAAGCAAATAATGATAAAAATGAGAATGTGCATAAGATATGAAATTTGATAATATACCCAGAATTGTCATTGAGCATGCATTGTACTTATTCCATATACACATTTATGCATAAAGGAATACTTATAATTTGTGTAAATTTTAACGTGTGTGCATCGTGTGTATCGTATAATTTTGATGTGCAGGATAAACGTCCGCATTCAGACGTTTCCAAATCATGGAAGTTAATGTTAATCTGGAGCATACTATGAGTCGACCTAAATGGTCTTACTTTCTGATTGTTTCATTATGTATTATCGATTGATTGATTATGAAATGTGATTGTTCTGATTCCAGATATTGAATATCTTAGAGGTTTGATAATTGCATGAATAATAATATAAGTGCTCACTGAATATGAATTGGAAGAAATAAGTAATACTCAACTTAAATGTTGAATGTCAAACTAAGGTCCGATGACATGTGAAAAGTGGAAATAAGTGACCGATTAAAAATATGTGAATGTGATGCATTCCATTACATGAATGCATGAAATATAAAGGCAGTTGTGGCCGGAGTAGCCATCGAAAAAGAACTTAAAACTCAAAATGCAAAAAAAAGTTTAGAGCTCAGAAAGTGATTAAGAGTCAAAGGCTCAATATGTAAAATGAGCCCGATATCCCCAATAGATACGAGACAGTTATCAATGAGCCTGATATCTATAATAGATACGAGACAGTTATAGGCACCCGGTCACAACAAAGTAACAAATAAAATTGAGTCTCATCTGCATTTCATTTTTTAAGTGATATGTGTATTTTAAATGATTAAAATGGTCGATTTGACTGCTATGAATGTGATGCTATATGTTAAATGAAGTGATGTAAATTACGTGAAAACATGATGTGATGTGTTATGTGATTGAGTAAACCATTAAGGATGGTCATTCACTGAGTTTGCAAAACTCACTCAAAATTTGCAATATTTTTCAGGCTCCAAAGAGTTACCCCGTTAGACTAACGAGAGTACAACCACTGCAATTAAGTAAGAGATAAAGGTCGAGATCAGTTTGCGTCTACATTTGTATTTTCTTATTTTTGTATCGAATTGATTCTTCTACAATTATTGTACATGGGAAATGTTCGTAAATGATTTTGTATGGTAATAACAATTATGAATTTAAGTGTTTTGTATTTGTAATGGGATTTAGTGACTAATGAAATTCAGATGATTTGTGAAATGATTGTAACCCTTGTAAATTGAAAAAGTTTATGAATAAATTGGGCTCAATTGATTATTGATTTCTACATATGCTTATTCTATTTTTGAAAATTTTGTACTGAGTTTCAAGTATTTGACTGTTATAACATGTCACCTTTGCGAGGTACGCACTCGAACATCACTCAGGATATCAGGTACGTGTCTTGTGAGAGTGGGGTGTTACACAACATCCTTACCTGTTTGAACAATCAAGTAAGAATTTTGATGATGATATTTCTTTAAGGAGGGGAGAATTGTAACATCCTGTTAATCATGATAAGTCTAAAATAGTGTACAAGTGAGGTAAATGAGAAATTAGAAAGGGTATTTCATGCTTATGTATAATGTGGCATACACATACATGAGAATATTCATTTTTGCACATTAATATGATTGTACATGCATTCATTGACATTTTTTGGATAAAATTGATTTATAAATAGTAATTGTGGATTTTATTGTCTTGAAAATTAAATTGGAGTGTACTAAAATTGATTTGGTAATTTTGGTGATATTTTGGGTATTTTGAAAATTTAGAGTTTTTTTGAACTAGGAAAAATGTAGAATATGGACCAATTAATGTGTGACATGTGGACCAATAGCTAAGAGACAAATGGTAGGATTTTTAGTAGACAAATGCAAGACAAGCCAAATGACATGTGTCAATGAAGGATGAAGACATCTTGCATTGCATTATGTTTAGGTGGCAAACTTTCTGTCGGATCTTTCTATACCTCCTTCCTTGTTTTCCACCGAAACTCACTCCAAGCTTTCTTCTCTGCATTTTGATCTAATCCTTGCTTAATTGCTACATCAAAGCTATACATTTGCCCTTCATAAAATAGTTAAGAACCAGCTAAAAGTGGTCTTCATATTGCTGTCCACAATCTATTTCCACCTAGAGTTTGTGATGAATCATGTATGAATGGAGGCTTCAGTAATCTGAAGTTGTGAGCTAAAATTGGAAGCTTAAAAAGTAGATAGCAAACCTGATCCTATGGTATGCTAGGATAAGAATAATGTTTGAATTGGACTAAAATGCATGTGATATTGGTGAAGAAGAATTGTTGGAATATGATAGTTGTAGTGTTTTCTCTGAATATCCTTTGTTCTTTTTGTTATAACTTCTTCTCCTGACATTCAAATGACATGAGACTAAAACCAATAGACTCATAACACATTGTTATTCATCTCCACCAATCTTTATGAACATCTGAATCCATTAAGAAAATATTGAGTGATAAATTTAGAATGAAAATGGTGAGTGTGTTAGAATATTGTTAAATTGGAATGATTTCACTAATCAAGCTTTGGTATTTTGGCTATATTTTGATCTGTAGATTTCCAAAAGAGATGATTATTGATTTAAATTGACCTAGAGACATTTGTCTACAATTTTTAATAAGAAATTTAATTTGAATTCTGTCTTTAAGGGTCTTGAAATTTAGCTTGAAATTGAGTTTTGGCTTAGGCTGTAGCACTACCGATGACAGAAATCATGTCCTATAGTTATCGAATAAACTGTATTGATGTAGGCTAAATCAAACAAAGTTGTCTTTACAAAAGTTGTATCTTATTCTTTTATCTTTCAATTGGTATAAAGTTTGTAATTTTTGGATACTGGAATTGAGAGATATGAGTTGTACAACTTTGAGTACATGATTATGCATTAGCCAAAATTTCAAATGTACTCAGTCTATAGTATATTGAGTATAACTTCTAGAATACTGAATCAAATTATATGATCTTAGTATCATTAGAAACTTAAGACATGGAATAACAGTTTTCTATAAGGAAGTACTATCAAATTATTTCACTTTCCTTATGAGAATAATCGTGCAAAGTATACTCGAAAGTATGATTTTAGACAAATCAGTACTGATCAATTGAGTATTGATATATGAATGAATATTGTGACAAAAATAATGATAAGAAACCCAAGATTGTCATGAACATGCATATATTCTGTATACATATATATGCATAATTGAGTACGTGTATCATTGTGAAAAATAGTGATATGTGTATGTCTTGTATGATATGGAGCACTACATTGAGCGCCACCATCTAGACATTATCGGGACTTCAAGGCAATAGCTATCTGGAGTGTATGGTGAGTAACCTAGACGATCTCACTTAATATTTATCTATTATATATTATGTTCTGAATGTGGATTGTTTGTACTGATTCCATACATGAAGGTTCGAAGATTTTGACTTATGAATGCGATATTGAAGAGTTCCTTGAATGTGAATTTGGTAAAATAAATGTTTCTCAACATGTTTGTTGAATGCTAGACTAAGGTCCGATGATAAATAGAAATGGGACTGTAAATGGGTTTGAATTAGATTGCAAATGGGAATGTTTGAAACAATGAATGATTGAATATGAATGTGATGCATTTCATACATGAATGCATGATCAAGTAATGATAGTTGTGACATTTGTAGCCACCAAATATGAGCTTAAAGTTCCAGAATTTGGTATAGATCCAAAGGCTCGATATGTACAATGAGCCTTGTATCCACAACGGGTAAGGGATAGCATCAATGAACTCAGTATCCATGATAGATACGAGACAGTTTAGGCACTCACTCACAATAATGTAATAATTGAAATTTGGTCACACGAACATTGCATATTGAGTGTGTTTGATTGATTGAATTATAATGTGGCCATGTATTTGTATAAAAATGGGTATGCGAAATGAATGATATGTGGTGCAATTTGCTAAATAAAAAGATGTGAAATTAACTGCTTATATGATTTGTTATGCGGTATGAATTGAGTGAACCATCGAGGATGGTTATATCAATGAGTTCGCAAAACTCATCAAAATTGCAACATTGATTTTTCAGGTCCGAGAGAGGACACTGGTGAAAGGGAGACGCTACAAGAAGATTAATTCTTGTACTTTTGTAAGGAAATGGCTCAAAAATTGGTCAGCTGAGATTGAAGGATTAGATAGAAGTTTTTGTAAAATTCATGTAATGTACTTAGTTTTAATACTGTAGATATATATTCAGATGGTTTGGTTTTTATAAAATGAAATGAGGATTGCAGTTTGGTTTTAAAATTTGGTGACTTTTATGTAATAATAGATGATGTCATAATTAAGTTGGATATGTGTTTGCTCTAACATGTCATCAGGGCTGGCCCCGGGCAAGGGTAGGGTGGGCACCTGCCCAAGGCCCATCTTTATAAATGATAAAATAAGGCCTATTTTTGTTCTTATAAAAAATAAAATGAAACAAAATAAGGCCTACTCTTGAAAAAGGACCTATATTTTGTTTATTTGTAATCTATATGAGGGCCCAAAAATAGGCAAAAATAGGAACTCTTTTTTACTTTGCCCAGGGCCTATAAAATGTTAGGAACAACCCTGCATGTCATTATTATAGCTTATGTACCGAAATATTCACAGGGTGTTCCGGTAACTAATCTATGATAGTAAGGTGTTACATTTAGATTAGAGATCACAATCTTAAGGCATGCCGTTGCAATGCAAGATGTTGAGCATACCGAAAACATTTTAGTGAAGGTATGATGTAATGCCCTAATATCCCATGTTAGGGGATAGGATCCCGGAGTAGTGCATAGAGAAATTAGAAGTACATTTCATGCATCATATGGCATAACATGTGCATATTTATTTTTGGCTCATTAAAATAATTATACATGCATTTCTTGACATTTTCGAGTATAATTGATTTATAAATGTGATTAAAATGTGAATTGTGGATTATTTGTATTGAAAATTTATTTGGAGAGTATTATGATTATTTTATAATTTTTGGTGAATTTTAGAGAATTTCTAAAATTTTAGGTTATTTTGGATTAGGAAAAATATAAAATAAGTGACAAATGGAAGAATGACACGTGGAAACATTGTATGTTGATACATGGCCCACATGTAAGGGACACACGTAGTCACATGTGTTGTTGGAAAAAAAAGAAGAAAACAATGGTGAAGCTTTTGGTTGTTTACCGAAAGTATGCATCACAAAATTCTCTTTTGTGTCAATCATCACCAAAACACTATTTTTGACTCTTACAAATAAGAATAATTTTAATATATTTTTATTAATGAAAATAGAAAATATATAAAAAATTATTATTTAATTGTTTTATATATTTCTATATAAATAAAATAAATAAATAAATTTTAAATATAAAATTTAATATTTTATTATTAAATATATATAATTTATTATTAATAATATAAAATATTATTATTAATTATTTAATAAAATTTATTATATTAAATATTAATATATACAAACAAGAATAATTTTAATATATTTTTATTAATGAAAATAGAAAATATATAAAATTATTATTTAATTTTTATATATTTCTATATAAATAAATAAATAAATAAATTTTAAATATAAAATTTTATATTTTATTATTAAATATAAATAATTTATTATTAATAACATGAAAATATTAGTATTAATTATTTAATAAAATTTATTATATTAAATATTACTATATTCTATTTGATATATTAATATTATGATTTGGTCAGGGTTGATATTAAGAAGAATTATTGAGGGTATATTAGGTAGTATGTATTTATCAGGTTACGTTCCATCTTAAACCTCACAAATCGGAGGTTTCTTATTTTTACTGTTTAGGATGGAATGGAACGTAATATGAAACTCTCTGCTTCCATCCCAGTCCATTCCATTCTATTATGAAACTTTCAAACAAACGATGGAAGTATGTTACGTTCCATTCCATTCCATTATACCCTCAAACTAAACAGGGCCTAAATTTTTCTTTAAAAAATCTAGTAGTGTTTTAGTTTTTTGGATACTATGTGAATGATTTTGATGATGTTTTAGTGTTGGAAGTGAATTCATGAATGAAGGGCAGCTTCGGTGATGTTAAAAATGAATTAATTGAAAATAATGTGAAATGGACATTGTGCATAAATTGTTTCTAAGATTGTGAGAGTTCAAGTTTAATGAGATTTAGACAAGTACAAAAAAACTAGAATGAGATTATGTGTTTTTATTGAGTGAAATTAAATCTTGATATGATGCAAAAGACATATATGAAATGCAGTAGCGAGAGAAAACATAACAGAAAATGCAATAGTGAGAGAAAGCAGAACATGATGAAATACATATATGATTTCTGTTTTGATGTTTGTGTTTAATATTGCATTTTGAGATGTCTTGATAGTGAGCTGAATGAAAATGGAAGTAGAATATGTGGGAAAATATAATTTTGAAAGAAATGTTGTTTAGAAATAATGGATTACGTAGTATAAGAGAGGAAGAAGAAGAGATGAAGTGCTGTAAAGTATGGAAACTAATGGAGTGCACAAGATTGTGCACCCAAAGTTTTCTAAACTGAACAACTTTGATACTTGTGATCAAAACTGGTCATCCGACCTCCAAATAATATGAGATTTGAGCCAAAAAATTCTTAACACCTTGTTATTTATCTCCACCAAAATTTATAGCCATCTGAACTAATTTGGAAGAGATTAATTGATGAGGTTTGGATGAAAATGTTGAGGTGTACTAAAATTTGATAACTGGAAAGTTTTACTGAATATGCTTCGGTATTTTGGTTACATCTTGATCTATAAATTTCCAAATAAGTTGATTTTTGATTCAGATTAAACTAGAGACATATGGATACAACTTTCTTGAAGAAGTCAAATTTTAATTCTATATCTAAGAATTTCTAAATTTGGCATGATTTTGAGTCTTGTCTTAGGCTGTAGCACTAATTGTGATAGAAATTGTATCCTGTTGTTATCGACTAAACTATATTTATTTAGGCAAAATTAGATAGAGTTGTCTTCACAAAAGTTGTAACTTGCTCTCTTATCTTTCAATTGATATGAATTTTGTAATTTTTGGATATTGGAATTGAGATATATGAGTTGTAAAACTTGGAGTGCATGATCATGCACTAGTTAAAATTTCAAATGTACTCAATCTATAGTATTTTGAGCATAACTCATAAAATAATGAACCAAATTGTATGATCTTGGTATTATTAGAAACTGGAAACATAAGGTAACAATTGTTTAGAAGGCAGTGTTGTCTAAAAACTCCGTCTTCCTTGTCATAATGATCATGCAAAGTTGACCTAAAAGTGGGTTTTGAGAAAAAACTGGAATGATTAATGAGTGTGTGAATTCTGGAACATATGGAGAAAAAAATTAAAGTTTGCATCAGTTTATTCAAGATATATATATATATATACCCAAGAATTTGTCATTGAACATGCATACTACATGATACATTTATAAATATGATTATTCAGTTAAATGAGCCATATAGTAATATGAAAATGTATTTGTTTACATATAAAAGAGCAAGTAAAACGACCACTTAGCGAAAGAGAGCAATTGTGAGTAACCTAAGATAGTCTCACCTTGACTTGTTTTGTCTATTACTGAATTGAATTTGATATTGATGAATGTGTAATGAATTGTGTACTGAATTTCGGACATTAAATGTCTAAGGAGTTTTGATGCATGATTAAAACATTGAAAGTGCTACTTGAATGTGAATGAGATTGACTACATGGTTCTCAACTTTAATGTTTCATGCCAAACTTAGTCCAATGATTATTGTGAAAAGAACATGAATGCAAATGTAATTGATCAAATGTGATGACTGAAATTGAGGAATGCAATTCATTCTAATGCATGAAATATAAAGGCAGTTGTGATTGATGTCACCAGTGAAAACGAGTTTAAAGCTCAGACATTCGTGATTAGAGCCTATGGCCCAATGTGTACAAAGAGCTTTGTATCCCCAACAGATAAGGGACAGTATGAAAGAGCCCTCTATCTATAACTAATACAGGATAGTGAAAAAGGCATACAGTCAAAGCAATGAAATAAATGAAATCAAGTCTCATAACATTGCATACACATATGATCTAAATAAATTGAATGATTGCAATGTTTTGAGAACTTTGTGTATGAAATATGTGATAATTTGTCAATGCGTATGTTCTGCAAAATTGCACTGAAATGATGAAATGTTTGAATTTTTCTTTTGACAAATGTGATCAGGTGTTATGTGATATTACTTGAAAAAAATCAAATTGATGAATTACATGATAACATGATTTGTTTTGTGTTGTATGACAAGAGTGAACTATCGAGGATGGTTACTTTGCTGAGTTTGTAAAACTCACCAAAATTACAACTTTGACAATTTTAGGTTCGAGAGAGCAATGACCTAGCTTCTAAGACTGCATAAAAGCGATTTTGTTTAGCTTGTGGATATCAAATATGGCTCAAAGGTCAATCAGCTAGGACTAAAGGAATAGTTTGTGTTATCTTTTGTGATTCCTCATTTATGTAGCATACCGTGTAGATTCAGTTGTTAATGCTCATAGGATGATGTTATGTAAATATGGATGTTGAACATAATGCTACAATGTAACTTATAGTTTATAATATAAAATGAGGAAATTTTGGTTTTTAGGATAATGTGTAATTTATGACTTAGCTTACAATACCATGTTATAAAGTGAAGGTGAAATCGTTAACATGTCGAGCATGTCCACGTGTATCCAAAGGGCGCACGTGCATGCGTCAGATGGGAGTGAGGTGTTATATACATACGAGAGCCCCAAATTTTCGATGGGAAGCGAAGTAACAAGGAGTTCAAAATTTTCTTATGGGATGTGGAACAATATTTGCAATGGCAAAGGTGTCCTATTCAGAGAATGTGCCAATCACAATTATGTATATGGTGGAGGATACAAAGTTGTGGTGGAGAACAAGAACCTCCAATGACATCAGTGTGAGTAGACCTCCTATTGATGCTTGGTAAAAGATGAAGAAGGAGCTAACGAACTAGTTCCTCCGCAAGAACACTTTATGGCTCGCGAAAGAAGCTTTGAAAAGTGTAAAACAAGACCATTTGATGGGGGAGTAGTGAAGAAATTCACATCTTTGATGTTGTGCATGCATAACATATCTGAGGAAGACAAATTGTTCAATTTCATAAGCAACATGCAAGGTTGGGCATAAATAGAGCTTCGAAGGCAGAATGTGAAAGACTTCCTAAACGCTATAGTGGTTATAGATGCCTTGGTGGATCTCCAAATGCCACCACCAATTTGAACTAACAATGAGGGTTAGAAGAATGGTGGAACACTATATGGCTTGGAGAAAGGTAAGGAGAAGGTTGGTGAATATTATCAATGTAAGTCTAAGAAATAAATAAAACGAGATATTGCTTGTTTACTTTGTGAAGGGCCACACTTTGTTAATAAATACCTAAGATTGAAGGTAAATGAGGAGAAAATAAATTTCATGATCAAGAAGGAGGAGGTGAAGACTCAAAAAAATGTCTAACTTAATACTTATGTTATGTTGGGCGTAATAGACCTTGTGAAGGAGCATATAAATAAAAGCAAGGAAAAAATTGACAATAAAGGAAATGGTATGCGGTAGATGTGTTAATGACTAAGGATTCTTCAAGTGAACTACATTCGGAAGAGTGCCCATGGATAATTTCGACAAGGGTGTCAAGTTTTTTTAGTAAGGGTGGCTTGTTAGACTCTTAAGTTTTAATTGCAAAATCATGTGAGCATTATTAAGCCTTGACCAATGTTTGATACTCACGGTGATGAAATAAGGCAAAGACTTATGAGTAGGTAAGGAAAACGAGCATTGTCGATGAGTTGGCATACATTGGTGTACATTGGCAAAAATCTTTGACGAAATGCAAGATTCAAATGTGAGACCAAAAGATAGCTTAAGATGGACCTTGGGCTAAAAGTTAGTTAGATCACATGCATGGGGATACATATGAGGGCTTTAAGGACTTAATGTCTGCTCAGATAAATGGACCATATCTAATGCACCTGACATGGGTAAGCATTACACCTAACAGGGTGCTATGAAAGGCTTTTGGCTTAAATGACTCATTATCAATGGATATAGATCAAAGGGAGATCTTGGATGATGTAGCGAATAAGATCACAGTAGATATACATCCACTCTAAAAAATAAAGGTCAGGTGGGAAGATCATCTTAAGATAGTGGAGTTCTTCATGAATATGGATGTATCCTCCCTAATTAAATGTAATCTCTTATCTTGTTAGTTGTGATGTAAATAAATCCTATAAGATATAAACCTACTTGGATAGGGGTTTCATCCAATTAGTTAGTGTGATTTAATTTGATAAGGATATAGGTGATCTAGTTAGCTTAGTTTAATTAAGATTTTGAATTGTAAAGACAGAGGTGCCTATAAATAGCTGATTTGAGCCTTGATCTAATATAGAGGTAGAGAGGAAGGGAACACATTGAGAGAGAGCATTTATTTGTATACTTTTAGGGAAGTAATAAATGTTGGCTTTTATCGTTGCTCTTATGTGTTTATTGTTGCCTATGGTTATTTGATACTTTTGTAGTATTTATACTTTAGTGTGAGATTTAAACACTTCATGGGTTATGAGGCATTTGAGAATTAGGTTTTGATCGGCAACAATCACGTAGGAAGGTTGAATCTTGCTTAAATAGACCTAAGTGAGATTGTCATGCAAAGGAGTAGAAGTGACTTTGGTATAAGTTTGTTGTCCAGTAAAAGCTTTGTAACAAGCAAATTTTCCTCACTTGTTGACGATGACTCTTTAACTCCCATAGTGTTATAAGTTGCAAACATTTTGTAAAGCCTTGTCTGAGGTCAAAGTTTATAATTGTTTAATTTGTTTTCTTGTTTTCCCTGTACTCATGAACCATTATCCTTATTGTTTAATTTGGTGGAATACAATCACTTTGGAAAGCTAGGGCTTGGTTAGTAATATATTTATTTGATTTTTAAAAGCATAAATTTTATATTCCTACTTGTGGAGAATGTTAGATAGTATTCTCTTTTATGTTAGAAAATCAAAGGATATTAAAATAAACGAAAGTATATATTTATATATATTATTAATCAATTAAATTTTTACATAAAATGCTTACAATAAACTTATAAATTAAACAATTTTGAATTTAAAATAGTAATTGTTAATAATCCTTCTTTTTCTTTAGAAAGATTTCCCAAAATCTTTATATATATAGAGAGAGAGAAATTATGGCGAGAAGAAAAAATGAAATTAAAATTTTAAGATATATATATATAAGTCAAACTGTAAAATATGAAATTTTTAAAAAGAGATCAATCTTAATCCTAAGTTTGATTAATTTAAATTAACATTATTTACTTTAAGTCAAGTTAGATTGCAAGTTGTTTATCATCCTTAACCAAAGTTGTTAGACTTTTTGATTTTTAGTTTTGTACCTTAACAAGTTAGAAATGAGAGAAGACGTGCATTTGACATGCATGGTAAGACCATAGCATTACATATGATACTACATATGGCACTATACCAATACGATGTGGCAATAAAGATCGTAGTTAGGTTTTGTAACAAAGTATGAAGACATAAGGACATGTATTTTACTATCAAAACTATAGAAAAATTATTGATAGTTTTTAAATTTTATAAGTATATGTTATGATTAAGAAATCTATGAGAATCTCAAAGCCAAATCTCAAATATTTCTAATATAGTGGACGTGTCCACATTATTAGCCAAGCCTTTGGTTGCTACGGGTCCATATTATTAGCCAAGCCTTTCGTTTCATGCAATGCTATTGGATTTAAACAGTTGGAAGAATACACTTCGACTCAGTCAAAGGAACGTATCAGTATGCCTGCTAAAGGTGTCAACGTGCTTGCTTTTGAAGAGGTCTAGTTAGTAGTGTAGTAGTTATTGGTTTTGATAATTTATTATTATGTTTGTTACTATTTTCAAGTACTTGTTTAGTCCTAATTCGCAAGGATGTGTTGCGAGGATTAGAATGAGTTGTTACGTCTACTTTCAATTTAAAGTTCTTTAATGAATAAATGAAGCAACCAAAAATTAAAACAAAATTCAGGTCATTCTCACCTTAAGTAGAACTCGTTTCATTTAAGTTTTGTTTGGGACCTACCAATTGGTATCAAAGTTTGCAACAATGTCTACTAATAAGGAAGGAATTAAGCATCTAGAAGCAGGCTTCGGTGGCTTACAAGACAACTGCTCTCGTTTGGAACTTGGCATGTCTGATAGGTTACAATATTTAGAGGAAGCCATTAGTAAGATGTCAGATGTCCTACTTTAAAAACAAGATATGCCTTCCATAAGCACCAGGGATCATCCTGGAAATTCTTCCAATAGCAAATTTCATGATACAAGGAAGGAACAAGGTAATGATGATAGTGGGCGAGCAATATTTTCCTCAAAACTAACAAAACTTGAGTTTCCTAAGTACTCTAGAGATGATCCCACGGAGTGGTTCACCAAAGTAGACCAATTCTTTAAATATCAAGGAACCCAAGACACTCAAAAGATGTCTTTAGCTTCCTTTCATCTACAGGGAAAAGTGAATCAATGGTGGCAATAGTTATGTCGAGTGTACAAGGAAGACAGTAAAGTTGTAACATGGGAATTATTTGTTGAAGAATTATGGGCTCGATTTGGTCCTACTGATTGTGAGGACATCGATAAAACATTGTCAAAAATAAGGCAAGTTGGATCCCTAATAGATTACCAAAAAGAATTTGAGCGATCGGATGGAAGGTTAGACGCAAAAGGCCTTAGTCAAAACATTTATAGACGAACTCAAGGTAGAGATAACAGATGGGATTCGAATGTTCAAATCGAAATCCTTGAAGGACGCAATTAGTCTTGCGAGGATGAGGGATGATCAACTAAGTAGTTACGAAAATTTGTCAAACCAGTAGCTCAGACAATAGTTGACTCTCCTTCGTCAACACCAGTCAAACCAACAACCCCAATAAAACGATTGACATAGGAAGAAATGTTGAAAAAGAGGACAGAGAGACCTTGTTTTAACTGCGACAAAAATTTTGTACCTGGACATAAGTGTAGAGGTCGTCAACTCCTCTTGTTAGAAAGTGGAGAAGATCAATTAGATGATGAAACAAACTTGGAAGCTCAAATCGAAATATCTCTTCATGCTCTCTCGAGTTGGTCAAAAAATCAAACTATGCGTGTAATGGATAAAATTGGAAACTCTGAAAAGGTTGTGCTCATTAATAGTGGGTCTACTCATAATTTCATTAATAAAAAGGTGGCCAATATACTACAGTTACCTGTCATTCCTGCATAAAGTTTCAATTTCAAGGTGGCTAATGGCAAACCATTAACATGTCAAGGGAAATTTGAGAATGTCCACATATTGATCCAAGGTATTCCATTTTTCATTACCTTTTATGTTTTACCTCTAAGTGGATTAGATTTGTTGCTAGGTGTTCATTGGTTAGAGCAATTGCTGTAACTTGCAATTGGAGATAATTAACCATGGAGTTCATATGGGCCAATCAAATTCATAAATTGCAAGGAATTGATAGCCAAGCTATTAGGCCCACTTTTATGAAGTCTTTTTCCAAAGACATTAAAAATGAAAAAGTTGTGTTTATCGTGTGTGTTCAACCTATGGATGATGCCTCATCAACACTAATTCATCCTGAAATGCAACAATTATTGCACAAATTTGAAGGTTTATTTCAAAAGCCTAAACAATTGCCACCCATTAGAGCAATTGATCACCACATCAATTTAAAGGAGGGGATTGAGCCAATCAATGTAAGACCTTATAGGTATGCCTATCTTTAAAAAGCTGAAATTGAAAAACAAGTTCATGACATGTTAAAATTGGGGCTTATACGACCTAGTACTAGTCCTTTTTCATCCCTCGCTTTGTTGGTTAAAAAAAGATAGAACGTCGCGCTTTTGCACTAATTATAAAGCACTTAATGAAGTAACCATTAAAGATCGATTCCCTATTCTCACTGTTGATGATATGCTTGATGAGCTCTATGGAGCTTCTTATTTCACCAAACTTGATTTACGTTTTGGGTTCCATCAGGTACGAATTCACCCCCCACATATTCACAAAACTACATTTTGTACTCTTAATGGTCATTAAGAATATTTAGTCATGCCTTTCAGTCTTTATAATGCTCTATCTACATTTCAAGCAATTATAAATGTAACATTTTGACCTTATTTTGAAAATTTGTACTTGTATTTTTTATGACATTTTAATATATATGTAACACCCCATTCCCGTAAGACCCGGACCCGACATCGATGGTGATATCCGAATCCGTGCCCTACTAGGATGAGATGATACATCACTTAGTCAAAAACACAGTATAAAGATTTTATTTTGGGAACAGTCATACACTCATATATATGTATGTTGCGGAAAACAATTACATAATAATTCTGATAACTACAATGACCACGAGGGTCCCCTTATAATACCCAAAATACATAGACAAAGTCCTCACTCTACTGCAGACGCAACTGATCCCGTCCTCATCTGGCATTCTTTGATCACAATACACCCGTTGCCTAACGAGGTATTCTTCTGAATCCTGTAAAACAATTGCAGACTATGGGTGAGTTTTTGCAAACTCAATGAGTGACCATCATCGATAGTCCGCTCGCTCAAGTATAGAATCAAATAATAACTTATGTTCTCATTCTTTCTCTTTGATCCCATTTTACAATTCCCATAGATCTATCTCTATCTCGTAATACATTTTCTCAAAAGTTCCCCATTTACCCATTTACAGAAATCTATAATCATAAGTCCCATTTTTCGATACATAAGTATTTCACTCACTTACTATTCAATTATCATTTGGTTGTGACCTAATGCCTGAACGGTCCCATTGAAGGGCTCATTAAAATCTGTCCCTTATCCAATACTGGATACAGGGCTCACCAAACGTTGAGCCTGAGGCTTTACTCACTCATGAGCTTGAAGCTCATTAACAACTCTGATCGGTGGTGACTTAAGTCGACAGCCATAATATCTCACACAACGCTAGACATATAACGATATGTTATACATTTTACAATTTATTGTATCTCATGATCGTTATTATATTAGTATATGGCATTTTGCCTATTATTCAATCAGTATATCAAATCAAAAGCAGTGTACATCAATCATTGAGCCATAGGCTCTAGAACTGTCCCTTTAAGGGCTCGTTTAATCTTTGAGCTTATAGCTCTAAAACTGTCCCATTTAGGGCTCATAAATCGTTGAGCTTGCAGCTCTGAAACTGTCTCATTTAGGGCTCATTAATCGGTGAGCGTGTCTTAAGGGTAGGAGAGCCCTTTGGGTATGCACTACTTCCCACGCGTCTTAGAGGTAGGAGAGCCCTCTGGGTGTGCACTAACTCATCAATCGTTGAGCTTTTCGCTCTGCAACTGTCCCGTCAAGGGCTCATTAATCATTGAACGCGTCTGAGGAATAGGAGAGCCCTCTGGGTATACACTAAGTCCCACGCTTTTTAGAGGTAGGAGAGCCCTCTGGGTATGCACTAATTCATCAATCGTTGAGCTTTTCGCTCTGCAACTGTCCCGTCAAGGGCTCATTAATCATTGAACACGTCTGAGGGATAAGAGAGCCCTCTGGGTATGCACTAACTTTCACGCGTTTTAGAGATAGGAGAGCCCTCTGGGTATGCACTAACTCATCAATCGTTGAGCTTTTCGCTCTGAAACTGTCCCATCAAGGGCTCATTAATCGGTAAACGTGTCTTAGGGGTAGGAGAGCCCTCTGGGTATACACTACTCCCTTTAGAGCTCGAAGCTCTTTTTCAGTAGTCGAGCTTGAAGCTCTGATCAAACACAGTCGTTTCTAATCTATTCCAGATTTTTTTTCACATCACAAATACAATTATACTATAATATTCTCATAACATTTCGGTACACTATCACTTCAATACTCCGGACCTACTATCCGGAGTTTACATACAACATTATCTCATCATTTTACTTCAGAGAATTTAAATCACTGAAATATAACATTTAATACTTTGATAACCGTCTACGTCACTCACCTGGCTTCCGCGTTAACGCCTAGAAGTCTCAGCAATGACGGTGGACTGACTTGCCAAAAGCCTCATTCACAATGCCGACACCCTATTTTACACATTGCCCAATCAGAAATAATACTCATATAGCAATTTACTAAAATCAACGTATCATGCACATCCGTGACATTCCCGGCACTAACCCACAGATTTTCCCGACAATAATTTCTCCAAAAATCAAAACCCAATATATGTATACTCAAATCATTCAAATCGTTTCTGAAATTCAAAATTTAATCGGAGAAAAGGAGTCCTTGCTGCGGCGAAGAGAAGCTCGCCGTGGCGAGGGGAAAATCATTCGCCGCGGTGTGCCACCTTTTTCACGTCGCGACGTGCGCCCTGCGCTCGCCACAACGCACGGCCCTGCGCTAGTCGCAACGTGCACCCTACGTTCGTCGTGACATGCGGAAATTCGCGTGCCGCGACGTGCACATGAGTACGTCGCGACGTACGAACCCTTCTTCGCCTCCCGAATCCAATCTTCACCCTTTTCAAACCAAAATTCCAATATATTTAACACTTAATTCATTTCAAACTCTTAAACATCACTAATACTCCACTTCAAACCCACTTTAAACCAATATCCTTCATCAAACGAATCCAAATCCCTCAAAAGTGATAACCCTAAATCCAATATATAAAACACCCAAATCTATACTTTTCATACTTAAAAACAAGAATCAATCAACTATTTAAGAAGATAGAGGCTTAAACTTACTTGATTTGGCTCACAAAACCATAAACTCTTCATGATTCCATCGAAAATCCCTTTTTTTCTTCTCTTCCTCTTCTCCTTCCACGGCATCTTCATTTCTTTTTCTCATTTTCAAACCCAATTTTCCCCTTTTATAATTTACTAACTTATGCAAAGTCCATTTTGGCCCTTCCTCTAACCTTAAGCCTTATACTCATAGGTATCTTGCCCAAATTGCCCCCATACCAAAATCTTATAATTTTGCTATTTCAATTCAGCAATTCCGACCCTTAGGGACTGAATTGCAATTCAATTCTTTCAGAGTCACTCACTTCCATGCCTGTCAAATTTCCAATTCAATCAATTCATCTACTTTGACTTTCATAAATCTACCCAAAATTCAATAACAAAAATCCCTAAATTATGATGTTAATTGGAGTGTCCATTGGACAGTCATTTTCAGTACCGAAAATCTCATTGGTACCCACATTGCAATAATCGACAGAATTCACATAAATCACTCCAATCCAATTTCAACTACACAATTTCACAATTGTCACAAAAACACCAACCCGGGAATTGTCGCAAGTGCATGCACAATTTTGTGTACAAAAACACAACCTAATCTAAATTTATTATTTTATCCTTCCCATCGGTGACGGGATGTTACAATTCTCCCCTCCTAATAAAAATTTCGTCCTCAAAATTCATTTTGATACAGAACAAGGTAAGGGTATTGGTATCTCATATATCCCTCTAATACAATTCCGATCATCTTTATTCGATGTGTCACTTATAGCCTCATCCTTGAAGTCCTCCATAGATTTTTTTTCATTCATTAACTAGAAGTCATACTTCTTTCTTTGATGAGTTTTTCAGAACATTTAACTCATTATTTCCAATTACAATTACCCACATAAATCGGATTGAAACAATCCTAGCCATAAAGTCATTTATAATGCCATCACTAAGGTTCACATTCGCTCTTGTCGTTGTGATCGAGTGTCTCTCACAAAAATGAAAAACTGGCCCGTGAATTCAGTCAAATCATAATACTGGCCCGTAGGCTCAGTCAAATCAGAATACTTTCCCGGAGCATAGCTCTACGTGGAGATGCTACAAATAGGCGCCTCAATCACAACTCCTTCATTTTTCATGCATTCTTAGGATAGAATGCATCACTTATAATGCCGGAACTTATTCGACCATATTTACTCAAATCCACATTCTTAGTTACCCATTGCTCTTTTAAGGTCCCCAACTAAGACCTTTCTTTATACGGTAATACATAGGTGTCGATATTATCGACATCCTCCAAATCCAAAATTTTAGGTTTTTCTCCATTTCCTTTGCTCCAATTAACTCGTCACTATACCCTCTTTATTGCGCTTGATCGAGTAACCCAGTATCCCTAATTATGTTACTTTACTGTACAGTGTTCTATCCGATACTATTTATCGAAACATAGGTTCCTCTGCCTAATCCTTTCATTCTTTCCAATTTCTAGTCATGCATCAATCTCTACAAATCCGTCTAGTCTCTATATGACTCAAGTGATCTTTTCCACATCATGATTCTACGCTCTCAATCCAATTACTGTTGCAGAGTTTCAAATCATGGGTATAAATTTAACTCAGGCAGTAATTCATCTTTAGCAACACCAAAATCATGTTATACATTTCAACCAAATTCCTCATAATCATAAATTCATCTTCACTAAGAGTATAGTCCCTTATTGATATCTTTATGCTTAGGTCCCAGTAACTTTCAAGAACAATATCTAATCAGAGCATAATCAACACTAATAGGTATAACCCCTTATATTGTTCATGAAATTCCTTGAACAACAAATTCCTCTGTGCAGTAGTATGATCCCAAGTTATCCTCAATTTCTCACTAATCATTTTATTTCTCAACAGATTCCCACAGTTCTTTCAAATTCTCGAGGATTTCCCATTGACTCATACCAATGTTTATTCATTCTTATTTTTTTGAACTCCACACAATACAATCGATCTAAAATCATAACTTTCTACGTTGCAAACCTCATCATCAGGGATATTGGCCTAACTTGAGGACCCAATTTCTCTTCACATAAACAAAAAATGCCTTCATGAAATACCGATATCTCCTTATACCCTTAGATATTTCTCATCGCAAACAAAATTTATACACTCCAAAATTCCTTCGTTATAGCAGTCAGTTTCTTTCCGATACTAACCCAATTGTATCAGGTAGGGAACTTTCGACCTCTAGACAATGAAGAATTATCAGATTCTATTGTTGAATTGAGAAGGACTTACAATCTCAACTATTTATCATGGAAATCCTATCCTCAAAAGTCAAAAACTATTCTCACAACCTCGACATTAGCACTCACCTATTAATCAAATGTACTGATAAGTCCCCTTTTCGACATTACAAGAGAATCTTATAGAGCTCACTTTGTATCTTGCCCTCTCTGATCAATGTATCCTTGATACCAGGGCTCAATGAACTAGAAAGTAATTTCTTATACCATACAACTCAGTGGATTTCCATCAAAAGTCTTTCCATCTTATCTAGAGATGTATTTATAAGTCATTTCAATTTTTTTTTCACAATCACTAATGATACTAACATTTCCATTATTGTTCCTGCCCATAAGTAGGGTTCACCCCATGACTTGGTGACCCCCATGCTCTGCACTCGTTCCTCATACTATTACATATATTAACAGAAATTCTTTTCGGCTTTCTATTATTTAACTCCCTTTTTGTACATAACATCTCGTCACAATATTTTTAAGTGATTTCACTCTTCTCTTTTGAGTTATCATCATTTCCGAAGTGCAAAAATAAAACAATTCAAATCAGAGCACATATCTCATTATCCCTATAGTATATATCATGAATCTCGTTTGCAATCATTCTTAAATCGTCCCACTTATTTTATCGTCCATGCGTATAGTCTCAATCCATTTAGAATTATAAATGCATGAGCATCAAGAAATGCAATCTCAGTACCCAATCTATTGTCTCACTTAAAAACCACGTCTACTTAGTTATCTCCTTATTAACCTGGCTTGTACACTTTAATCATACCGTTTCCACTTCATTTTGTCAATAACTTTAGTTCTCTATTCCCTTTTAAGGCAAAGCATTTCGGTTCCATATCAATACCCTATATTACCCACTGCACGAATACTGTCCATCTATATTGACCTTATTAGATCACATACTTTTTCCCCGTCTCCAATTATTCCCATTTTATCAACCATACAAGTCAGAATCATAATACTTGATCATCCTGACCTTTTATCTCATATCGACATATCCATATACAAATTTATACTCTGGTCATTTTAACCGATATTCTACTCATGTCTACATTTGACCCAATCCAGACTATGGCACATTTCGCTTTCTTTTTCCAATTTATTTACTTATGCTATAATACAGTTCATCGTACCCATATAGTAACACAAATACAGTAAATCCATTTTTTTGTCTTTTTCTCATTTCCACAAATCCTAATTTATCGAACAACTCATCAGAATCACAATTGCCTAGTCCTCACTAAACATTTGATCAACCATAAGCATATTTTATACTCAATCATACCCCTGATCACCCTTTACCGACATCTCTTTCATATCAAATTTTAATCTTTCCAGACTATCGCAAATTTCATTTTCTTACAACCCAATTTATACACTTTAAGTCTCATTACTCAATTGATATCATTTATTTCCTAATTCAGCCCAAACCACTGTCTTCACATTCATATCGTATTAAAGGGTTTATACCCACAGTACAATGTGAATATTATTAACAATCTGTTGGACCTCGGCCTCTCAGGCCTTACATCCCCAAAAAGGCCTCGGGTTCTCGAGCCTCGCGCCCTCGCGTTGTACTTTTCCCATTTCCAATTGCCCATAAACCTCATTGGCTTAAATACTAATATTTCGTTTCTCTTTTCACACTGAAACACTTAACACATGTACTAACGTACTCAACACTTTTTCAGGCGCAAGACTCATACTCTTGGGACTCAGATTAGGGATCAGTTGTCACGGTCTGCTCTAACATGTCTTTACTGTATACGATTTGACCTATATTTCAGAAAATACCCATGTAAGTTTGTACTTCTGGCTCTGATACCAACTAAATGTAACACCCCATTCCCGTAAGACCTAGACCCGACATCGATGGTGATATCCGAATCTGCGCCCTACTAAGATGGGATTATACATCACTTAGTCAAAAACACAGTACAAAGATTTTGTTTTGGGAACAGTCATACACTCATATATATGTATGTTGCGGAAAACAATTACATAATAATTCTGATAACTACAATGACCAAGAGGGTCCCCTTATAATACCCAAAATACATATACAAAGTCCTCACTCTACTACAGACGCAACTGATCCCGTCCACATCTGGCATTCTTTGATCACAATACACCCGTTGCCTAACGAGGTATTCTTCTGAGTCCTGCAAAACAATTGCAGACTATGGGTGAGTTTTTGCAAACTCAATGAGTGACCATCATTGATGGTCCGCTCGCTCAAGTACAGAATCAAATAATAACTTATGTTCTCATTCTTTATCTTTGATCCCATTTTACAATTCCCATAGATCTATCTCTATCTCGTAATACATTTTCTCAAAAGTTCCCCATTTACCCATTTACAGAAATCTATAATCATAAGTCCCATTTTTCGATACATGAGTATTTCACTCGCTTACTATTTAATTATCATTTGGCTGTGACCTAATGCCTGAACGGTCCCATTGAAGGGCTCATTAAAATCTGTCCCTTATCCAATGCTGGATACAGGGCTCACCAAACGTTGAGCCTGAGGCTCTACTCACTCATGAGCTTGAAGCTCATTAACAACTCTGATCGGTGGAGACTCAAGTCGACATCCATAATATCTCACACAACGCTAGACATATAACGATATGTCATACATTTTACAATTTATTGTATCTCATGATCGTTATTATATCAGTATATGGCATTTTGCCTATCATTCAATCAGTATATCAAATCAAAAGCAGTGTACATCAATCATCAAGCCATAGGCTCTAGAACTATCCCTTTAAGGGCTCGTTTAATCATTGAGCTTATAGCTCTAAAATTTCCCCATTTGGGGCTCATAAATCGTTGAGCTTGCAGCTCTGAAACTGTCCCATTTAGGGCTCATTAATCGGTGAGTGCGTCTTAGGGGTAGGAGAGCCTTTTGGGTATGCACTACTTCTCACGCGTCTTAGAGGTAGGAGAGCCCTCTGGGTATGCACTAACTCATCAATCATTGAGCTTTTCGCTCTACAACTGTCCCGTCAAGGGCTCATTAATCATTGAACGCGTCTGAGGGATAGGAGAGCCCTCTGGGTATGCACTAACTCCCATGCGTTTTAGAGTATGAGAGCCCTCTGGGTATGCACTAACTCATCAATCATTGAGCTTTTCACTCTGCAACTGTCCCGTCAAGGGCTCATTAATCATTGAACGCGTCTGAGGGATAGGAGAGCCCTTTGGATATGCACTAACTCCCACGCGTTTTAGAGGTAGGAGACCCTCTGCGTATGCACTAACTCATCAATCGTTGAGCTTTTCGCTCTAAAACTGTCCCATCAAGGGCTCATTAATCGGTAAACGTGTCTTAGGGGTAGGAGAGCCTTCTGGGTATACACTACTCCCTTTCGAGCTCGAGGCTCTTTTTCAGTAGTCAAGCTTGAAGCTTTGATCAGTATATCACAGTCGTTTCTAATCTATTCCAGATTTTTTTTCACATCACAAATACAATTACACTATCACATTCTCATAACATTTCGGTACACTATCACTTCAATACTCCGAACCTACTATCCGGAGTTCATATACAACATTATCTCATCATTTTACTTCAGAGAATTTAAATAACTGAAATATAACATTTAATACTTTGAGAACCGTCTAGGTCACTCACCTGGCTTCCGCGCGAACGCCTGGAAGTCTCAGCAATGACGGTTGATTGACTTTCCAAAAGCCTCATTCACAATGCCGACACCCTATTTTACACATTGCCCAATCAGAAATAATACTCATATAGCAATTTACTAAAATCAACGTATCATGCACATCCGTGACATTCCCGGCACTAACCCACGGATTTCCCCGACAATAATTTCTCCAAAAATCAAAACCCAAAATATGTATACTCAAATCAGTCAAATCGTTTCTGAAATTCAAAATTTAATTGGAGAAAAGGAGTCCTCGCCGCGGCGAGGGGAAAATCATTCGTTACGGCGTGCCACCTTTTTCACGTCGAGACGTGCGCCCTGCGCTCGCCACGACACGCGGCCCTGCGCTCGTCGCGACGTGCGCCCTGCGTTCGTCGCGATGTGCGGAAATTCGCACGCCGCAACGTGCACATGAGCACGTCACGACATGCGAACCCTTCTTCGCCTCCGGAATCCAATCTTCACCGTTTTCAAACCAAAATTCCAATCTATTTAACACTTAATTCATTTCAAACTCTTAAACATCACTAATACTCCACTTCAAACCCACTTTAAACCAATATCCTTCATCAAACGAATCCAAATCCCTCAAAAGCGATAACCCTAAATCCAACATATAAAACACCCAAATCTATAATTTTCATACTTAAAAACAAGAATCAATCAACTATTTAAGAAGATAGAGGCTTAAACTTACTTGATTTGGCTCACAAAACCATAAACTCTTCATGATTCCATCGAAAATCCCTTTTTTTCTTCTCTTCCTCTTCTCCTTCCACGACATCTTCATTTCTTTTTCTCATTTTCGAACCCAATTTTCCCCTTTTATAATTTACTAACTTATGCAAAGTCCATTTTGGCCCTTCCTCTAACCTTAAGCCTTATACTCATAGGTATCTTGCCCAAATTGCCCCCATACCAAAATCTTATAATTTTACTATTTCAATTCAGTAATTCCGACCCTTAGGGACTGAATTGCAATTCAATTCTTTCAGAGTCACTCAATTCCATGCCTGTCAAATTTCTAATTTAATCAATTCATCAACTTTGACTTTCATAAATCTACCCAAAATTTAATAACGAAAATCCCTAAATCATGACGTTAATTGGAGTGTCCATTGGACAATCATTTTCAGTACCGAAAATCTCATCAGTACCCACATTGCAATAATCGACAGAATTCACATAAATCACTCCAATCCAATTTCAACTACACAATTTCACAATTGTCACAAAAACACCAAACCCGGGAATTGTCGCAAGTGCATGCACAATTTTGTGTACAAAAACACAACCCAATATAAATTTATTATTTTATTCTTCCCATCGGTGACGGGATGTTACAATATAGCCCTAATTGGGCCATGTATCTTGAACATGTTTCCAAAGTTTTTGAAATTTTAAGGCATCATCAATTTTTTATTAAATTGAGCAAATGTGTATTTGGCCGATAAGAGTTAGAATATTTGGAACACATCATTACACCACATAGAGTTAAGGTAGATCAGGGCAAAATAAAAGCTATGATTAATTGGCCTAAACATACTAAGCGCTTGGTTTGTATGGGGGAATGGTAATAGGAATGAGAATGAATATAGTGAAGAATGGGAATGGATATTATCATTATAATTATGACGGTTGGTTAAGAGGAAAGAATGATTATCATTACCATTGATAATGGTTGGTTTGTAAAAAATAATGTAATTAATTAATTACAATGTATTAATTAATTAAAATATTGTAGTTAATTAATTAGAGTATTTTAATTAATGAATAAATCAAATTTCAATTAATTATATTATAACTAATTAATTATTTTAATTAATTATAATGTAATTAATTAATTATAATATTTTAATTAATTATATTTTAATTAATTAATTAATTATAATATTTTACTTAATTATATTGCAACAATATTTTAATTAATTAATAACAATATTTTAATTAATGAATAATTATATTTTAATTAGTTATATTTTAATTGATAATGATGTAATTAATTAATATTAATAATTTAATTAATTATATTTTAATTAATAATAATTTAATTAAATAATTAATTACAATATTTTAATTAATGAATAATTATATTTCAATTAGTTATATTTTAATAAATAATGATATTTTAATTAATTAATTAATTACAGAATTTTAATTAATGAATGAATTATATTTTAACTAATTATAGTAATTAATTAATTATATTATTTTAATTAATTATAATTTAATTAATTAATTACTATATTTTAATTAATGAATGAATTATATTTTAATTAACTGTATTGTAATTAATTATAATATACTTAATTAATTAATATTATTATTTTAATTAATTATATTTTAATTATTTGATTATATTTAATTAATTAGTATTAAAAATATTTTTAAAAAATGTTTCTACTAAGAAATGGGTTTCATTTCTCTGCTAAATGGGGGGGATGGAGGATTTCTCCAAAGGGGGATATCAAACCATTACCCCTATAATCATAATCAACAACTAACCACTCATTTTTCATTACATATCCATTAACCCCTTCCCAAACCCATCAACCAAACACTCCTTAATATTCTAAGTTACGTGGGTTCTTAGGCCTTACAGGTTACTACTGAAAGTTTATTCGTTATTATTGTATCATAGCTCGCCCTCTCACTAATCTTTTAAAAAAAGGGAAATTTGCATGGTCAGATGAGGCAAAACATGGTTTTCAAAATCTTAAATGGGCCATGACTACAGCTCCAACTTTGGCGATGCCAAATTTTAACAAGTCCTTTGTCATTGAAGCTGATGCATCAAAGGATGGCGTAGGAGCAGTCCTCACTTAATAAGGGAAACTCGTTGCATTTATTAGTAGAGCATTATGTTGGGCCCCGAAAAATTTTTCATTTATTTAATTGATTATTTATTGATTTATTTGCTATTCTTGCTTTAATTATTTTAATTATGTGTTTATATAGATATATATTTTATTGAGTCTTGGAATTAGTAAGTATGATTGGGATTAGAAGTTAGAAACTAAATGAAGGCTTGGACTTAATATTGGAAAGTATGGGCTTTAGAATTTAAGTGGTTAAGTGTAGTGGGCTTGTGAGGAGGAGGAGAGCCCAAAGCCTTGTAAGTTATAAGGAGAGCTTTAAGGAGTATCAAAACTATGTAGTTTTGGAGGAGGGCTTTAAGTGAAAGCTAATGAATTAAGTTGTTAGAGAAGGAAGCAAGTGTCGTAGACTTAAAGGAAAGAAGAGAAGCAAAACGTGAGTTAAGGAAAAGAAGAGCTTTGCCAAGAAGAAGAGGAGAGTGTAGGAGGCTTGGAGGAAAGAAGAAAGAAGAGGAAAAAGAGGAGAAAACTACTTATGAGAGGTAAGTTCCATCTTTGCTTAAGCTAGGTTTAAGAATGGTGTAGGATGGAAGTTAGGGTTTGTGTAGAGATTGAAGAAAGATAGAGAGAAAGGTGAGATCTATAGATTTTAGGGACTTTTAAGCTAAGGTTATGGTTATTCTAGCTTAAATGTCCTATGGGTAGGTTAGGTTTAAAGTTTATTTTCATCTTTGCTTGATTTATGAATATTATGACTTTCTTTTAAAATGTATTTATTGAATGAAGTATGATTTAATTGAAGGAACTCAAGAAAATCCCACTCAAGACAAGGAGGAAGAGAAATCTTGAATTCGGATACCAACGATAGGTGGGTAACATTTTTTATAGTTTTTGTGTAATGGGAAAATGCCCTATGTGTGCTATCTTTGTTAATTGTGAGTATATTAAAAGGGTATTTCCCTTGATTTGAAAGAAAAGAACAGAACTATGATGATTTGATACAATGAAAGAAGCATAAAATGCTATTTTTGTGTTTGAATACGTGAGCATAAATTGGTTGTGATTGGGCAAGAGAGAACCTATATCGTTAGTCACGTGCACATTGACCTCCCCTAGCCTTCTCCCGGCAGCCCGCTTGTGGCCCACGAGATCCGAAAATGGACTCGTTGTGTTTACGATAAACTTCAGTTTATTTGTTGTGTTTAAGGAACTCTCGAGCCAATTATGTGCATCCCATCTTTTAATTGTGTTTATGATGCATAATATGTGGTTGATTGATATAAATTCGCATGTTCTACCTTATGTGATGATTTTGAATTATTTGTGTTTCATATGATAAATTGCTATTGCTTCGGATCCTTGTTAATGTGTTGTGTGGTTCATTACTCGATGGCTATAAACGTGTTAGCCACTGAGCCGTGTTTGCTCACCTCATTCTCCCTCTTCAGGTGCAAATTCAAGTTGAACTCGGAACCTTACAAGGCATCGGTCTTAACTCCTAGAATCCTAGATACTTTTGTATTAAGTTAGTAACCAGCTTTTGGAATAGCTTTATAAACATATCAAGCATTGAGCATCTCATATTCTGTATTTTGTACTTGATTTTGATGAATATGTTGATATGTAACTAAAGCTGTGTATGAATTCTTATATGATTGGTAGATGTGAATGAGAGTTCTAGTACTCTCTAGTATCATGTGAAATTGTTGATTTACGACCTGTGTATGGCCTTGGAAAAGGGTATGTGTGCATTCTTTTAAATTGCTGAGTTCTTTGTTGAGTTTTGCCTTGAGAGAGCCCGCTGGGAAATTGTTATGGTTTATGTGTTGTTGAAGTGGGATGTAATGCTGAAATTCTAGGCTGATGCACTCAGGTGGTCATCTTTGTGTATGTTGTGTTGTACGAAATTTCTGGGTTGATATAGGTTGAATGGGATCTTTTGACTCCTTGAGAGGGTTAGGCGAGCTGTAGAACTCTCCCAGAATGCTTTATAAGTTATTTATGATGTGTTAAATGGGTAGGTGTGAGTCGTTAGAATTAAATGCAGGTGCTGTCTATATGGCAGATTGTCAGGCAGAGTTTTGAGTCCACTTTTGACCCTCATGGAGTTGGAATATAGGTCGGTGATCTTCATAAAAATTGTAGATAATTCTTTAACCTTTCCATAGACACTAAGTTTGCTAAATTTGGAGTCCTAGGTCAAAAGTTATGGTGTTTGTAAGTTCTGGTACTGTTTGTGGAGAGCTAGTTGATCGGTCTTAAGAGTAAAATTTTGATTCCTTTAGTGTCCGAGCTTGCCAGGAAATCCTTCTTGAAAAATGTAGATTTTTCTTCTATCTTTCCAACGAAACAAACCGTGCCTGATTTGGAGCTCGAAGGTAAAAGTTATGAGGGTTTGAAGTTTCAGAGCTCGGAGTTGGGGAAATGGAGCTCGGACAGCCACTGGGCGCTCGCCCATGATGGCCGAGCGCTGGGCGATAGCTCGTCATTTGGGGTCGGTTCTTGGCCGACCGACCCCTCTTCTTTCTTTTGGCCATAACTATTTGTGTAGACCTCCAATTGATCTCATTTTCAAAGCGATAGATTTCTAATATATTTTTCTATCTTTCTACACCTGATTTACCAGTATTGCTTTTAAATTAAAAAAGGTGGTTTGAAACAAAGTGTGGAGGTCGGCTGATCAAGTCTGAATATACTTTACTAATTTTGAGATATCCGAAGCTACAAAGCTCGGATCGAGGCGATTCTTATTTTAAATTAAACTAGAGACATAAACCTACAAGTTTTATGAAGGAACCGATCGTCAATTTAGCCTCTAAAGTTTTCAAATTCTGACATGAAGTCGGTTAAGGGTCAGTTTTCACTGTTTCTTTAAGATAGTATTTTAACCGTAACTCCTTCATTTATAATCCAAATTGAGCGTTTTCAGTGGCGTTGGAATCGTGAGATCATAAGGAACAATTTTCTTAAAAAGCAAATCCCAAATTTTTCTATTAAAAGTTTCTCTATCTGTGGTTAGTTTGTGTTCGATTTTGGATCCTCTATGCTTATGTATGCTTATATGGGTCTGAATGTTGAGTCTCGGAGACGGGGTCCAACACATTAGGTGCTACAAAACGTACTTGGTCCACCTATGCCAAAGAGATGCTGGCAATCATTGAAGTTGTTTTAATTTGGAGACCATACCTGTTAGGCTAAAATTTCTTCATCAAAACGGACCATTGGAGTCTCAAATACTAGCTAGACCAATGCATCTCATCACCAGAGCAACAAAAATGGGTTTTTAAGTTGATACATTATGATTATGAAATCATATATAAGTCGAGTAAGGAAAACACTACAGCTAATGCCTTATCACGCCTAGCTGATAGTCCAAGCTTGAATGCCATCACTGCTCCTCAAGCTCACATCTGGGATTCAATTAGGACAAAATCCCAATATCATCCTTACATGAAACATATTCACAAGCAAGCACAAGAAAATTCAAGCAGTCTTTATTCATGGCGTAATGACTTGATTTACTATAAAAATCAAGTTGTCATCCCTCCTAACTTAGACATCATCAGTCAATTGCTGCGAGAATTTCGTGATTCCATCCTGGGAGTGATAGGAAAAATATAATTGCTGAACTTCTTTTATTCAATGAATAAATCAAGCCTTTATATAGGCTGAAATACAACCGAAAAAGTCTGAAAATAGCAACAAAGCTGATATTAAAAATCACTAGAAAATAGGAACTAAACAGATACTCCTAAAGATAAGCTAAACAACTTTTGACTAATTCAAATTATTCAAGACAAGTAAATAACGTCTAACATGCCCTCCCTTAAACTGATATTGTCAAAAATCAGTTTAAACAAGAAAGACTTCAATCTTTCACATCTATCGAACAAACACCGAGTAGCTTCCTTAACTTCTGAAATGTAGCAATTTTGAGAGGCTTGGTGAATAAATCAGCAACTTGATCTTCACTTCTGCAGAAAACAAGATCAATTACACCATCTCTTGTAAGATCTCTCAAGAAATGGTACTTCACATCGATGTGCTTGCTTCTTCCATGTAGAACTGGGTTTCTTGATAATTTGATGGCTGAATTATTATCACAGAAGATCGTTGTTGCGTCTTGTTGTACGAACTGAAGTTCTCCAAGAATCTTCGTCAACCAAAGAGCTTGGCAAGCACTTGATGTGGCTGCAACAAATTCAGCTTCTATTGTTGAAAGAGTGACTATGGGTTGTTTCTTTGAAGCCCATGAGACAGCCGCTGAACCAAGCATAAATACAGAAGTGCTTTTCCGATCCTCGATATCTCCTGGATAATCGTTGTCTGTGAAACCCAACAAATCTTAATTTTCTCCTTTCTTGTAAAGCAGCCCAAGAGATGCAGTCCCTTTCAAATAGCGTAAAATACGCTTAGCAACCTGCAAGTGTTATTCGGTGGGACTCTCCATGTATCGACTAATGAGACTAACACCATACATGATGTCTGGCCTTGTTGTTGTTAAGTACATCAGACTCCCCACAATTTGCTTGTACATGGTGGAGTTTACTTTCCTTCCATTAGGATCTTTGGTGAGCTTTAATCCAACTTCAGTTGGTGTAGAAACTGGATTGCAATCCTTCAACTGAAACTTTTCTAAAATCTCCTGCACATATTTCTTTTGGCAAATGAAAGTACCAACAGCAAATTGATGTACTTCAATGCCCAAAAAATAGTTCATCAATCCGAGATCGGTCATCTCGAATTCATGCATCATCGATTGCTTGAATCTCTCCATCATGACACCATCATTCCCTGTGTAAATGAGATCATCTACATACAAGCATATTAAAAGAAATTTCCCATCATGACCACCCTTAATAAACAAATTATGTTCATAAGGACACTTGGTAAAACCTTCCTTCAAAAAATAAGCTTCGATTCTACCGTACCAAGCTCGAGGAGCTTGTCGTAATCCATACAACGCCTTCTTTAATTTGTAGACTTTATGTTCACAACTAGACTTCACATATCCAGGGGGTTGGTCAACAAATACCTATTCTTGAAGATCACCAAGTAAAAAGCCAGACTTCACATCTAATTGATGAATCGGCCAAGAATTCTGAGTTGTTAGTGCAATCACCAACCGAATTGTGTCGAGTCTCGCAATCGGCGCAAACACCTCTTTGTAGTCCACCCCATATTCTTGTTTGTAACCTTTTGCCACCAGTCGTGCCTTGTATTTGTCAATGTCGTCATCCTTGTTCAGCTTTGTCTTGTAGACCCATTTGACACCAATAGTGTTGTGGCCTTTGGGAAGATTTGTTAATTCCCAAGTGTTATTTTTCTCAATCGCTTCAATCTTTACATTCATTGCTTCTCTCCACCTTTTATCTTTGACTGCTTCATCAAAAGTAGTTGGGTCACTATCCACGAACAAGGTAAAATGGATTAATGGATCTTCACTTCGATCGATTCCGGACACCTCATAATCTTGCATCCATGTTGGCCTTTGTTGATGGCGATGAGGACGTTCACTAGGTGTCGGAGCTACTTCGGAATCGGGTTGTTGCATCACTGCTTCAACAGGTTCAGAATTATTATTGATTAAATTCTGATGTTGAAGTTCCTCCTCGATATCTTCAAAATCAGTCGCTATTGGAGCTGCATTTTGAGCTTGATCATTCCAAGGCCAAAACCTTTCTTCATCAAATACCACATCACGACTAATTACAATCTTCTTGGTTACGGGATTATAGAGTTTGTAATCTTTCGAATGATCACTTACGCCAAGAAAGACACATTTTACCCCCTTATCGTCAAGTTTTTTTCGCTTCTGATCTGGAACATTAGCATATGCGATACACCCAAAGATTCTGAAGTAGTCAACTGTTGTTCTCTGTCCACTCCAAGCTTCTTCAGGTGTCATATTCAAAACAGCAAGTGTGGGACTTCTGTTCAAGAGATGGACAGTCCAATTTACTGCTTCCAGCCAAAAATTATTCAGAATTCCACTTCTTTGTAGCAGACTTCGAACCATGTTGAGAATAGTTCGATTTTTCCTCTCACATACACCATTTTGTTGTGGTGTATAGGCTGCAGTGAGTTGCCTACGAATTCCATACTTTGCACAAAAATCATCAAATTCAAGAGACCTGTACTCACCTCCACGGTCCGTACGAAGAACTTTGATTAAATTGTCGCTCTCCTTTTCGACAAGACTCTTGAAATTCTTAAATGCTTCGAAAGCTTCAGTCTTTTCTTTCAAGAAATATGCCCACACCTTTCGAATGAAATCATCAATGAATGTGATCAAATATCGTTTACCTATATTAGAAACCGGTGTGATTAGACCGCAAAGATCTGAATGGATCAACTCAAGTTGCTTCTTAGCTCTCCACGCCTTGCCGTGTGGAAACTGAGCTCGATGTTGTTTGCTAACAACACAATCTTCGCACACTCCCGATGGAATTGTAATCGGGGGAAGTCCTTCCACCATATTCTTTTGGTGTAGTGTCCGCAAGCCACCAAAATTAAGATGCCCATATCTGAAATGCCATATCCATGCTCCGTCCTTTAATTTTGCCGTGTTTCAAGCATGAACAGAATCATTAAGATAGAGAGGAAACATTCTGTTCGATGTCATATTAACTTGAACAAGAAAATTCTGATACTGATCATAAATCTTGCAAACTCCACTTTTAAATATAATTCCATACCCCTTCTCAAGTAATTGGCCAGCACTCAAGAGGTTGGATCTCAATTCAGGAACATAAAAAATATCATTAATGGTATGCGTTTTATTCTCCAAAGAGACTTGGATTGTACCTTTTCCCATGGCTTTAAGAGTGGAGGCATCTCCAAGCTTCACTTCGGCGCGGTGAGAATCATCGATTGAAGAAAACGCCTCCTTATTACCACACATATGATTACTACAGCCTGTGTCGAGGTACCATAAGGTTGGTGAAGACACTTCTTTCTCTTGGCATGCCATTAGGAGTATCTCTCCTTCTTCGTTTTCTACAACAAAATTTGTTGTCTCCACATTACGTCTGAGATTGGTCCTACATTCAGATTGGTAGTGCCCATACTTGTGACTTCTAAAGCATTCAACTTTAGACTTGTCGACTGGCCCGAAACTTGTTGCACGTCGCCCTCAACCTCGACTTTGCGCACAATTAGATGAAGAGCCTTCTAATCTCTGATCATTGGAGCTGCTGCGTTGGTGAAATCCTCTTCCTCGTCCTCGACCTCTTCGATTATGGCCTTTTGGATTGGTTGCTACCTTCAATGCTTGTTCTTCTTTGTCTTGGTGTTGGAGTTTCTGCTCATGAACCAATAACGAACCTTGCAGCCCATCAATTGAAAGTTCTTCAATATCATTGGATTCTTCGATGGCACAGACAATATAATTGAATTTTGGTGTCAAGGATCGAAGAATTTTTTCAACAATGGCGGTTTCCTCCGTCTTGTCACCATGGATCCGCATCTTGCTGACAATTGCCATCATTCTTGAAAAATAATCTGTAACCGACTCTCCCAAATTCATTCGTAGTGTTTCGAATTCCGTACGAAGAGCTTGTGGCTACTGCCTCTTTGCTCTTGCAGACCCTTGATACTTCTTCATAGAATCTCAAATTTGCTTTGAAGTGTCCTTGCAAAGAATCGTCTCCATTATGGACCTGTCTATTGCTTGAAACAAGTAGTTCTTTGCTTTGAGATCTTTCAGCTTTGCCGCTTCATGAGCTGTTCGTTGTGCTGCTGTCAACGTTGCGCCATCTGGTTCAAGGAATCCAGAAGTAACAACATCCCAATATTCTTTGGACCTTAAGAAGTTCTCCATCAACATGCTCCAATAATCGTAATGACCGTCGAAGCGCGGAATTGCCGGCTGAACATAGTTATCTGAGGCCATGTCTGCTGCTGCAAACTTTCTGCTTGAACACTCAAAATTTTACTCACTTTCACTCACACTCACGGTTTGCCAACCTGGCTCTGATACCACTGATAGGAAAAATATAATTGCTGAACTTCTTTTATTCAATGAATAAATCAAGCCTTTATATAGGCTGAAATACAACCGAAAAAGTCTAAAAAATAGCAACAAAGTTGATACTAAAAATCACTAGAAAATAGGAACTAAACAGATACTCCTAAAGATAAGCTAAACAACTTTTGACTAATTCAAATTATTCAAGACAAGTAAATAACGTCTAACAGGGAGTACATTCAGGTGTACTTAGAAGGTATAAAAGATTGTCTCAGCATTTTTATTGGCCTTCAATGTTCAAAACAGTGAAAGAATATGTTGTTGCTTGTCAAATATGCCAATGAGTTAAGACTATCACCTTGTCACCAACAAGTCTACTACAACCATTGCCAATCCCCTGTCAAGTATGGGATGACATTACTATGGACTTCATCGAGGGTCTTCCACCTTCAAATAACAAGTAAACTATTTTAGTTTTTGTTTGTTGATCGACAAAGTAAATCAGCACATTTCTTAGCTTTGTCCTATCCTTATGCTGCAAAGACTGTAGAAGAAAAATTTATTGAAGGAGTGGTTAAACTACATGGTATGCCTTGATCCATCATTAGTGATCACGATCCCATCTTCCTTAACAAATTTTGGAGAGAGTTCTTTAAGTTATCTGGGACTCAATTGAAGATGAGTTCTGCAAACCACCCGCAAATAGATGGCCAATCAGAAGCAATAAACCGCTGTGTGAAGCAATATCTTTGGAGCTTCGTTCATTGTCAACAGTGTAAATGACACTCTTTTTTACCTTGGGCTAAATTTTGGTATAACATTACTTATCATTTTTCTACAAGCATGACCCCCTTCCAAGCTTTTTATGGTTGATCACCACTAACAATCCCACAAAATCACATAGGCACTTATCTAGTTAATGAAGTAGATCAAAACCTGGCTACTCGAGATTTAAGTTGTTGAAACAACTTAAAAATAATTTACATGCTACCAACAATCAAATGAAGCAAAGAATCGATTCCAGGAGAAGGGATGTCGAATTTGAAGTAGGAGATATTGTATTTCTTAAGCTCCATCCTTATCCCCAACGTTCAGTATTCAATCGTGCCCACCAGAAGCTTACTAGTCGATTTTATAGGCTATATGAGGTTGAAGAAATGATTGGCAAGGTCGCTTACAGACTCAAACTACCCAATTTTTCATGTGTCAATGCTCAGAAAACAAGTAGGTGACAATTGTGCTTCCATCCCCAACTTGCCACCAACTTTTGAAGATGGTGAATTCCTCTCGGAACCAGCGGTAGTTTTGGAGACACGCCAAGTAAAAAGGGGCTTAAAGTTTGTGGAAGAAAGCTTAGTCAAGTGGAAGAGGCTTTCAGACGAAGATGTCACTTGGGAAAGCACTAAGGAACTGTAAGAAAGGTTCATGAACCTTGAGGATGATATTACGATAGAAGGGGGAGGTAATGTTGAGATTAAGAAGTCCACAAGAATCTCAAAGCCAAATCCCAGATGTTTCTAATATAGTGGACGTGTCCACATTATTAGCCAAGCCTTTTGTTGCTACGTGTCCATATTATTGGCCAAGCCTTTCGTTACATGCAATGTGCTATTGGATTTAAAGAGTTGGAAGAACAGACTTGGACTCGATCAAAGGAACGTGACAATATGCTTGCTAAAGGTGTCAACGTGCTTGCTTTTGAATAGGTCTAGTCAGTAATATAGTAGTTATTGATTTTGATCATTTATTATTATGTTGAATTATTTTCAAATAGTTCTTCAGTCGGAATTCTCAGGTATGTGTTGTAGTTCTTTAGTGAATAAGCGAAGCAAGCAAAAATTAAAACAAAATTCAGGTCGTTTTCATCTTAAGTAGAACTCGTTTCATTTAAGTTTTGTTTAGGACTTATCAGTATATTAATAATATGTCAAACCATATGGAATCAAAGGAATTTTACCATTATGGATTTGTCTTTTCTGATTTTTGCTGTATATAATGTTATCTTTCTTGTTCCTTCTTTGTTTTGTAAGTTGATAAATATAATTAAAGTTATACGGGTGATTCAAGGAGTTCAAATTTTATTATTAAAAATTTCAAGCATTTCCTGTAAATTTAGAGTGTTTAGATTTATTAAGTATTAAAATTTTAGATCTTCATATAGTCATTCTATTCAAATTCATGTTTATTTTGAATAGATCATTTATAAATTATTAGGTCATTTTATTTTAATGTGAAGTTAAAAAATCTATTATTATATATGTATATCTTTAAAATTATAAATCACTTCTCACACACTCCTCTTCCACTGTGAATCTACTTGATAAGCTAGAATTTAAAACTTGGCTCCTAATTTAATAATAAACAAAGGAGTTCTTTCTTTAAGAATTATGAATGATCGATTAACGAGCCACGCCTTACATCTGGACACCCTCCACCTTCAGTGCACATGGTTTTGGTAGGTCTGTAATAATATATGTGAATGAAACAAAATAAGGTTTGACATATATTTTGCAGATAATAATATAAAATCATATAATAATATTACAATGCACGGACATTCATCCAGGTGCTGCGGGTTAAGCTATAAAACGAGAGGAAAAATATATAATACAGATTCTGAAGATTACAAGCCTGCTCAACCACTGCCCACGTCCCACGACATAATGGAATCACATCATGTGATAAATAACAAGAAAGAGTCATTATCAGAGTACATACACACCCACGTCCCACGAGATAATGGAGTCACATCAAGTGATAATTACGATGAACAATAATAATGATACAGGTTTGCATTTCAAAGTAATAATTCAGTTCAATATTCTATTGAACTTTGATAGGTATATTAAAAGAGATGTGGTCTTTTGTACCAATTATTGTGGTCTTATTTTGTGTTACTTTATTTCAATCATATAAATATATGTAATTTTATTCTGTGCTATTTCATCACAATTACACAACTCATATAATGTGTGATTGATCAAAATAACTGGTACAAGTAATTTTATGCCTATTAAAGGAAGGTGTCACGAGTTAACCAACTATTATCTAAAGATTAAATGTCAGAAAGAGTGAATTGATTAAAAATTTAACTCATTCGTTCAATTCAATTATAAAAGTTTTGAATTTTTTAATATGTTAGTTTAGTTTTAGTTTCTTAATTTAATTTATTCTCATAATTTTGTTAATTAATTTTTATAAATTAATAAATTCTTCTAAATTAAATTATTATTTAATTCTATTTAACAATTTTTTCAATTATTCTCTAAATTCTTTATTAAGTAATTATAATATTTTTAATCATATTTTAAAATTTTTAATTTTATTTAACTTTTAAAGCTTAAATCTCAACATTGCTGTACAATAATGGATAGGACTTGAGCTTTAAATATTTTTGTACTCAAATTATGTTTAATTCCTTATCGCTTATCTTAAACGTCTCGTTCAAATGGTCAATACAATAATTGATAGGATTATTTTCCTTATCGCTTATCTTAAATGTCTCTTACAAATGGTCAATACAATAATCGTTAGGATTAATTTCCTCTATTTAAACACATTATTAGTTAAAATTACAATTAATGTAGTTGAATATGTTTAATTACATTAAAAGGAATGAATAATTAAATTGAATAGAATGCAAACATTAACAGATGTAGACGGGGCGGTTGTAAGGACAATTACATGATAGGAAATATCATACTTATATACGACTAGCATACATATATAGAAAATAATTTAAGACTATAATTAATGCTTTTCAATGAAAAAGATAAGAAGATTATACAATTTGCACATGGTAATATTTTTTCAAATTTTCCTTTTTTAATTAAAATTCATAAATTTTCCTTTCAGGATTGCATCACGAAAACGGGCTGAGAGTCTGAAGAATTACGGCGGTGTACTAATTTTTTGCCATTTAAGTTCATCTACTTGTTCGTATAGACGCTACATAACATATGTGATGAGCTTTTAAGGAAACAGTCAGAAACAAGAACTGGGGCCGCCCTGTGACTAAGAGTGGGGCTCACATGAACAGTTCAATCGGACTTCCATAGTGGTTACGCAACAAAGTGTGAACAGTTACTTGGCGGTCTTGTTGTTGAACAACCCTCACTTGCCTGACTTTGGAAGTTGAAAACTCAGACCTCTTTTCTTTCTGTTCCGTTTTACGATCAATCAATTTGAGCTCTGATAATGGCGATAGCTATACCAAGCCGACAGCTTTTCATCGACGGAGAGTGGAAAGAACCCGTGTTGAAAAAGCGAGTCCCTATTATCAATCCTGCCACTGAAGAGATCATCGGTTTGTTCATTTTTTTCTTGCTTTATATAAACCTTTCCACTGACCTAACTTCAGGGGCTTGTTCTATAGTCAGTTTGTGTTTTCTTGTTTTATGATCGGGGCTGGCTTTAAGTTTCTTTTGGTTGGTTTTGACTTCTTGTTTGAGTCTAGTAAAAGAGTACATAAATCTGAGTTTGAATGGTTTGGTTCAGGTGATATTCCTGCAGCTACCTCAGAGGATGTTGAGATTGCCGTTGAAGCGGCCCAGAGAGCATTTAGCAGAAACAAAGGCAAAAATTGGGCCTTTAATTCTGGTGCCTATCGTGCTAAGTTTTTGCGAGCTATTGCTGCTAAGGTACTGTTAGGTTTTGGCATACTTGGGGAGTGTTTCTCGCTTTTCTTTACAAACTTTTTTATTAAGAATCTACGATCTTGTCTTCTTTGACCAATGAACTTATTGAGTGGTATAACCATTTCTGAATATACACTGTTGTCATCTGAGATGACTCCGATGCTTAAAATCGCTTCTGTTTGAGTTATTTTGATTTAGCTTCTCTAGATCCATCTTCAGACTGTTGACGTGCCTTGTTCGGTGCATTCTGAATCTTTTACTTGCGCAGTAGATTGTTAAATAATGCTGCTATCCAGGGCTTTACGCGATTTGATTAAAGCATTTGGACTGTACAATCTGAAAGCTATCCATTCTGTGACGACTAACTAAATACTGACATTCTTTTTCCAATCCTTTTTTGCACATCATAACTGTCATTTCCATGGACTTTTGGACTATTGAAAATCTCATTTATTTCTCTTTTTTCCACGAGAACTGGGAGAAGATTATTGGCTACAAACAACGGAATGTACTAAGTATTAGCTGTTCTATCAATGGTTAGCTGGGAGAGTTAGCTGAGTATGAGAGTTGATTATATCAGTTGATTTAATCAGTAAATAATATTTTATTAAAAATAATTGATAAAATTAACTATTTAGTATTAATTATTGATGTATAAAATGACTTATAAAGTTACGATTTAAAATAAATTAAAAGAATATAAATATTATATTTTTAATATTTTATTGAATATTTTATAAGAATTTAAATTTAGATATTTAATTTTACAAAATTAAATTTATAATTGTAATAAAAATATAATAATAATAATAATAATATAATGTTAAATTCTCTATTAATATAGAATGATGCAGGACCTACATCATATTAGTATTTTTGATATAATATGTATGAATTTTATTATTTAATAAATTAAAAATCTATAATTATAGTACAGCACATATACAATAAATAGTAGTTATATACTAAAATATTAATTTAATGTGACTCTTTATGTTCAAAAATTTAATATTATGATATTTTTAAATGTAAACTAATATTATAAAATTAAAAGTTTAATTAACTCCTTTATTATATTCTTTCAAACTTTACATGTAAAGTGGAGGGCAGTACTATCATTAGGCAAATAGCTAACTTCAAAGCTCTTCTTATGAAACTTTTAGAAATCAGCTTATTGGGGTTAAATAAGTTAATTAATAAATCATTCATATCAATTACTTTTTAAGATGGTCAAAAAGTTAATTTTTAGTCAATAAACTGAAAAAAAAAAAGCTATTTGTCAAATAACTCCGGCATGTACTCTTCTAAGTTCTAACTTTCTTGTATTATGATTTGCTTCCAGATAGCAGAAAGGAAGACTGAACTGGCAAAACTTGAAACTATTGATTCGGGAAAGCCGTATGCTGAAGCTGTGCTAGACATAGTATGCCCTTTGACATTAGGCAATCATTTCATTTGTTTGCTTTTCTGCATTATCTCACATGTGCTTTTATTTTCTTCAGGAAGATGTTTCTGTATGCTTTGAGTTCTATGCTGGCCTTGCTGAAGGTTTAGATACAAAACAAAAAACTCCAATTTCCCTTCCCTATCCAGGATTCAACAGCTATGTTCTTAAAGAACCTCTTGGGGTTGTTGGACTGATTACACCATGGTAACTGCTAGTCTTTATTAAGTTTTCGCACTGTGTTCTTCGAGTTCATTTTTTGATTTTCAGGTTTTCATTGTCGAGAATCTCCTCCATTAGCTATTAATAATCCTTAGCTTTCTACATCAGGATATATTCTTTAATCTAGTTTTATACGGCTTCTTCAAATTGATGAAGACCTAGGTTGCGTGCTTGTTAATTTTAGAGTGACAATGTTGATGTGTGATTTTCCTTGCAACTGTGATATTTAATTGCTGATGATTTTTCCAATAAAAACTTTTAACAATTTGTCGCTGACAAGAAATTCATTAGCTATGAAACTAAAATTTATTACATTTATGTTGATTCAAGGAATTACCCGCTTTTGATGGCGACATGGAAAGTTGCTCCTGCCCTGGCTGCAGGGTGCACTGCAATACTGAAGATGTCTGAACTGGCATCTGTGTACGTCCTCCATCATGTTGCCTCTGTTTTAGTTTCATGAAGCCTACTTTATAATGGCTACATAATTCTTCATTGCAGAACCTGTTTAGAATTGGCTGAAGTCTGTAGGGAGGTTGGTCTTCCTCCTGGTGTCCTTAATATTCTATCCGGACTGGGCAATGAAGCAGGTGCTCCGTTGGTTTCTCATCCAAATGTTGATAAGGTTCAACCTCTGTTGTCATGTTCTCTGAACAATTGACATGCTAAATTTTGTCTTTCGTAATTTGGTCAATACAGCTGCATGTTGTAATTCTATCATGTTCATTTATGACAGATTGCGTTTACTGGAAGCGCAGTAACAGGGAGCAATATAATGGCAAGTGCAGCTAAATTGATCAAGGTTTGTCGATTATTTTTCTGTTTTCTCTGCCTTACCTTTCTTCCCCTTAAAGTTGATCTCATTCTTTGCCTTTCTGCAGCCTGTCTCGATGGAGCTTGGTGGGAAAAGCCCACTTATTGTGTTTGAGGATGTTGATATTGAAAAGGGTTAGTACATTTTTTAATTTTGGAGTGCTATTGTTCTTCGTGGCTCGATGTTTCTTTTCCTGAACTATGCACAGAAACATTTGGAATTTGAGATTCCGGTGTTTGGGGGAAGTGTGCATATGACTTACTACTTAGTGCTAATATTTTTAATCATGTGAATCAACAGCTGTGGAATGGTCCATTTTTGGTTGCTTTTGGACAAATGGTCAAATGTGCAGTGCAACATCTCGTCTTCTTTTACATGTACGTATGATCAGTATAGACTGCTTGTCCTTTATCCATCCGTATCCACCTATCAGTTGATCCCACCCTATTGGTGCAATGTATATGTTAGTTGGCTTGACAACTTATGAGAAAATACATTGACTTCAATGACAGGAAAGCATCGCATCAGAATTTCTGGATAGGCTGGTGCAATGGGCCAAAAACATCAAAATTTCAGATCCCTTAGAAGAAGATTCCAAGCTCGGCCCTGTTATTAGTAAATCTCAGGTAGAGTTATGTAAGGATTCTGAATGTTCTATGGTGATGGTTTATATTGGTCTGACGCCTCTGCTGTTATAAGGTCACTTTTTGACATTTTGAATTGTGAACTTGAGGAAAAAAAATATTTTTTTTGACATAGTTCACGAATTATCTGCCAACGACATGATTTTTGGAATTAATGATATCTATTCACCGGACTTTAACTTATCCTGACGCTGAATATGTAATGCTGGTGATTTACTTCAATGCTGCAGTACGACAAAATACTGAAATTCATTTCCACGGCTAAGAATGAAGGTGCAAGCATATTGCTTGGCGGCTCTCGTCCCAAGGTATTTATAGTTTCTCCATCTCATTCATGTCTCTAACTTAGCCATCTAAATGAGGAAAACAATTGGCAGCATTTGGAGAAGGGATACTTTATTGAACCAACCATCCTTACTGACGTAACTACATCCATGGAGATTTGGAGGGAGGAAGTTTTTGGACCTGTTCTATGCGTCAAAACATTTAGTACCGAAGAAGAAGCCATTGACTTGGCAAATGACAGTCAGTGAGTGATCCCGTTGACGCTTGTCCTTTTTTCGGAGTTGGATTTGTTAACATAATTTGTGTGGAACCTGACTGTTTCACTTTCCAGGATAGTGTTTTTGTTGTTCTCCAGCTAACTTTTACGTCAATATTTTTTTACATGCTTTGAGCATGCCGTTTTTGTATCCTACAGTGATTCATACTTAAATGCTTTTCATGTTCCACAGCTACGGTTTAGGTGCTGCTGTGATATCAAATGATCTCGAAAGGTGTGATCGTGTTAGCAAGGTGAGGCTTAAGATAGCAACTATCATGTCATATGGTTGTAATTACGTCATTACGAGTTGGTATTTTCCTATGTTCCCCTTGTGCAGGCTTTCAGGTCAGGTATTGTGTGGATAAATTGCTCACAGCCATGCTTCTGTCATGCTCCATGGGGAGGCATCAAACGCAGTGGCTTTGGCCGCGAGTTGGGAGAATGGTATGGTCCTAATCGCCTAATCAACTTACTTCATCTCAGATTTAGTTTGATAAGTGATTCTATCTGCTCGATCTCCTTGTAACAGGGGACTTGAAAATTACATAAACGTGAAGCAGGTGACTCAGTATACATCTGGTGATCAATGGAATTGGTATCAGCCTCCTGCAAAGCTGTAAGAATCTTTTCTGGAATAACGAACGAGATCTAAGGAAATAAAAAAGCACTGAACTTCTATCATTGTAAAAATGCTGTTGTTAAAATAGACTGAAATGTTCAGCAGGATTGTTATTGTGTGTTGTTGTTGTTATTGAAGTAGACTGAAATGAACAAAAACTCGATGGGTTTATATTTGTTTTCCAGTATGGTTCATCTTTTTCTTAAAAGGTGGGAAAATGTTGGTGTGAAGTACAGTTCAAAGAAATGGTGCCACTTGTTTGGTCTCCACATGCTCTATAAGAAGGAAGTTGCTAAAACCATAGGCATAACATTTCATTCCTCGATCATAGTGGTTATTGTCCTCCATCTAAACTGAATCAAATATATCAGAAAGCTGATCTCACAAAACTTAACATATAAATTGATGCATGCCATCACCACTGATCATTCTTGATATATAAGGACCAACCTTCTAATGCACTACTTATTAGTTAGAACTTCTAAACATAATTAAATTCTCATCAACTATCCTTTGAATGAAAGTCAGAAAATTCCTATTTGATTGGTTAGGTCACCAGATCCAAGAGAGAGCTGTAGCTTGGAAGTTGATAACAAACTAGCTACTCAGATCTTTCTTGTAACTTCGAATAGTCGACTTCACCTTTTTGGGTTCGTAAGAACTAAGTCAAGAGTTCCTTTGAGATCCGGTATGACCTCACTTCTTAACATTAAAAAACTTGTGAAGCTAATTAGAGTACAAGAGCTCTCATATGTACATGTTGGCTGAAAGAGAGACAACAAACCAGTTGGATCTAAACTATGTAGATGGTCACTTAAGCCTACCTGTCAACAAGGTGTGAGAGTAAATGGCTTAACTTGATCCCCAAGCCAGTGCAGAGCATGTGTCCACCATCACCACCTTACAGTCTCTTTGTCCAGGAAGAATGTCAAGATAAGCACACAATTAAAACATGGAGCTGTTCTGATAGTGGTGTGCAGTCCAGGTTAATTTTGACTCTGAAATTTGGTGTTGCTGGACCAAGTAGTTTGGTGTAATTGATGCGATCAAAAGGATCCTATGTCCTGGAGAGAACTCATACATCTAATCGATTTTGTGGACAACTTAGTAGACTAAAGCCAAACTTGAAAATGGTTTCAGGGTAAGTATCTCAGTAAACAACTGATTTCCAACACCCTTTTTTTGCAGATGCAACTTAGCGAAAAACGAAGAATAATAACTAAATAATACGTTTAATTAGAAAAAAATATATTTTCCTGTTCATTATATTTAGGTAAATAAATAAATATATAGATTACAACTCGATTTATTTTATTAATCATGAAAAGGTAAAAATTTCTAAAGTTTAGGACGAACTGTAATAACTTAATAGAAAACAATCATAATGTAAGATTCAGAAAAACAACACAAGGACAAAAATCTCAACGACGGGAAAAGGGAAGCAAGGAAGCATCCTCGTATATACAGAGAGTGTACATATAGAGAGTGGGGCCACGAACTGAGGCGGTGGGCTCCTACCGGACCGTCCAACTGTAACTGCCCTCTATGTCTCTCCTGGTCGCACATACAGAGAATGTACATACAGAAAGCACAGGCGAAAAAGGGCAGCGTTTTCCTTGCTTTTGGATATGTGGAAACTTCGCTAGTCTCAAATCAATCTCTCCGCTCTATCGTCATCTTTTGCTTTATCATTAGCCAGGGGCCTCCTCTTTGTTTTCTTCCTTTTACTAACACCCCACCTTCCTTCTCTGTCCGTATCTTCACTTCACTCCTCTCTTATTTACCCTTTTGCCGCGCTTGGTTCAACAACTCTCTTTTTCATCAACTACGATCATAGTGGCTACTGCTCACCTCTCGAGCCACCATAGTGAGTCCATATTGGCTTTCTGGTTGAAAGTTGTTTGAAAGTTGGCATTGCAATATTTTTGTACAATTTGGGGCACTCTGTCTCTGTCTGTTCTCTGGGATTTAAAGTGCTCTCCTTTTGAAGGATTGGTTTGCCCTTCCCAACCCCTGTTTGAAAGACTTTGGGGATTTGGAGATCTGGGATTTGATTGATTGGAGATGGGTAGCCGGGAGGAAAGAGTTGTCGCCGTGATCATGGTCGGTGGACCCACCAAAGGTTTGGACTTGCTCCAAATAATGTCTCAAAATGTTCTGTTTGAAACATCTCATTTCTCAATGTCCACTTCACAATTTTCTATTTCCATTCTCCCTTTGAATTTAAGATTTGAAATCAAATGACGAAACCTTCTTACCATCAACTACTGGTATTTCTCAGGCAGTTTAATAGCTTAAAGGTTCAAACTTCATATAAATAGTTCGGTCCCGAATTCTTAATTTTCCAAGTGTTGATGTAATTGTCAAAGTATATCTGTCGACTATGAGAAGTTCGATGTGTATATCAACTTTTTATTTCAGGGACTCGGTTCCGCCCGTTGTCATTGAATATCCCAAAGCCGCTTTTTCCTTTAGCAGGTCAACCAATGGTTCACCATCCTATGTCTGCTTGTAAACGGGTATCTAATCTTGAAGAACCTATTTTGATATGTTTTAATGCTTTTAGAAGGTCCGTTGTAGAAGTCAGTAGTTTGCAGTTTGCCTAAGTGATTTTGGGATTGCACTTCTGTTTCAGATTCCAAACTTAGCACAGATTTATCTTGTTGGTTTCTATGAGGAACGTGAATTCGCATTGTATGTTTCTTCTATTTCCAATGAACTTAAGGTTCCTGTCAGGTAACTAAACGAGTTTCTTGGTTATCGGGTATTTTGGGCAAATTCGTGATGTTCTGTTGAGTATCATATGTTTGCTTAAAGGTATCTGAAGGAAGACAAGCCACACGGTTCAGCAGGCGGCCTTTATAGCTTCAGAGATCTCATCATGGAAGACAATCCGGTGTCTATCTTAACCCATCTCTTATGCTCAATGATGTTGATTCCTGCAATTATAGTGTTTCCTGTTTCCTGTTGCCTTTTGCGTTGTGTTACTGCAAATTCTGTTGATCCTGAAATGTTGTGCAAATCTTATGTGAGGTCTTTACTTGGTTTGTTGGTAGTGACACTGGATTATCTTGTTGCAGTCTCATATCTTTTTGCTGAATTGCGATGTATGTTGCAGCTTTCCACTCCCAGAAATGCTTGGTAATATTTTCATTGTAGTTAAAATTGAACTCACAGAATTTTTACTTACTTTTCTTTTATTGATTAATGTTTCTTCATATTAACTATGGCCATGTATCAAGCGTCCCTCTTATTGCCATCTCCTAACGTTATTGTCCATGGTTCAGTTGAGTAAATGTTTTTTGGTGGAAAGTTGTTATCCTTACATTTTTTAAGACAAAGCCTTAGTTTGTTGTATTTTGTCGATACCATCCAGAGGCACACAGAAGATATGGTGGAATCGGAACTATCCTAGTAATCAAGGTTGGATACATCTTTATTCTTTGGTATACCAAACGGGCTAATCTATGGAGAGCTTATTTTCCTGGTTAACTTATGTCTACATCTTACTTTCTTAGGTATCTGCTGAGTCAGCCAACCAATTTGGGGAATTGGTAGCAGATCCAACAACCAATGAATTATTGCATTATGCTGAGAAACCTGAAACTTTTGTGAGTTCAGTATTTGGCAATACATCAATATTTTAGTATATGTTTTAGCTGTTAATATTCCACTTGTTATCAGTAATCTGTGTAGATATTTATCTTTTTACATACACATTTTGGTACATATGTTTATATATTTTTGTTCTGCCTTTTGTTGGAATGTAGATCAATGACTTTTTACACAAACAAGTAATTGTTTCTTAGCAAAATCCAACTTCGGTTTTTAGAAACAACATTGTACTGATTTTGAAATCAAATCACTTTAATTTCTTTAAAGCACGTACATTTATATTTATTTATTTTATCTTTTTTAATCCAACAGTAACAGCCTTGAACACTGTTAAGTTTTATATTTCACTATCATGTGTTTCACTTTGCTTACTTATTTAATGAATCTCAAGTTATGTTGCAATGCAGGTTAGTGACCTCATAAATTGTGGTGTATATGTATTTACACCAGATATATTTACTGCTATCCAAGATGTCTCTTTTCAAAGGAAAGACAGAGGTCAGTCTAGAATTCTATAGCAGGACAAAATGCATTGATAGAAGTCAGAAAGTTTCAGGATACTTGAGCCTTTTTTTGGGGTTGGCACCCATTTGTATATATAGACCTATAGCTAGATTTGAGAAAATTTAGTTTAAGCAAGGTTTTGGTTATCCAATTTGAAATCAGGCTTCAACAGCGCATGTTTCAAAATTTTGTCACCTTTTAATTCTTATTGATGTTCTCTCGTTGGTTTTTGCAGCAAATTTGAAACATGTTTCCAGCTTTGAAGCTCTTCAGTCAGCTACAAGGTATGCCTATGCCTTGAGATTCCAAGATTCTCAAGCACCTTCTGTCCTAGGTTTTTAAACTGCATTTAGCTGAACAAGTGTTTTATCTTTTCCTTTTCTTGAACTGTACCATCATTTTTTTCCTGTTCAACAATTTCAAGTTGAGAGATTTGAAACATGGTTAGTCATTTAAAAATAAAACTGTGGCTACTACCCACGTTTTTCTCAACCATGTTTGCCAGGAATTTTGAAGACTATATAAATTTTTAGTGCATAATTTTGCATTTTGCAAATCTATGATTATAGGAATAACTTCTAGTCTGTAAGGCAAGAGAGTCATTTCAGGGAATGGGATGTGTGCAAATGGTCTCACTGAAATTGCTAATAAATATTCTAATTTTCTGGGGATCAAGTTTAATAACAAATTTTCTTAGCACTCAAATCGAACAAAATTAGTTAGTCTCTGATAATTTTCTGCGAAAAAACTAATGAGACATGTCTGTTATTTGGGATTGTTTCAACCAACTTTTGACCTCAACTTCCAGTCCTGATTGTAAGTTTTTCACCAGGAGCCCTCCAATAGATTTTGTAAGATTAGATCAGGATATCCTGTCACCACTTGCTGGCAAAAGGCAGCTCTATACATACGAAACCATGGACTTCTGGGAACAAATTAAAACGCCCGGGTAAATCAAGCGATTCTGTACCTTATATATACTCTCTCCAATGTATACATTGTGTGACATTGCCTAAATCAATAACCGCAGGATGTCCCTGAAATGTTCGGGTCTATATCTTGCTCAATTTCGGTTCACCTCTTCCAACCAATTGGCCAGTGGTGATGGTTCCAAGAGTGCCACCATTGTTGGTGATGTTTATATTCATCCGTCAGCTAAAGTACATCCAACAGCTAAGGTAATTGTACATCTCATTTCTGGTGCCAATATGTGAATTCACAGGAGCTATATTTTATTGGACATTTTCCTTGATCCTATAGTTGAGACTTGTTTGTGACCATTCTGAAGAACTATCCTAATTCTTAAGCTATTGTTTAGACGATGGGACTATCACTGCGTGGTTGTTTCTGCATCACTTTGCAAGTATTGGAATATTGCTTTTTGTTCTATGTTGCTGTAGATGCTGCAAAACAGGAAACATATCATTGGTGTAGAAAAAGTTGGGACTCTTTTCCTGTTTTGTCATTGCAGTTCTTCTTTTTCTCGCTTATATAGAGTAATGCTAATGTTCTTGAATGCTGAACAGATTGGTCCCAATGTCTCAATATCTGCTAATGCTCGTATTGGACCTGGTGCAAGGCTTATAAGTTGTATCATCCTAGATGATGTTGAAGTCATGGTACAAATTTTAATTAAAGATTCATTCTAATATTGCATTTCTAGTCCTTTTGATTAATATTTCGTCATCTATCAGGAAAATGCAGTTGTTATTCATGCAATTGTTGGCTGGAAGTCCTCAATTGGGAGGTGGTCCCGTGTCCAGGCAAGACAAATGCCTTTTTAACTGTGTCGTTGACAAATAATAGATAATGGTTCCCAACACGGTTTTATAGTGCTCTAGAGTCATTACATTACACAATACTGATTTTAAAATCACAAATGTGGGGGGACTGCTTTTCAACATTTACTTTAGAAACTGTAACTTCGGTGTAGCACCTAAGTGGTGATGTCTGAAGCCATGTATACTTTGGCCTAAAGTAACCCTATTTTACTTTTCTTACAAACTTGGTGTGCTCCTAAGAACTTTTTCTCTCAACTACTGAAGCTGCTTGCCAGAGTACTGTGATGTCCCATATTAAAAGACTGGGAGACTTGAAAGTAAGGGGTGGTTTGTGAGCCCTATAACTACTATTCAACTCCGATCACCTTTTCTAGCCACATGTTTCAAGGTCCAAAGTGAGGTTGTTGAGTCAACCTAGGCTTGGGTCATTACAATACAATTGCTATCTGATTTTCCCTCCTTTCTAATAGCTAATTTATTACCAGTAGCATTAGTTTCATTTCTGCTTTCCCATCCAATGGACAGTAACGTGTTAATTTATTTACACAAACTGGTCACAGGCTGAAGGAGATTACAATGCCAAACTTGGGATCACTATTCTTGGTACTTCACTTACTGCCTTCCTTTTCTTCCTGTAGCTTCTAATGTATCCTTTTTGGGAACAATTCCAGCAATGTCCTTTTTCACTGTTCTGCAAATTTGGATGTAGGTGAAGCTGTGGCTGTTGAGGACGAGGTAGTCGTAGTCAACAGCATTGTTCTTCCAAACAAGACACTCAATGTCAGTGTTCAAGAGGAAATAATCTTGTAGAACTGACTGGATTGCATTCTCTTCCTGTTATTTGTTTGAGGTTGAGTGGATTAATTTTACTTCAGTAAAACTAATACCTCAAATGCTGTATAAACTTGCAAGCTTACATTCCAAAAGTAAAAAAAATTCCAATTTAGATGCTTTGAAACAAAGTTAGCTCAATGATTCTTCATGATGGTCTCGTTTCAGTTGCTGTCTTACATTTCCTAAAGCATTCGTTGAATTTGCTGCTCCTACTTTGTTGTAAGTTATGAATTGCCCAGACACGTAAGACTGGATTACAGAGTAAGGCTAGGTGAGATTTTGTCAATAAACATGCCAAGACTCCACGTTCGTACAGCCTGGTGAGTTGTTTTGTCTAGGTGAAACCAGAGCGCTAAGCAAATTTCTGCTAGTTTGCTTACATCAGCTTGCAGCATCACTAAAGAAGTGAGACCTTAACGTCATTAAACCAATGACGATACTGAGTTAGGGGATGCATCCGCCAAAGGCTAGTCGCTTTGTTTTCGCTGTCATTAAATGCCTGTAGTAGAACAAGTTCCTACGTTTGAGCGTTGACGTTAATCAGGAATAGCAGAGAGATGTAGCATCAGGAGATCTGTATTGGTTTCTTTTCAGTAACTTCACTGTACCATGATTTCCATGCTTCCATGTAATGGACGAAAAGTTCTCTTAAAGCTGCAATTATAATCAGCAACATAAGCTTCGTGTAAGACTATTTGCTCCAATACTTACGACTAGAATATACAAGTAGATGATAAAATGCATCACCTTTTAACCGAGATTGCTAACAGGCAGCAAATGACAATGGGGGCGATTTTGACAAACAAAGAACTGTCTGCCAATCTCAACCGAATGATGAAAATTTTTGATGGAATACTGGTCAATAAAAGCTTGGATGTGCCACTAGTGAGTCAAAATAGATTGATTCACAACAAGATTGCTTGGAAAATTGGGAAACAGAAGCTAACAAACTTGTTTCCAAGAGATGGGACTACTTTTTCCCAGATGTCATTTTATAACCAATTTCCTATTCTAGTCTCAACTAAAAGGAAATTTTATACGCTTTGTGTAGACTTAGCACTTGCTCATTGGATGCTAAAGCATGTGATTACATACCTTGGTTGTGATATTCAGGGCGGTAAGTGGAGGCAAGACTCTCCAAATCAGGAGTCTGGCTCACTTTCTCCTCAAAGCCATAAACTTTTGGAGCAAAAGGGCCAAACTGGTAAGTGCCTGGGTCTGAATTGCTTGTACCAACCGAAGTTGACAACTGGTCAGCTTTTATTTGGTTCTCCTTTGGATTCTGACACTTCCCCTCGTCTACTAAAGATTCAATTTTGTTTCTTTTGAAACAAATATTTGTAACATCAGTTCCAAATGCCCTTTTGCGAGATTCATGAAGTGGTAAAACGCCCATTGATTGATCTGACTTCCCTTTCAAACCTAACCACCTAAATGCAGGTTTCCTAGTATCTGCTGTGTGGGTCTGCACATCATTTAGTAATTCTCATAACTTGAATAGTAGTATTGCCTATTACATAGAAGTTTATTGTGAGAGTTGATACTTTTCTTATGTCCTATGATAAAATACCTTTTCGATGAGTTCCATGGAAGACAGCACATTTGCAATGTCATACAGCCGTCTCACTTTTGCTGCAAAATCACAGGAAAAGATGTCAATCCAAGAGACAAAAAAGAAGAATATGACAGACCAACAGCTGAGCAAAATAGAACAATTACTCCTCATTACTGAAGAACTCTGAGCATCCCCAAGCAATAATTTTGCGGCATCGTCCAGGGATATCACATCCACCTTAAATAAATTTAATCGCGTTAGGGCATTGAACAAACTCATGGACAATTTGGATGTAACTGATACCCTCAAGTTTTACTCACATTAGCGCAAAGGAAAAGCTTGACAAAATTCTGCGTTAGAAGTCCCAAAGATTTTTCTTTTCTTCTCTCTGTTGAAAGATGAATAAGTTTAGTATAAAACTTTGGGGACCGACTGACAATTAAAAGCCCATTTCTTTAAACAGGGGAACCCATTGACTCTTTCAGCCGAAACCCATGAAGATAATCATAATCCATGCATGAAAGAATACAAACTCCAGCATTAAAACTTCTAACTTGCTAAAATAGTTATCATAAACTTGATATATATCACATAAAATAGTTTTATAAAACAAGATAAAGCAAATGTAGAGAACGTATTATATTTACCAAATCTTGATGTTGTTGATTTAAGAATGCCATTTGGAATTGAAGTGTCGTTCTGGCTTCCTGTGTTAGGATTGCAATCACTGTCATCCTCATCATTATCTTCATTGTCCTCATAAGAGATCTTAAATGCAAACAGAGAAACAAAATTTTGAATTCACTCAACAAAAGAGATCTTGTGGAAAATAATCCAGTCGTAAAACATACGGAACAATTTAGACCTGATCCTTACTTTTACAGAATTGTTGTTTTTGTTGTCGAAATTACTTGGGTTCTCCCTTAAACCTTCTTCCTGTTAGATTATTAATAAGTCAATATCATTACTATTTACTACTTCCAAGGAAAAGCCCAGTTTTCAATACGCTCAACAAAAATTAATAAAATATTAAAATTGACATTTCTCGTTACCTTTAAATCACGTAGAGCTTTAGGGATAGCATCAAATCCCTTCCATGTGTATTGATTCTTGGCTTTTCTAGCAAGAACCTAAAAGCAATGAGGAATACCCACTTAGGAAACTCTCGTAAGAAGATACAAAACCAAGCAAATGGATCGAGAATCTCACTCCAACGCTTTCAAGAACATTGACAATGTCGTAGATCCGCCGCCTCTCAACACCTTAAATTCCCAGAAGAAAAAAAAACATTCGTCAAACACAGAAAAATTTGAAGACCACACACGCAAATGATGCATTGTATCAAGAATTAAGGACCTAATTTAGAAGCAGCTTCGTCAAGTCCAATCACTTGAGTTGCACCTCGACTGTACAAGTTCAAGAAACTGCAAAAATAAAGAAAACCCGGATTAGAAATGAAAAAGAAAGAAGAAAAGGAGGATAAAGAAAAAGAGAAGGAAAGAAAGAGTCTCACTTGGTGCACAAGAGACCAAGGGACTTCTGTTTCCTGCTGTAAGCGTGGTGTCTAGCGGACAATTCAGGGGCTTCCGAAGGAGAAAATAACATCTTCTTCTTCTTGAATCCCAAGTGTAACCAGAATGAAGTGTAGAGGATGCGTTTGAAGGAATATATATGAGATCTGCGAGTGAGTGTGATATATAGATAGAGAGAGAATGTGAAGACCGTTAAAAGAAAAGAAAAGAAGAAGAGTGAGGGGATGGCGGGTTTGGAAATTTGAAAGAGAGGGAGAGAAGTTATTTTGTATGTAAATATTTAGCTGTTTTTGAATTCGTTGGGAGGCGCCCTTTTTGTCACTGTCTATTTACCGCTTTGCCCCCACCCTTTCATTTATTAATTATTTCTACTTAGTCATTATTAAGAAACCTGCAATCTTTCTAATACAAACAATTATACGTTATTTCTTAAGATTCTTTTGAGGGTTCTCAAATTTTTTGAATCCATGGTTTGAATTACTTGTTAAATTCTTCAAATGATGCTTAAAGCAAACAACAAGCATATTTTTAAATATTTATTTTACATTTTGAATTTGTTAAAATTTATGAACCTTGTAATATTAATTGAGATGAATTTATCAAAATCTTTAATGTGATAGATAAGTTATTTGAAATAACACATACTAAACTTGACATAAGTATATTATATTTTATGAGTGTAATAAATAGATTTTAATTACCCATTATAAATAATAACTCAATTGATTAATTATAAATTAAATGTTTAATTTTTAAATCAAGTCATATGACACGAAATGCTTCACTCAGGTACCCTAGCTAGAGGGTTGACAAAATAACAAGAAACCACTAGCAATATGCAAAACATACCTTTTTTAGAACTCTAAGATAGATAAAAAAAGACGGTAGCTAAGACTCCATATATGTATGCTAGTCGAGATACAAGCCTTTTCTTCTCAACAGGCGTCAACTCTCAAGACATGCCTCTTAGGGATTTAAGCTAACCAATCATCCCCGTGTAACTTAAAGCTCAAATAGGATCATAAAACCAATGCTTTTTTATGCATAAAATTCTTATATAAAGTTAATTAGAGAACATACTTATATCTTTGTGTGACAAAAACAAAATTATTAAAGACTCAAGCTTTAAGGGGAGAAAGAGAGTTTAGAGAGAAGTCATATGTAAACACACAACTTTTATTAGATAGTGATATGTCTTGGATATAATTAAGTTTGGATATAATAAAAGAAGTCATGTGTTTACATATACAAAGGAGATTACAAAAAGACAAAATCTTTTGGATAAGACTAAAATCACATTAGATCCTAAATAAACAAAAATAATACCACATCAACTATTCTAGATAAAAATCACGTCACATCAACTATTATAGATAAGAATCAAACGAATAAGAATGATGTCTCATCACATAAGACACATAAAGACAAACAATTTTAAATAGAGGGACCTTTAATAATAGGAGGAATCATAATCATCGGCCTCGTCGAATAAACTATTGCCATAATTGCAGATTTAAAGAAGAAGTTCCTCTGCTCATGCTATTAGTATCATTACTGTTACTCTTTGTCTTTTACTAAGGTTTACTTACTCTATGTGTGAAACTATCAAAATTTTATTTAGCTCATCTTCATCTATGATGGGGATATTATCATCTAAAACTTGGGTATCCTAGAAATAGTAGGCTTAAGTCTGAGATGGTCCAACAATGTCTAGGCATAAATCTATAGGATTGTTTAGGATGTCAAAGTCTGGCATTTGAGGTTCTCTAGGAAAATGGTTTAAATCCTTAAGAAAATGCATAAGGCCTTTAAGGACATTTTCTTTGTATCTTGACTATTGGACGAAGGTATGCCAGAAATAAGTTTGATTCTCATAGTAGATGGGTCCATCATGTGCCATGCTATAAGGTCGATGAAGGACAAAGAAGCTTTAGGTGGTTTGTTTTTCTAATAAAGTCTCCCATGAATTGAGATCCTCAATAACCTATGAAAGTTGCGTCCTTCATCTCATCAATAGTTGGTATTGATCAAGGAAAGTCCACAAGAGGGAACTTTCACTTTTTCTATCACATAAAGGTTGAAAGACTCGTAAGGGATGAAGAGAGATAATACCTACATAGAGGGTAGAAATTGCCCATAAGTATCATAATGTGTTCTCTGAAAGTGGGCCATTAGTGAAAAACACAGTGAGATATGGTGCTTGAATGTTAAATAGGGATAGACAAAAATGTATTGCTTGGTTAAGAAAGAGGTAAAGGTAGTAGAAAAGGCTTATTCAAGCAAGGGAAGCTATTTCTTCAAAGGAAGTGGGTGTGCTTACAATAGGAGGAAAGAATTACTTTGTTTGGTAGTGTTGGGGCAGGTCAATCATTGAAAGGATAAGGGAATAGTTATGGAGTGAGTGATAAGAGTGATATGCTTTTGAGGTTGAGAGAGGAAATTAGCTAGGATGTTCTAATAGCCTCTGATTTGGTGAATTGTGAATTTATAGCGAGAGAACCAATTTTTATAGTGGAGCAAATGGTTATCTGGTGCAAGTTTTTGTTTGGATCCAGTATTTTTGGAAAAGATGTATTGTCCATTTCTACTATAAAGAGATATGAGTTGAGCAGGAAATTAAAATTTTCTATACCTCTTTTGACTGCCAGAATCTCCTTGTAGATTGCATGAGAACGCTTTTTAGATGGTTTAAATTTTCCGCTAGCATGCTCCAGTTACATTCACAACCAAAAGCAAAAGTTGTTTGATTGAATAATCTAATAGCAAGTTTTCATAACATTGGGGCATTTTCACTAAATAATCTCAACCACTCATTTGCATTTTAAATCAATAGTAATAAATGTAAAAAAACATTATTAATAAGTAAAGGATAAACTAAAAGTATGAAAACTTACCAAACTATATTTTTTCCTTCATAAGTTCTCTTTTTACAAAAGATCTAGCAAAACTCCCTAAACCTTCACAATACAATTTAATTTCATTTGTTGCCATTGATTGCTATTGATTAAAGAAAATACATTTGCATTTAATCACATTAAAGAGACCACCCATAATATCAACATCTGTATATATATCTCCATTATAAGGAACTAACCAGTTAAGTGGATCTTTTGAGTAAGATGTTTATCCCAACTAGCATGACAGTGGAATATGTTCGACCCAAGGCCCAACTTGGAGCAGGACTAGATCGGGCCTTATGGGTTAAGTGCAAGGCTTAAGCCCAATCGGGCTAGTAAAGTTTTTATTTTTAATTTATAATATTTTTAATTAAAATTATAATGCGATAAATTTAAATTGATTAATAAAAGCGAGATTTTATAATGAATGAATATATAAAACGTACATAAATTGATAAAATGAATAAGCTAAAACCAAATTCATTATGAAGGATGATAGAATTATAGAAAATGGAAAAAATTATATATAAATGATAAATTCAATTAATTGAAGTTATAAATTTTAATTAATTAATAAAATTGAGACTTCATAATGAATGAATATATAAAACGTAAGATGAAACCAAATTCATTAATGAAGGAAGATAGGATTATAGGAAATGAAAAAATTAAATACAAAGAGAAATTCAATTAATTTAAGTTACAAACTTTAATTGATTAATAAAAGCGAGATTTTATAATGAATGAATATATACAATGTACATATATTGATCAAATGAATAAGATGAAATAAAATTAGCTAGTTAAGGAGGACATGGTTATAGGAAATGGAAAAGAAAGATTATAAATAAATTGAGAAATTCAATTAATTGAAGTTATGAATTTCAATTGATTAATAAAATTGAGATTTTATAATGAATGAATATATAGAACATACATATATTGATAAAATGAATCTAAAGTTTTTTATTGTAGGAGGATAAGGTTATAGGAAATAAAAATATTATATACAAAGTGAGAAATTCAATTAATTGAAGTTACAATTTCAATAAATTAGTAAAAATGAGTTTTATAATGAACGAATATATAGAACGTACATTTATTGATAAAATGAATAAGATGAAACTAAATTTATTAATGAAGGAGGATATGATTATAAGAAATGAAAAAAATTATATACAAAGTGAGAAGTTCAATTAATTGAAGTTACGAATTTCAATTAATTAATGAAATTGAGATTTTATAATGAACGAATATATAGCACGATATATATTGATAAAATGAATAAGATAAAACTAAATTCATTAGTGAAGGAGGATTATATATATATATATATATAGAGAGAGAGAGAGAGAGAGATTTTATAATGAACAAGACGAAATGAAAGAAATTCAATTAATTGAAATTATGAATTTCAATTAATTAAAATGAATAAGATGAAACCAAATTTATTAAAGTAGGATAGGATTATATGAAATGAAAAGAAAATATTATATATAAAATGAGAAATTTAATTAATTGAAGTTACAATTTTCAATTGATTAATAAAAGTTGAGCTTTCATAATGAATGAATATATAAAACATACATATATTGATAAAATGAATAAGATGAAACTAAATTTATTGATGAAGAAGGGTAGATTATAGGAAATGAAAAAAATTATATATAAAGTGGGAAATTCAATTAATTGAAGTTAAAATTTTAATTAATTAGTAAAATTGAGATTTCACATTGTATATATGACATACAAATATTGATAAAATGAATAATATTAAACCAAATTCATTAATGACAAAAGATAAGATCAAAGAAAATGAATAAAATGAATAATATGAAACCAAATTCATTAATGACAAAAGATAAGATCGAGAAAATGAATCATATATATATAATGTGAGAAATTCAATTAATTGAAGTTATAGATATTCAATTTTCAGTTGATTAATAAATATTGATATTTCATAATGAATGAATATATAAAAAGTACACATATTGATAAAATGAATAAGATGAAACCAAATTTATTAATGAAGAAGGATACGATTATATGAAATGAAAAAAAAGATTATGTATAATGTGAGAATTCATTTAATTGATGATAAGAACAAAATTCATTAATTGATAATATAATTTAAAAATTATTTTCTATTATTTAAAATGAAACAATTTACAAAAATTCAAGGTAAATCTTGAAATAATGTTTTGGACTAATCTTGTAAGAGTGGAGAGTGGAGAGTGGAGACTAGAGATAGCAACCAATCATTGTAGTCAAGATCTCAATATTTTACATTATTTCTTCTATATATAGAAATATTATATTTAGTATTTCTAGTATTAAATTAAAGGAATATAAAGCACATGATAATAAATAATAAATAATTAAATATACCTTTATAATTGAATGTTTATCAAAATAATGTCCACTTAATTGATGAGTATGAGTATATGACTAATCACCTTCGCATCAGTATTTATGGTTGTGTTAATGTATAAATTTAAAAAAAAGATAAGATAACATAAAAATAGATGAAATTGATATATAAAAAAGAAAAGAGTTTGCCCTCAATATCTTTGTCATTTATCAACTTCAGGCACACATAAGGGCTTACACAATATGAGGATGAAGTTGAGCACGATGAAGATTAATAGTCTAACTACTAGTGTTAAAAGCAGGCTATGAAGTATCAATAGATGATGGAATTCCTAATAGATCTTATGCAGTTACTTGCACGATTATTATTTCCACAATTTTTCCACTATAACAATATATCAAACTATACACCTTTAGCTTTGGCCACACAACTAGACACTTGTACCTTCTCACCCATTAGTCTTAGAAGAAGAACTCAGGAGCAATGAGATACGTCACACCTTACTAGCTTTCAATTTTTGAGCCTTGCATCAATTTCACTTAACTACCTCACCTCATCTTTCTTTCCTCAATCTTCAACCCCATTTCTACTCAGTTCTGGCCTTACTTTACACTTCATTTTTCTCTCTCTCTTCAAAGGTTATTTTGGTCTTCATCCTCTTCACTTTCACATTTCTAGAAACTATCGTTTGAAAAGGTTGATCCTGACACTATGAACTTTGCCTTGTTTAGAATTTTTCTCTTCAGTAATGTTAGCAACTCCTTTGTCCATTATTGAATTTCGTCCTTTGCCCCCAAAAGATGTAGAAGCTTCCTCTCTTCCTTCTCCAGATCTTCCTATGATTGCTCCTGCAGTTCTTTAACAAGTTAAGAAAAGTTGGAAATAAGTAATAGGGGAGGGGCAGGATTGTACATTGCGCTATTACCTTCTGAAAGAAGAAGATGGTAGATTGTTGGTTTCTCCTTAATTGGATGTTTTTTAAGCTGGTGTAAAAAATTAGGAAGCTTTACTGATTGGCTTCTTTTGGAATAGGCGATATGTTTTATTAAAAAATGGGCACAAAATATATGGAAGAATAGAGGCTTACTAGAATTGCTTATAGTATAAGAAAATGTGTTGTTATTTACCTTTTATCTAAAGAGGTAGGTATGAAAGTGGTAGAACAGGGCCCCTGGCATATACTAAACTAGCCTTTTTTTTCTTTAGTAGTGGAGATAAGGATTTAAGCAGATTCCATTAAACACCAAGTTGTTCCTTTATGAGTGCATTTACATAATGTCCCACTTGAATAATAGATTACCAAAAGCCTTAGCATGATAATAAGCTATCTAGGAATTGTATGGATGACAATACTGCAAAAAGGAAAATAGTTGGATATTCAAGGTTATGTATAAATATGGAGTCAATACAAAATATGTCAAAAGGTATTCTAGTTATGAGATTGGGAGCAAATGGAACACTGTTTGGAGACAGTGTCTATGTTAATTACCAATGGAAACCATCGCTAAAGTCCAAGGAAAAAGGTGGTAACCTATGGGTAATAAGTTCTTAAGAGGAGATTTTAAGGAGCTTATGGGATTAGATAAGCATGTTGGTCATAAGCGAACATAAAAAGAATCAAACCAAGAGATTGTGCAAGAGGAAAACATAAAATCAGTGAGTAATGCACATATGGTAACTTCTATCTCTCTAGATGGAAATATTAAAATGGACACTCTAGAAAAGAATGGTGAAAAGAAAGAGGAATTATAACAATTAAACTCTCCTGCAAGGCTAAGTATAATTGGATCATTGGAAACCTCCTCCTCTTCTATAATGGGAGATGACCCAGGAACATCTTTTGAGTCTTTGGTTAAAAAGAGAGCAAGTAATGTAACATCCCACAACCATAGAATATGTACCCAAACATCTAGAAGACATTCAAGAACATATCCTATGACAATGGTATGTTAGAGCAAACATAATCTCTTAAATGACTTCATAAAGAATACACAATTTTTGAAACCTCAACACTTCATCTCATTCATTCATAAAAGTTTACATTGTAGTCATTAAAACAAATATTTACATTACCAAACATGAGAAAGTCTACACTCCTTTATACAAAAGTTCTATAAGTCAAAGAAACTACAAAATACAATCTATAACTCCTCTGATGTCAGCCAACACACCTTTGAGCCATATCTTAATATAAAATGTTCATATATAAAATAGTAGGAACTAGGTCTCTTGACTCATACCTGAAAAACTATGTTGCAATTTTTGATGAGTTTTGGGAACTCAATGAGTGAACCATTATTGATGATCTCACTTAAGTCAAATACACAAATATCAAACATCCAAACAATTTCACAAACATTTTCCATCTCAATAAGACATAATGAATGTCACACGTCTCACATACATTCTTTCAGAACATGTATAACCCAATCAATCACATTATCATGACATATCACTTTATTATCACAATTTCAGAAAAGGTTTCATAATCATATATCTCATAATCATAATTATACAAATGTAGATGCATATAAGATTGCAGATTCGTTATTATTTGTTATGATCGAATGCCTTTCAAATTCAAATGCAGATACTGGCCCATTGGGGTTAGTTAGATATAGAAATCACGGAGTAAAACTCTAAGTGCAGAATTCTGAGCTGAAAGCTCTTTCGGACTGGCTACTCTAATCATAACGCCTTTATCTGAGCATATATTTTATAAAATGCATTAAATAACATAATATGCCATCAAAACATTTACTTATGATGCAAAGACAAAATCTCAGATTCATTGGACCTCAATCAGGTATTCAATTTTTGTTAAGTATTCAAAAATTAGTCAGAACTCAAATACAAACAGACACTTCCAATACATTCCCAAATATCAAACTGCTATGACTATTAATGTCCAAAATCATCATAATCAAGTCATTATCAGTTCAATTAATGGGAATTAAACAGAAAAAATTAATCCTAGTGAAATCATCTAAGTTGACTCACAGTACGTTCCAATTTATGTTATTGCCTGGATGGTCCGACAATGTCTGAATACGTCCGACTTGAGCATCTAAAATCATGCAATTCATACATAATTCACATTACAAAGTCGATCAATCAAATACTTATTCACTTGTGCACATATATTCATATGTCATGTTCAATACATGCCCAATGACTATCCCAGGTATGTTTTTTTAATCATAATTCATAATCTTTCATATATTGTCACTTGGATATGTCTTGTTTGCATTTAAATTAATACCTTAAGTAGACTTGATCAGGCTCCATTCATTAACCATACATTTACTAACTCTTTTCTAGCATTACAAATATTTCACACAATTCACAATTCTCATTCATTCATTCTTAATACATTATTAATATCCTTTGGAATACATTTGCATTCATATGAATATCTTCATTCCTTTAACACTCATTCATTCCAAACTTAGATGCATTATTATCCAACATTCTTTTCCCTGAAGTATAACATCAATTATCAATCAAAACTTATCACACATTCAACCAACTTTTCCAACATCAAATTATGTTCTTTTTAAACCTTAATCAAGTCCAAATGCATTATAGTTAAAAATATTATCCTTAATTGGTTCGAGAATCACACAAAAGAACATTTTCTTTACTTCCATGCAATTTCCACAATCGTATATAGCTTTCCACAATTGTATATAGCTTCCCACAATCGTGGGATGGGCTATCCAAAAGTTCCCATCCAATTCCTTCATCAATTTTCCAGATTTTCTTAGGATAGGTTTCGGGTTAGTTTTGTATGGCCATTATGACATAGAAACTGAGGTTTCTAGATAAAATTTTCTTCTAAACAAATTTGCCTCTATGTCTTAAGTTTCTAATGAACGAGGTTCATTATTCCTAGATTTATGCCCAAAATACTACAAACTATTCTCAAACGGTGACATAATCCAAAAACTCAACTTCAAGCCAAAATTTGAAACTCTTAAAGACAAAAATAAAATTCTATTCCTCATGAAAAATATAGTCATATATCTCTAGTTTAATCTAAACTTAAATTCATCCCATTTTGATGTCTACAGATCAAGTTATGGCCAAAATATTGATGCATGTTTAGTGAAAATACTACATCTAACATATTCTAGCAATTCTTCTTTCACTTTTCTAGATTTTTAACACTTTATACCAAAATTAAAACATCCTCTTTATAGTTCATCAACTATACCTCTATTAGGGCTAAATCATACTCCAATTCGTCATCAATATCCTCTCCTATCCCAGTTCAAAATTATTCAAATAATAGCTCACAAATCTTAGTCTTTCATGCAACAAAAATCATACCAGAAACTTTTATATTACTATGCGTATAGTCCTAGTTCTTTCCCAATTCAAGAACATCAAATTAACATTTTCTTTAGCATAAATCCACCTTCTTTATACATTAAATTCCAGGCCAATTCATCCTTATAATGTCTTATACTCCATGGTTTCCATATGCTAAAAACAAAACATAAAAACTTCTAAGTTCATTTAACATTTCCCAGCACATATCTTCACCAATAACATATGCATTTCATTCCAATTCAAGCATCATTCTTATATCATTTGTCATGTCATAAAACTCATATTTTCACTTACGGTCTGTTTGGAAACCTTTGAATTGAATTCATTAACGAATTGAATTCAATTACATTAATGAGATTGAATTGAATTCAATTTAGCTGTTTGGATGGACTTATATTAATAGAGCTTTTGTCAGTAGAGCTTTTCTGAGAAGAGCTTTTCTAAGAAGCCAGTTGACTGTTTGGTTGTCAATTAAAATAATAGCTTTTTTGAAAGAACTTCATACAGTAGACTACTTGGCAACATAAAAATAAAAAGCGCTTTTATTAATTTTAACTATATTTTATTTTGTAATAAAAATTATTTAAAATATAAATATATTATGTTTATAATAACCTCCTATTCTATAAGATATGATTCGTAGACTAGTAGATATTGAGAATTTTATTATATATAAAACTTGCTTAACAAGTAATTAAAATATCATATCTCGATTTTTCAATATTTTATATTTCATCTAAAATATCCTACTTGTTTCTCTCATATCGTAAGCCATAAATTCAATAACTGATTTGTGGAATATGATAGGATGTTATTTACAATAACTGGTAATACTCTGAAGAATTATTTCTAATATAGTAAGGTCCTTGGTGGATGATATGATGGAAAGGTACATACCTAGAGGGTTTAACTTGGGCTAATTATCAGACTAGAAACACAAAGCTCTCCCATTCCCTATTCGAGAAAGCTACATTGATATTGATCACTTTAGTTATTAATGAATAATGAAGTTGTTTGCCTTTGAAACAAATCAAGTTTCTCAGAGCTGTACAACACTCTCTGTTCTTATACGAGTTTTAAGATCCAAATGCTATGAAAATGGTGAGACTATATCTGCGCCCACAAGTCTGAATATGAAAAACTGCTACATTGAAGTTCTTCAATCAAAGGTTAAAAATATAGCTTTAACTCCATTCTAGCCTAACAAATCAAAGAGAAACAGGGAGGAAGGGGAAAATTTGATGGACAACCACAGGCTTGAAAGATATGACTAAGGTGCAATGAGAATACAAGATATACATTACCAATAATTTCTCGTTCATAAATTTTACTGAGAAACTTTGCTACTTCATGACAGTCCTCACACAATTCTTCATTATCCTAATTACAGCTGGTGCTTTGGTCTTTAACAGGCCATAAACAATTGCCAACCTCTCACTATGCTCATATAGCACATCCTCTTTCACTTCACCCACATTGAGCAATTCAGAAGATCCTATTGGTTTGTGCCCAGTGTCATGAATTGATCATTGAGCTCTAGGCTTTACTGTCTTTGACCAGCATTTCATCAAAAATTTCTTTTGCTTTTTCAATACAACCACACTTGGCATACATGTTAACCAATGGTGTACTAAGCTCCACATCCATATTGATCATCCTTCTCTTGATAATTGCATGAATCCACCTCCCTACATCCAGCACCCCAGTAGCAGCACACACAGAAACGTGGCTTCTTTTTTTTTTTTTAGAGATGTTATGGCTTTTTATCAGCTGATGAAAATGATTGACGGATCACAGCAGCATTCATCGATCAGACAACAGCAACACAAGGCAGCAAGGCTGCAACCCAGAAAAGATGTACAAAAATTAGTAGGCAAGGCATATAAATGAACTAAGAACCACCCTTCTAAAATTACCAATTCAGGAGGGACAGAGCAAGAGAGTTGCAGAAGAAAAAGATGAAGTCAAGTTTTGAAATTACCATCCTTCAAGAAAACTAGGCTCCCTCCTAGGAGGAGGAGCAGCATATTGTGGAGGAGCCATCACCGGAGGGCCTTGATAGTAACCTGTGAACAAAAACACAGATAAACAAATCAAACACCAGTCGTTATAAGAAGCAATTGTGAAACAACTTGAAAAGGGCTAAACAGAGAGCCAGAAATTTTCGTATATAAAACAAGAAATCACCACTACATTCTTCGAACGAAAAAACTAGACAAAACCCACATAAAAAATAGAAACTTTACCATGAGAAAGTAATATATTCCATAACCTGTGCGTGATTTGGTACAAGATCATACATAATCATACTTCCACCAGCCAACATCATCAAAAAGAACAAAAAAATAGAATTTTGGCAAAAAGATAAAAGATAACAACGATACCTTGAGCAAGGTAAGGATAAGCATACTTGGGGTCACTCATTGTTGCCGAAAGAAAAAAATTGGAAAGAGTTTACAGATCGAAACTTTGAGAACTGAAAGAGGGTTTCGGAAGAGAAACGAAGAAGCCCGAAACTGTATAGATCTTCGTCAGCGTTAAAACACAGCCTTAGGAGGAGGAAAAAGTCGAACTAACCTGTGAGTTGATCATGGGTGTCGTCCGAAAGATGAGTTGTGAGTGATTAGAGAAGATGAGAGTCGTGAGTGTGTGAGTGAACGGAAGAAAGCCAAAGAAGAAAGAGATGTCTCAAATTTTGATATATACGTAAGTGACGCGATTTTGTCTACCCGAAGAAGCTGAATTTTGGGGCTTTTCTAAAAAGCTCCAAATTTTAGCTTCTAAAAAAGCTGTATTTTGGCTTTTAAAAAAGCTGTTTCTACTGTAAAAGCACTTTTAAAGTTTTCCACTAAACACTTACTTTTTCCTTAAAACAGCTTTAGTTGTAGATAAAAGTGCTTTGGACCCTCCAAAAGCTGAACCAAACAGGCTCTTACACTGTTTGGAACAAATCCAGTAATATTATAATTGAATTCAATTACACTGTTTGGAACAAATTCAATAATATTATAATTGAATTTAATTATTTCATATGACACATTTACCCCTAACTAAAAAATAATGTTATTAACTAATAACCATTCACACTTACATAGAGCAACTTATAAACATCAATTTCATTATAAATAATATCATCAAAAAGTTCATTATTAAAATGAAAAGAAAAATTGATTGCAAATGATATCAAGCTAGATCGAGCTATGAAGATAATAAAAAACTATTATAATTTAGAAGCCTAAAATGCATGAACAAGCAGTAGTTCTTTTGCGTTGATAACTACAAGGCACTATCAAATTTTGATATTTCACTCCAAATTACATATAATATCATAACAAGTTTAACATGTCTTCCGTGATAAAGAGACATTATGCTAATATACCTCTTTTATTAGAGTTTATTATCAATTAATAAGATCAAATCTATTTTACATCATAAATTGTTGTGCACGTAAAATCCTTATAAAAAGTAAGTTGAAACAAAGAAGCAAAGTGGGGATAATAAGTTGAGTTGAATGCTTATAATAATTCTTACTTAATTTTCCTTAAATTACATTAAAATAATATTATTTAATTTTAAAATTATAAATTAAAAATTAAAAGATACTAATTTTTTAGTTTTTAAATTAATTATTAATTATTAAATTTCGGAAGAGGTGGTGAGCTCGTCATTCATATTGACTCCATATAACAATTCCAAATATTACAGGAGCATGTAACAACTAAGCTCACAGTAAAAACAGAAGAGCAACAGCTTTTGAGTTTCAATGTTAAAACAGAAAAGTAGCAACTTTTGGAGTTGAATTCACATGAATTAGGTTATGAATTGAATTTACAAAGAAAGTGGGGGTTTAACCCACACGTGAATTCAATTCCTGGCCATTTTTTGTTTCAAACAAGTGAATTGAATTCAATCTTGTAATTGAATTCAATTCACGACATTCCAAACAGGCTGTTACTTATTAGGCTTTCAATTCAGCTCAAACTTTAGATTAAATCAAGTCTCCATGCAAACAAAATTCATCACAAACTTAAGATGAAAATAGGTTGATTTTGGACAGCAAGATGAAGGTAACGTTCAAATAGTTTTCTTGACTATTTTGTGTAATGCAAAAAACTGGTTTGGTGCAACAATTTGGATAGGGTTCAGGCAAAATACAGATGAGAAAGTAGGAGCAATTTTCAGTGATGAAAACAAAAGAAAAAAGCAATAAAACTCTGTTGCAAAAATTTGCTACCTCACATGCTAGGTGTCACCATTAAAGCACAACATTTGTTCTAAGGCATGTCTTACATTTGCCTAATCAAGATGCTGCCACTAATCCACTCAAGATGCTATCATCAGTTACTAATTAAGTAGTCCACATGTCACCCCAAGATTGGTCCACTTGTCACATAATAATTTGTCCATTTGTCACACATTTTACTATGCCAAATGTCACTCAATTTTATGCTTATTCACCCTAATTTTCCATGTATCAATTTGTCCTACCACTTGACATTTCCTTTTTTTGACCAAATGTACATTTAATTCATTAATCTCTCAATTAATAACATTTAATCCTAATTTACTAATTGAAATCCGAGCATACCAAAATTCAAGACATCCCAAATCACAATTCACATCATGTTCACTTAACTTCTTTCATACTCCAGAATAAGTTAATTGGGTTCATATACTATCTTTGTGATGTGTACAAATATCAATTCGTGTATAAATGTTAATGTTATGCATGTATATATAATACTTTATCTAGGGTTGAACCTTAAGCATATACCAGAAAACAAGATATTACAAGTAAGACTAGAAAGAAAGGCTCTAAATCAAATAAATCTTCTCAATGTCTTGGTTTACATGAAATGTTAGAGGTATCAACTAACCTAAGAAGCTTTTAGCTTTTAGGGATTTTTTTCTATCAAGAAAAGCCATGTGTTAATTGTTCTTTTGGAAACTAAGATTAGAGTTGATAATATTATGAAGTTGCATAAATTGGGTACTAATTGGAAATTTGTTACTAATCATCAGAAGCATGCTTTGGGAAGAATAATCATTGGTTTTAATCTAGAAATTATGGAGGTAGATGTCCTAGGAGTGCGAATACAGGTGATGCACATTAGATGACATTTCAAATTAGAGGATGTGTATATTTTCTCCTCTTGCTCTAATTATGCCTTCCAAAGGAAGGAGCTATAGAAGAGTTTGATAGATTTCTAGAATAGAGTGGTTAGCCCTTGGGTTATTAGTGGAGATTTTAACTCTACTCTCTATAAATCTGAAGCTGAAGGAAATGCTCTTCTAAGGACCTACACATTAAAATTCAAGGATTGTGTGGAGACAGTAGGCCTAACTGATCTCAAATACTAGGGTCACACATTTGCTTGGAGTAATCAATGTTGGTTAGTTAAGTTTCCTATGAGTTCTGCCTCCTTTCTAGATCCTCTTTTCTCTAATTACTCTCCTGCCAAGATAGAGGGCATGTTTTTAAAACAAATGCTAAATTTTCTTTTAGATTTAACATCCTTTTACTAGATACATAAGGGTAAGGTAGGAATATTGAATGAATTGTATGGAACTAAACAATTTATATGCATCTAGAGGCTCAAAGCAATAAAGGATGAATTGAAAAACTAAATGTTGAAAGGGGAAGCTCCACTAGTGAAGCTATTGATAGAACTATGAGTGACCTTTCTATAATCTAAGTGCAACTTTCTAGTAACCTTGGGGACCCACTACTTTTATAACTAGAGAAAGAAAAACTTAACAACTATCTCTAGGTTGTTAAGAATCATGAAAGTGTAATAAAGCAGAGAGTAAGGTCAAATGGCTACAAGAAGCTGATAAATGTTATAATTTCTTCAACTCATTAGTGGATAGGAAGAACAATAATAAAATTTGTTTAATCCAGGTTGAAGATGGCAAGCTCCTCAAGCATCAGGATCAAATCTTAGAAGAGGCAGGGAAATATTTTAGTAGATTTTATGGCCAATCTATAAAGATTTTAGTTACCTTGCAATTATTAAACTCTTTCATCTCAAAGAAACTATCTCAATTCATCTTGAAGAAACTAGCTCAAGAAGAGTCTCTTAATCTAGTAAGCCCTTTACAAGATGTATAAATTGAAGAAGTGATCTCCCAAATGAATCTAAATAAAGATATAGGTTAGGATGGTCTAAAGGGGTTTTTCTTTTAGAAAGCTTAGGGAGAGATTGTAAGGATGGTTAAGCAAGCTGTCAATAAATTATTCTCTAATGGTGCCTTGTTAAAGGAGATTAATAAAACATTCCTTTGCTTACTTCCTAAGATAAGTATATAGCGAATAGGCTTAAGGCAGTTTTGGGAATGTTGGTTAGTAATAACCAAAATGCATTCATGCACGGAAGGATGATGGGGAAAACATCTTCATTGTTGAGGAGCTCACAAAGGAGTACAAAAGAAGGAGTTCTCCGCCAAAATGGACATTCAAAATTGATTTTAAGAAGACCTTTGACTGTGTGGAATGTAGTTTTATACTTATGTTGATAAAGGTGATGAGATTCCCTTCTCCATTCATTAAATGGATAGATAGAAGCATGTATAACCACCTCTTCCTATTTGGTGTTTAGGAATGGTGACCAACAAAATTATTAAAAGGAGAAATATGGGTTAGACAAGGTAACCTTATGTCTCCATATTTTTCATCATTTATATAGAGGTTCTAACTTTATTATTGCAATATAATGTGAAGAAGGAAAAAGAGATTCAAGTTTCACAACAAATGTAAAAAGTTATCTCTAACCAATCTCTGTTTTGCTGGATTTGTTAATCTTTTGCAAGTTACATCCAACTTCAATTAAGATATTGATTTCTTCTCTAAAGCAATTTGGAGAAATTTTAGGTTTAGTAATCAACCTAACAAAGAGTCATTTTGTACTGGCTAATAGTCCAGTTAGAAGTTGAGATAGCTGCAATATCTTCTATGGAAAGGAAACAATATCCTTTGCGCTATCTAGGACTACCTATCACTATAGGAAGGATTCATTTCCACGAATGCTATTCTTTGGTAGAAAGAATACAACAGAGATTAAACCTACAGATAAATAGTTTCTTATCTTTTGGGGGAAGATTTCAATTAATTAAATATGTGCTGAAATTTTTGCAAGTTTTTTGGTATGTTATTATCTTTCAGGATAAAGGAGTAGGGAAGGCAATTGAAAAATTAATTTAGAGGTTCTTATGGGAAAAGCATAACTTAGAGGGAAGGTTAATGAAAGTTAGATGGGATGAAGTTTGCAAGTCTAAGAAGGATGGAGGCCTAGGGATAATCCCTATATTGCCATTACCAATAAGGTATTGATGCTGAAAAAGATCTGGCATGTTCTATGTAATGAAGATACATTGTGAACCAAATGGCTTTACTCTTATATACGTAAAGGAAAATAATTGTGGTCCATTTTTCCTAAGGATTCTCAATCTTGGTTTATCAACAATCTGATACAACTCAAGGAAATTATGGAGCCAGGAGTGGATTGTAAAGTAGGTAATGGAAAAAGAATCATACTTTTGGTATGATAATTGGACGGGTCATGGTCCATTAATTTGAATTCTTATAATAGTAGCATGTTGGAGCAATCTCCCACTCAATGCTAAAGTTTGTGCAATCATTATTGGCAACAGGTGGAAAGAATTTCCAAACCAAGTGATGCAGCTCAACCCCAATTATTCTCCTAATTGTAGGAATTAGGACAATTACTTTTAGTTAAACAAACCCCCAAACTCCTTTTCTAACAAGGCATATAGGGAGTGGATAATACAGGGACAATCCAATTCAGATGATTGGTACCCTATAGTTTGGCATAACATCTTAAAAACCAGGACCTCTTATTTATTATGGTTGGTTATATTGAACAAAATGGTCACCATTAACAGACTACGATTTCTAAATCTAGATAACAAATGTGTCCTATGTAGAAATGATCGTGAGACTAGAGATCACCTTTTTCTCCAATGCCCTTTCGTGGAGAGCATATGGAAAAAAATAAAAAGAAATGTCACTGGAGATGGGAAGGGAATTTGCTTATTGTCATACTGGAGAAATTAAGAGATCTAAAGATTGATCCAAAAGGAGGTAGAATATTATATGTCATCTCACTTGCTTCTAGTGTTGAGGAGATAAAGAAGGAGAGGAATTTGAGAATTTTCAAAGGCAAAGCTTGTTTAAATTAAGAAGTGATGAATTCTCTAATCATGAGGATAAGAGAATTGAATTTTCTCTCAAAAGAACTTCCTAATTGTAGTGAGAATGTTGTTAGAGCATGAAATCTGGTTTAAAAATTATCAAATACACAACCTTAAACATGTAATACCAAATCGAAAAAGGACAATGGATTAAGCAGTTCCCTAAAGGAAGATGATGTCCTAAAGCTACTTTGTGGTGGTCGTTCCATAGGAAGACTTGGAAGCATTGTCTCATCGTCTAAGAAATGAAGGATGTACACGAGAGATATGTGAGTAAAACAAACTTTAGAGACACCAAGACATCTAGCTAATTCTTCTTTCTAAAAGTTCTGGAGAAATCAAGACGTAGCCATGTGGTTGTGTTATTGAGAAGTTAAATGTTTTTGGGTTATGGAGGACCGTATGGTTAGTTAGTTTGTTTTGTAAAACATGTACAAATTTCTAATTTCATTAATATAATTTAATTTTTCAAAAAAAATTCACCCACACAATCTTCTGTGAAATATTTATCTAACTCCATCATAATGTACGAAGTCCTAGCCCTTTTGCCTTTTATGAGTTTTGTAAGTGAAAGTAATAAATTGTTCTTAGAAGATGAGCTCGAACTTGAAATTGAAGTCAGAGTTGAATAACCTGAATTACTGCGATCTCAATCTTGAATTTTGTCCATTCTAAATTGGTAATCATTAAACAATTTATATAAAAATTGTTTAATGACATTTACATGCTCTTGAGCCCATTCATTATACAATATATGATATATAAAATTAATTCCCTCTATCTTATATCTTGGGTCCAACATATATATACGATTGTAATAGTATATCCAACCATATACTAATAATAATTCAACTTATCCATCATCTACTGCCATAACCCCAAATAACCTTATTGAATTAAACATTCAATCAAATAAAGCTTTCTTTATCTCATACATAGTGCTAAAACAACAGTGCAAAGTTGTATATTTTGTTCTTGATAATAATTAAATCATATTATAAAATAATTCCAACTTTGTGCAAAGTTCTCTAGCCAACTCCCATTGGTCTTCTGCAAGTATACAAGTGTATTGAGAATTTCTTTGTCTCAGTTTGATAAACACCTCAACATATTAGATTTTCAACTCTAATATCTTGAAGGTTAAGTTCTATCTGGTTGGATAATCCAAAATCAATTTCTTTATGTTTGAAATGCATATTAGTCATGCATTTATTCAAACTTTCAACTCATTTAAGTGTTACACTCCATTATACTAAACTATTTAGAATTGAATCTATTACTTCCTTTATCATCTTCAACTCATTCTTCATAATTAAATTCAAAATATGCACAAATTAATTAATATGGAATATCCTTCCACTAACCAACAGGCCCTTAAGCCATATCTTATTCTTGAACTTTTCAATTATAGCATTATTCATGGTATAATTGTCAACATTTATGATAGAAAATTTGGTGTCAATATTATAATCTATCAAACAATCTTCCAACATAGTTGCCAACCTTTTGTTTGTATGTTATGCCAACACATAAATGAACCTACCATATGTAAATATGTTGGGACACGATCTCGGAACCGAATCCCAACCGAAAAACGAAACGAAAATGGCCGAAACCAAAGCGAAATCGAATCGAATAAATCGAATCCGAAAGCGAAATCGAATAACAAAATGCGGAAACAAAATACAAACGAATCGAAGCAAATCAGGCGGAAAGCGAAAACAAAAGCAAAAGCGAAATCGAATCGTAAAGCGAAAGAGACCGAAATAGAAACATAAGGCGGAACTTGAAAGAACGGATCGAAATATGAATCGAATTATCGAATAAAAAAAATGCGAAACAAATACGGATCGAATTCAAGCATACAAACGGAGCAACTGAATTGAACAAGTATCCGACATCCGAAAACTTAAACTTATCGCGTTGGAAACCTAGACTAAGACATATCCGAAATCTGGTACAAATTTTTTTTTCTTTCTTTCTTTTCCATTTCTTTCATCTTTATTCAATCTCATACAAATCAAAGAATACAATTTCCCTTTTCTTGGAAAATTATCCTCAATCAATCTCTCAATGCATAACAAACTTCTTAATCATCTTCTTATACATTCATACAAATCCAAAATTCATCTTTTTAATCAATTCTTATTTTATTCTATCCCTAATTCAATCGAAAATTTGACAGCATAACGGCTGCATTTTATAAAACCTAAAACCTGCAAATGGTACATAAACACTTCTATAATTCCCAAACAAAACTCAGAATCATCGGACTCTCCCGTTTGGAATCCAAAACACCAGCAAACACAAATCTATACTTAACACTTCCATAATTCTCAATCATAATCAGAAATCAACCATATCCAAATCACATTCATATCTTTCCATAATTCATATCCAAACACAACCCAGTCATAATCATAAACAATTCCATAACTCAATTCAATATACTTATCTCATAATTCAATTCAATACACAATCCCAGAAATCCAATACATCATACTCAATTTTATACACAATTTCATAAATCAAATCCTTAATCATACACAATCCCATCCATAATTTAATTTAATGCACAATTCCAGAATTCGTTTACAAATCCCATAATTCATTTCCATACATAACTTCATAATTCATATACATCATGAACTAAATACTTAGTAAACATAAATGGCATTTCGAGCCATATACAAATCAACACCAAAATCTAAATTATACAATTTACAAAAACATGCAAAAGTCGAACTGACGTCTTGATCGTCTTTCATCCGATCTTCTGCTCGAATACCTGGAGATGGGGATGAAAGGGGGGTGAGCTAGATAGCTCGTGGATAATATGTTTATAAATTGAAAGATAAGCGAAAGCATTTTTGCAAAATTTTTTGCCATTTATTTTAAAAGTTTCACGGTAGAAAATTTGGCAAATTTTTTTTCTCAAACTTTTCAAATCATTGCCAAACAATTTCAATAAATTCTCAGCTGAAAAATCCACAATAGTTTATTTCTCAAAAATTTCACATTTTTTCACATTTTTTCACATTTAATGAACAAAATCCATATTTCTTAAACATTTTTTAAAACATGCAATGCATCACACTTAGAAACAAAACAAGAACACATAACACATCAAATGGTTTGGTTCGGTCCAAAACAGAACGTACTGCACATTTTCGCATAGCGGTCCTGTGCAGTCTTGAACGGAATGTACCACACCTTCCCGCATAGCAGTTCGGTGTAGCTATGACTTATGAGAGTCCGAGATCAAAACTCCAGTGCCACTAGCAGGCAGCTGGGAGAAGGCTTTAAAACAGACAAGTGCGCACTTGTCCCACTTATGGTACCTGACCAAATGCACATAACATATAATGCAAAACTGAAAATTTCGGATTGCCCGAAGGCACATTTCGAAATCTTGATTTTTTTCAAATTTTCATATTTCCATATCGTGTCGAACTTGACACATTCACAATCACATATCCAACATGAAATCATATAGCAATTCTAATGCAGTTCAAATAATCGATTTAATCACATATCATATCAATCAAATTCATAGCAATGAATGCAATAATTTCTTTAAATCATAAATCAAACGTATACAAATTCATAAAGCACATTATTCAAAATTTTCAAATAATTCGAAAACATGATTTTCATAAATCTTGTATTTTCTTAAAACATTCCGAAAGCATTGAATTTAAACCTTCGAAAATCATAATTTTCAAACATTTACATAAACAATAATTTCTTAAAATTTTGCTTCTTGATTTTTCAATAACACATGCTTAGCTTAAAATTAAATAAATAAACATACTACCCACCTCGAAACGATGCTAGAAGCTTGTCCCATTCATCAATTTGTCCATTGCTTCTTTTCTTCTTCCAATTTAAAATTACCTAAACCAATTCACTCAAATTCAACATCATAAATAACCTAATTATTCAAATTGAACTTAGAAAATACTAATCCCTCATATATTCAAGCTATTTAAATTATAAACTTCTAAAATCTCCAAATCATAAAAATTGGGCATAAACCCTAATTCACAATTATCCAAAATTGAACCAATTAAACTAAGCATTCACCAAAATTGACTTCATAATCCACAAACCCACACCATTTTCCATGATTCTAAACCAAAAATTTAAGAAAAACTCAAAAATCAAAATTTTCTCTTACCTCATTTCTCCTCCATTTTCGAAATTTCCTTAGGTTGGAAGGAAGCTCTTGTCTTCTTCTACCTTTTTCCTTCATGAAAGCATCAAATCCCCTTTGAAACTCAAGAAAAATCCAAGCTCTAAGATCTTCTTTCTTCTTCCTCCATACACCACCGAAAGCTTCTCTCTTCTCCCTTCTTATTCTCTTCTTTTATTTCTTCCTTTCTTCCTAAGTGTCGTGAGTCTATTCCTTTAAAAATGACAGCACTCTCCTCTAGTCTTTTAATGAATGACCATTGACCATATTGCCCTCCCATGTATGCCTTTAAACTTAATTCCTTAAGTAAACTTCCAAAATTGCCTTTGCACTTTACTTTATTTCATGCTTACTTTCGGATATTTTTCTCACTATCAATTTGAAAGAATTTGTCAAAAGTTCCTTCTATATAAATGTTCCTTATTGTCTTAATTTCATAACGACACCAAAATCATTTAATTTGGCACTCTACATCAAAATTTATGCTCCAAACAGTTAGGACATGTCTTATGCTAAATCATTTTCCAGCATGTTATTTCAATCTAAAAATTGACAGCCTTAAAGACTAAATTGAAACTTGAGTCCTGCATAAAAATTGTATCTCTATTTCTCTAGTTTAATCCAAATTAAGAATCACATCATTTGGATTCCTAGAGAAAAAGTTATGGCCAAAATACTTTCAAATGTTCCAAATCCAAAACTGAACACTAATCCGAACTTCAATTCGAAAATTGAAAGTCTTAAGGGCTAAATTGAATTTTCATTTCTTCATATGATTTGTAGCCCCATGTCTCAATTTTATTTTTCCTCAAGAATCAAATCAATCGGATCTCCATAGATCCTGAATTTTACAAAAGACTGAACCATGTTTAGAATATTTCCTAACTCAATTTGATTAAATTAATCATCCTCAATTTAATCTCATAAAAATACAAATTTTCCATGAGAATGTAGATAATTGTCTTAGGAATCCAACACTTCAAAAACCAAGTCAATTGGATGTTGGACGGAGAAATTATAAGCAAAAGATTGACAAAGGGTCGAATTGGGAATGAAATAACAAAAACAGAAGTAGTCAAAATGGCATACAAATAACCGAAATTTGCAAAATTCATAACTCTTGATCCTGAACTCCAAATTTGAAAATTTTGGCATTAAAAGAAATCTCAAAGGAAGCTCTACAACTTCCATGAAGGACAGAAAAATCAATTTGTCCTCTAAGGAAGTAAAAAATCCACTCAAATTTTCTGTCCTAATCAACTCTTCCTAAACAACTTCCAAATGTCAGTTGATCATAACTCCTAGCCCCGATATCGGAAAATTTCATACTTTAAGGTAATAAAAAGCTGGGAATATAAGCTACAACTTTCATGTAGACCATTTACTCCAATTCAGACCACATCAATCCGACTATTTACCTCAAAGTACAGCATACACAATCCTACACTTAGAGCATTTTCAAAACCAAAACAAAATACACTTAACTTTGAACGATCATAACTTTCACTCTTGATATCGAAAAATATCAAACTTTATAGCGACAGAAAGCTCTCAATAGGAGCTACAAGCTTTCTGAAGATTATTTTCTCAAATTCTGCTTAAATCAAAAAGTCAACTCTCAAGTCAAACTTTATATATCCAAAAGTCAACTTTCTTAATTCTTCAAATTTTCACACTTTTTCTCTTTATTTCTTGATTTTAAGCTTAATTTTCAATAACCTCATTCACTTTAACTTTTATAAACCATACAAATCTATTTAAATCTCAAAGTCATCATAATCTATCAATCCCTTTTTTCATCAGTTTTCTTGAAACATAATCACATATATTACCAACTTCATATACAAACTTACTTATTTCATACTTTTATATTTCTAAAATTCACTTAAAGATTGGGGTCCAACAAAATATAGCTAACATCAATCATAACATAATCAAAAAGTAAATGATAACAATATTTAAGGATATGAATTATCTCAAAAGTTTATTATGTAGAGTCTAATTATTGTCAACATAATGTGTCGTTACTATCATGTAAGCCTTAATTTGGTTATCAGTTATCCACTTGTATGTTGTAATGGCAATCCATCCTTTAATACTCAACAATGTTCTTAAAATTTCTTTCTTCTTATTCTCCTATATCCTCATATTGTCCTTCTTCAATGTATTATATGTTAGAACCTTGAAGGTTGGTTGTACTGAGTTGCAAAACATACTAAATCTTTTGATATCAACTATAGATAGTGGATGTTCATCACCAATTACCATAAAAAATAGTAAAAAATCTTTAATTAATGCTACCATAATGTGTTGCAATCATTTAATTCTTCCTTCTCATAGGGTTAAAGGTCAAAAATATTTGACCTCCTGAGACAATCTTCTTTCTATTATAAAAATCCGCTTATCTTTTTAAATGAGAGGTTCTACCTTTTAAACTCACATCTAACATCTTGTGATAATACTTACATTTGACATTTTCTACTCTGTCCATTAATCTAGTCTTATTAAAGTGATTCCAAACTTCACATTTCAATTGACCTAGTCTTCTACCTTCACTTAATATCAAATCAGAATTTTTTACTTCTATATCTGCTACCATATTATAACTCTCCACTGGGGGAGTGTGCTTATCCACTGAAAAAATTAACATATAAATATATATGTTATTCATAATCATAAATGAGAGAGAGAATAAGGGATCATAAATCATAATCATATATTTAAAGTGCATATGCCCGTGTAAGTCTCTAAGATCATGTCACACAACATACAGGCACATATGTGTTTTCACATGTGTATGTGATAATATAAGTCATTGTGAAGTTTTTGTATATACTTTGTTGGACCCAAAATTTTTTTAGAAGTTAGAACTATTATATGTGAAATGTTGGAAGTTGAAAGCTGGAAAAATGTAGTTGGAACATGTTTACTGAGTATGCTTCGATGTTTTAGCCATAACTTTTTTTTTCTAGTTATCCAAATGAGATGATTCTTAATTTGAATTAAACTAGAGAAATAGGGCTACATCTTATCTGATAAAATCAAGTTCTAATTTAGTCTCGAAGAATTTCAATTTTCTGATGGGAGTTGATCACAAAATACTATTTCAGTGTAAGAATGGTTTGGAAATGTTTGAGGTATAACTTTCAAATTGCCAATCCAAATTGAATGATTTTAATGTCATTGGAAAATTAAGACAATGAGAAAATTTTCTCTAGAAGGAAGTATTATCAAGTTCCTTCAATCTTTCCATGATCATTAGTGAAGGAGTTAGAAGTATAAGATGTTAGTTATAAAGACAAAAGAAGGGTAAATATGGAAAGCCTAGTTAATTATGAGGTTTTGATGGATTACTTTTAGAGCTAGTAGTATGTAAATGATTGTAGGATTTTATCATATGATTCAATTGAAATAAAGTAATCTTGTAAGAGTATATATGTATGAGGGCATTTTGACAAGAACATTGAAGCATTAAGGTTATAAGGCATCAAAGGAAGGGTAGAGTGGTCATTGCACAAAAATTAATGACCAAATTTAATAAGAAGGGTTGTTTGGCTTTTAAGGAGAAGAAAAAACGTGAATTGAAGATGAAAAAGAAGAGAATAACGAAATTGAAGAGAGAAATGAGAGAGAGATCGTCGAGAAGAGGAGAAAAAAAAGAAGAAAAGCTAGGTTTCAACTTTGCTTGGCTTTCAAAAAGGAATTTGTGGTTGCTCAAGAAGGGAAAAAGGTAGAAGAAGATGAGAGCTTTCATTAAAACCAAGAAACTCTTCATTTGGTGAAGATTCAAGGTAAGTTGGATTTTAATCTTTGGATCTTTGAAAGGGGTTTTGGTTCATATAGCTTAAGAAATGTATGAGTTTAAGGATTTTAGGATTAATTTTATGAATATATGTATTGTGGGTTTTCAATTGGAATTCCTATTGAATGGAATTTTTGGCTCATGTTAAAGGAAATCAAGGAAGGAAAGAGTAGCAAGGTAAGAGGTCTCTTTGAGCAAGTATTAAAGGAAATTCAAGGTGGATTTCATGTTTATAATTTAATAATGAGCCAATAAAATTTTTCCAAATGAAGAGAATAAAATGATTTTAAGTACTTCATAAATGTGCATATATTGTTTTTAAATGATTTAAAGAATTTGTTTATATGTGTGTATATGTTTAATAAATTGGATGTGAATTGTTATGAATGTGGAAAAATGCATTGTGATATATGATCATGTTATGCCATAGAATTGTGTCATGGTATTTTGATTTGAATGGAAAGAAGAAAAAGCATGAAAATATGAAAATGTATGGAAATGCATTGAACATAAATTTGATTGTGTTTGGACGAGAGTGGAATCATTCTGTTCGTCAGGTGCACGTTGACAAGAGCCTTCTCCCGGTTGCTCGCTTGTGACATATGAGCTCCGAAAATGATCTCATTCTGTTCACGATGCAAACTTCGGTTTCTCTATTCTATTTCCATGGAACCCTCGAGCCATTTATTGTGCATTGCATCTGTGAATTGTCAAGTTGATGCATACATGATTTCTATTATTGTGAATTGGTTGAGAACTATGTTTTTCTTAAATTCAATAAGAATTTTCTATGACAAATGAATAATTTCAATGGTTTTGCTTATTTCTTGGTTATAAGCATGTTACCCACGAGCTTTCAAGCTCACCCCCACTTTCTGTCCCATCCTCAGGTGAAGAGAATGAGATCGAGCGAAAGTGAATCAAGGCATAAATCCGAATTTGCATGTGTTGTTTTGTTTTGGAGTAATTTATGTAAAACAAAACTGTAATTGCATTTTGAGCAATGATTATTCAAGTGTCTTGTGTAATTTGGGGATTTTGGAATATTAGTGTATTGTGGCTTGAAATGCAATTAAAGTTTGTAAAACTCTTATTTTATGATGTTAATGGAATATGAATTTGTGTATGGACGATTGTCAGTTTGAAATATGAATGATATATGGATGATGATGATGAATGTTGAGCATGAATGGTTGATATATATATATGTTATGAAAAAGACACATAGAAATTATGAATGATGAGATGTAGTTAAATGTGACAAGTCAAATGATTTGAGATTTAAGAGTGGATGAAGAAAAGTTGGAATTTAAAGGGTTATAAAATGATGTTGCATAGAGGAAGTGAAAATGGGACAATTTCCAAGTTTTTCATAGGGTAAGAATTTGTATTCTAAATCCAAGGAGAAAATTGGATTAATCCATCTAGAAATAGACAAAGTTGTCTTCTAGAAATTTTTGGCTTATCCTCTTAGCTTTCCGACGTTATAAAGTATGTAAATTTTGGATATCGGAGTTGAGAGATATAAGCATTATAAGTGATAATGCTGCATAGGATGTATATCATGACAGCTATGGTGAATGATGAGAATTTGTTGCATGTGATGAATTATTTGGGTAGGAATTTGGGAGAATTATGAAATCATTTTAGTAATTGGATGTTTAAGAAGTGATATTACATTAGAAGAAGTGAATTTGAGAAGTTTATAACTGAATATGATGTTAGAATGGATGTAGGAAGCATTGGAGGGGTTTGGGAAACCCCCATGTCCGTTAGACGGACTTTAGGTTCGTTAAACGGACCTTCTCAGGTCAAAAAATGACCCCTAGCCTCACCAGTGTCCATTTAACAGACATGGATGTCCGTTAAACCGACCTTCTCGGCCAAAAATGGCTTCCAACCCCGACAATATCCGTTAAACGGACATGGATGTCTGTTAAACGGACGTTCATGGGATAGCTTTAGTAAATCTCGATGTTTTACCATTTTATATGAAGAATATCGATTAGTAGTCTCATAAAAGTTGTATATCTAGAAGTCTTCTTTCAAATAGTTCAAGAATGAACTCAATCCGACATAAATAGCAAAAGTTATGGCAATTGCACCAAAACAGGTACAACATGATTAAGGACATACACAAGTTGAATTCTTTTGGCCATGACTTCTTCATCCGACCTCAGAATGAAACGATTCTTAAAGCAATATATTCCTAAGACATGTATCTATCTTTCAATAAAAATTTGTATCTTTTAAAGTTTATTTGAAAAATTTTGCAATAGAGAAAGTGAGGGGTTAGTCGGGAGACCATGATTGAGGTATGAGCATACTTGACTTTTTAAGCATAACTTCTTCTATAGAGTTCCAATTGAGATAGTTCTTGCTTCAAATTAAACTAGAGACATAGGGATACAATTGTATTGAAGAAGTCAAATTGAGATGTTGGTGATTGGCTGGTGTGGGCAAGCCACCCCTGTGAGATGACAGCTAATGAGGGTTCATTGAAATAATCCTTCAAGAAAACCCGCTCACGCTTTATGATTTTGGATTATTGGGCTTCGAAAACGGGGCTCAACATCTTTTGGTATCAAATCAAGAAGAGGAATCGATGATGGTTAAGGGAATTATATTGTGTTGGAACCCCTCCCTGGTGCGACACGTGTCCGACGTCCTACGTGACATCTGGACGCGCATCCCACGAGGAAGGGATTCCTCACCACGAAAAAAACCTCGAATTGAACTTAAGTGAACGTCATCCGAATAAACCTTGATAAATTTACCCTAAATATCCTCCAATAAAATTTGATTTGCTTAGGGCCCATAATTACTCCTATGCCTAAGCTAATCCAAAATTCCATGCCTCTAGGTCAAATGAAAACAGAAAACGCCTCAATCGGATCTTTATATCTCACAAAAACGCAATTTCGCACTAAACCGACACACATTGGCCATAAATTCCAACGAAGACCCGACACTCTCATTTTACCAAAAAGGAATAGAAAATGTTACTAGTTAATCAATACTTCAAATTTCATGCAAATCGGAGGTCAAATGGATAAGAATCAAGGCAAATAAGAAAAGATATTATATTTGCTTTAAAATCAATTTATTTTACATTTTTATAACCTTTCACCCCAAGTTCGAATTGCGAAGAGTTATTGTTTATTTCATGAAGAAAACAAAAGTCATTTCAATCATTAAAAGAAGTAAAGATTTGATTAAAGTTGTTGTTTAGCTAATTACCATATGAATAGTGAAAATGACCAAATGAATAGTGATCAGAAATTTTCAAGTGCCCATAACTTTTTCATCTTAAGTCGGAAATTATCCTATTTTATACCGTTTTAAAGATCTTGACAAGCCCTACAAACTTTAAGAAATACCTCTCACCCCAATTCTTACTCTAACATGCCCTAAAACCCAAAGCAAGGTGGCTGCCCATTTTTTAAAAAAATGGACAGCACCTCCCCTAAAAATGCACTAGCCAACTCTTCAATTTTCCAACCTAACTTCCACCTACACAAAAACACTTCAATCTCCCAAATTTTCATACATATCCACAACCATACTACATCAAACTCCAAATGGCAACAACACACTGTTAGGTATCTAGCATTTCATCATTTCAATTTCCTAAAGAACTACCATCTCATCTTTGCTTTTATCAATGTTAACCATACATCCATACATGCTTAGGAAACATATCCAATATACAATAAAAACTTCAAAACCTTAATATTTATATGAAATAAGCAAACACAATGCTTTAAAGAGCGTTTCAGTCCGGATACATCAAGATTCCAAAAAAAGAACGTTTACAAAAGCCAAAATGCTAGCCAAAACATTGTGTTTCAAAAGTATGACTTCAAAACATAAGCATCGGAGTAATGCCTTATGCCCGATGCGACGACCCGATTTCTCGCTCAATACCTGTGGAGGGAGGAAGGGGGGTGAGCACGACGGCTCCGTGGGTAACAGGTTAATAATTAAGCATAAGCTAAAGCATGCATCAACAATTTCATTTCAAGTCAACATTCAACAACTTCAGCTCTAATACAATAAAACATTTACAACAAAATCAACGAATGTCATATAATAACACAAAATCACATATTAGATGGTTTGAGTGACCCTAACAGGACGTACTACACATATCCGACAAGCGACCATGTGTAGCCGTGAACAGAGGGGAGTCCGATTTCGGAACTCCTATGTCACTAGCGGCCACTATACTTCTTCTTCTTTTTTTCACCAATCCCTTTCAAACCACCATTATTAATCAAGCTAACAACAAAACCCTACCAAATCAATTCTTAAATTTCGAAACCCTAGCCTACCCACATCTGATTTTTTTCTCCTCTCCTCCAACACAACAAATCCCTCTAATCACTCTTCTAATCACCCATATGAAACAAGAAAGATAAAATCCTAACCATAAAACCAAGAAATTCGAATTTTCTCTTACCTTCTCAACACCCACGAAATCTCTTCTTTTTGCTTCTAAAGATGAAGAAACTTTCCCTTGCACTTCCTACCACGTGAAACAACCTTCCTCAAGCATAAAAACCCTACCTTCCTTCTTCTTCTTCTTCTTCTTGGATGGCCGAATCTCACCCTCTTCTTTCTTCTTTGAAACTTTCGAAAACTTCACCCACTCACCTCTCTTTGATAACTTTCGGATGGCTTGCTAAAATGACCTAGGTTTTTGCTTCTTTCACACTTATTCACCTAGCCAAAAACGACATCACCTTGCCTCTCCCTTACAATTTTCGTTAGTCACTCTTTTCAACCCTAACTCTTTAACTTAAACCTAAGTCTTCAAGCCCAAGTTATTTCCCTCCTTATAACCTTTCCCAAATTTTCATTTTCCCTCCTTCCAACTTAAATTTTCGTGGGCTCCCTCTTAAAAGCCCAAATGTCCAACTTTCCCTCCTTCTAACTTAAACTTTCCCAAAATTTTCATCTTTCCCTCCTTCCATCTAATAATTTCGTGGGCTCCCACTTAAAAGCCCACTTGCTTCCTTTCTTTTTCATTTAGTTCTCCTTTAAAACCCTAGCCCACTTATTTACTTTCCCCCTCATTTAAAAGACATGCCAAAGGGCTAAAAGCCCTCTTAAGTAACCTAAAGCCTTAAAACCTTATAAACACTTCCTAATTTATCCTAACACTATTTTATGGCCTCATCTACCATTTTCTTATTCTTTTAAAATCTAACACCAAAATTAAAATTCTAAATTAACTAAATTCCTTCAATTAATAATTATTGCACTAAAATCTCAAATTATTCTAACCAATAGGAAATTTAATAAAACCCTAATTTCATACTAACCAAAAGACAATTTAAAAAATGCAAACCTATTTAATAGGGAAAAAGGATCGGGGTCTAACATATTGGATTAAGCTCACGTTTCATGATCTGAAGTTGGGCTCTGTAAGCAGGGTTCAACAAATGTGGTATTAGAGTGCCATAATTGAGATCTTACATAGGTATTTTTGGAAAGATGTATCAAGTTACTTGCATTTTTGACAAGTCTTAGCATGCCGCAGTGACTAATCCCTAGTATGAGTCTCATGTGTATGTCACACGCATGGGCATTGATTGAGAGTTCGAGTTGATAGAATTAATGAGAAGAATGATGCCTTTTCAGAAGTTGAGAAAATTGAAAGTTATGGGGAACTACAAATAGGAAATAGTACATGGTTAAATATGACAGATAATGAGTCAAATTTTTATTGGTGGAACTGAATATGACGTCAATAATTGTACTATGGTGTATATCCCTGAATGTGATAAAGATGTGAATGTATTATCGTGGATTGTTTAAGGAATATAGAGAGACAAGTAGAAATGATGAGATTAGACTATACGAGTAGAATGTATTGAAAAAAAAATTGTTGTGGTCTTAAAAAGATGAAATTGGGATCGGAGCAGTTGTTTGATTAATATGATAAGAGTTACGATCTAACATAAGAGTAAACTAGTGGAATTTGAGATCAGAATTTCAAGATGGCTATGCATCTATGCTTCTAAATTAGTTAAGAACGTACGTATGGAAAATGAAACAAATGATAGTGATATATGTAGAAGTTCTCAAGGTTATGTCGACCAGTTATTTTGAGCACTTATTTGATAGTGTGGATATGTTGGTGAATAATGTGATTGAGCATATAGGAGACAATCTATGATCCCTATAGTTAAAATTTTGAGATAAATCAGAGTAACGCAATGGAAGTATGGTATAGGTGTTTTGTTGAAAAAGTAACTACTATGGAGGAGTATTTTGAATAATCGTAGAATACTCAAAAGTTGTTCAGAATCAATTGCAATTAATGTATCATTGGCATGAGTTATAAATTGGCACTTTTTTTAATAAGATTTAATGATCTTGATGGCACATGCCAAAAGATAAGAGTAAACGAATGTGTCTCTTATTTCGTTGAGTTTATTATGAAGGATATTTTGATCATGTAAAGTGTGATAAAAATTGAAATTATTAAAAGGTCATGAGCCATTGAAATTGATTGTATTGAGTTGTTAAGAATGGTTGAAACAACATTGATGATGATAGCAGTTGATTGATTAAGATTGCATGAACATGATGATAGTAACAAGAAATCATCTTTTGAAGAAGAATTTCATTGGAGTATGTTGAACATATTAGATAGTTTATATTAAGAATGATCAATGGAAGAGCAAATCAAAAATGAATATGAAATGAATCAAAAGTGAAAATTGGAGTCATACCTCTAGTGGAGACTCAAGCATTAGAGATAGAGTATGCAAAGAAGGTATAAATTAGATTTTGATGCATGTGTTACCAACACAGGAAGCTAAGTTTACAAATAAATTAAAATATGTGGAGAAACTAGTATGAATGAGCAGACAATAGAATAAGTCAACGTGAAATCTGAGAAAATGAATGAATTGAGAAAATCATTCGAAGAAGGAAGTTAATTGAGAAATTGAAAATGACGTGAGATAATACTGCCTCATTGAGGAATCAGATACTTGAAGAATTACAGGGACCAATCACGGGCACAAGGAGTTTTGAGTTATATCTGTTCGAGTAACAAATGCCCTTAAAGCACTATGATATTGAAGATTAAAGTGATCCAACCGAAGTTTGATGATATATTAAATGCATTCGAAAAGTTGAGAAGAACAATATAAATACTTAGGAAAAATGTGTAAATCGTATGAGTAATGAATGTAAAGAGAATTTCAAGGAATTATAATATCGATAGTAATTATATCGTCTGAAATTGGAGATTTTATAATAGACAATGATATTGGATAAGAGATTAGGATAAATTCCAATGTAGCAGGATAAAGTGATTTGATATGCATGGAGACAATTGAAACTTCAGGGGTTGATTATTTGATACATGAATGGAATCTTGCCAAAATAGTGATTGCTTGAAAGTTGGAGACAAAGTATGTTCAGAAACATCTTGGATATATATATAAATGTACAGATTGTCAAGTTTGAGATAATTATTGAGTTGAGAGAATAGAATACGAGACTGAGACAATCGATAGAAGTACTAAAAGATTATGATGATACAAATGAGTATTTCCTAGTAAAGTTAGTTTTGTATCTGGCATATTAAGCAGAAATCCCAATAGCAGTGAAACATGAATTCAATTATTGAGTTTATCAGATCTAGTGCAAAAAGGAGCATAGAAAGTGGAGTTAAATTCTGGGGCAAATCAAAGTACTATTGGCTATGGAATTAAAGATCAGTTTCATATGAAAGGATTAATAAAGCCCCAATTGAGGAATCAAAAGTTGGGAATCTTATTGATGAATTGAAAATGGAACTGAATTCTGAGTTTGAATTGGAAAATGATGCTTTGTGATCGAAGTGAGAAGTATGTATATCGATAAAGATGATTAAAATAAATTACTAGAGGAAGCACAAATAACGACTTAAGCTATACATCCTAGTAGGAATGTGCTGAAATGACGTTTAGCGGCTAAGAATGTAGACTCAAGAAAAATGAGTGAATTAGTTGGGTTAACACCAAAGGTATAGAATATAACGAGATAGACATAAGAGTTAAGTGTACTGACACTATAGAGATGTGAACTATGAAGCAAAGGATGAAATGTTTCTAAAAGTATCGCATTCCTAAGATGTGCTTAGATTGAGTGCAAAAGGTGCTCAGGTTAGGATAAAGAAGTAACTAAGCTTGAATTGTATTGGTCTATATAAAGTTGTTAAGAACCAGACCGTTGACTTATGAGTTAGTATTAATAACAAAGGTGTCTTAGATTTATGTTGTGTTATATGTGAATATGCTAAGAAATATCGACATGATTTGATATTAGTATTATCGACGCAAGAAGTGAAAAATTGTGAGTAATTAGAGGTATAGATATATTGAGGAATTACAAAATGAATGACTAAATGAGTGATTGAAAGATCGAGTTAGCCTATTGATTATGGTCATTTGGAAGAAATTATTCGAGTGAATAAGTTACTTGGGAGACTGAGGAAAACATAAGACAACATTACCTCCATTGGTTTGATCACTCAGGTAAGAATTTCGAGGAAAAAATTCTTTAAGGGGGAGAATTGTTGGACCCCAAACTTTTTTTAGAAGTTAGAACTATTATATGTGAAATGTTGGAAGTTAAAAGCTGGAAAAATGTAGTTGGAACATGCTCATTGAGTATGCTTCGATTTTTCAGCCATAATTTTTTTCTCTAGTTATCCAAATAAAATGATTCTTAATTTGGATTAAATTAGATAAATAGGGCTACATCTTATCTGATGAAATTAAGTTTTAATTTAGTCTAAAAAAATTTCAATTTTCTGATAGAAGTTGAGCACAAAATGCTATTTTAGTGTAAGAACAGTTTGGAAATGTTTGAGGTATAACTTTCAAATTTCCAAACCAAATTGAATAATTTTGGTGTCATTGAAAAATTAAGGCAATGAGAAGAATTTCTCTAGAAGTAAGTATTATCAAGTTCCTTCAATCTTTCCATGATCATTAGTCAAGGAGTTAGAAGTATAAGATGTTAGTAAGACAAAAGAAGGGTAAATATGGAAAGGCTAGTTAATTATGAGGTTTTGATGGATTATTTTTGGAGCTCGTAGTATGTAAATGATTGTAGGATTTTATCATATGGTTCAATTGAAATAAAGTAATCTTGTAAGAGTATATATGTATGAGGAAATTTTGCCAAGAACATTGAAGCATTAAGATTATAAGGCATCAAAGGAAGGGTAGAGTGGTCATTGCACAATCATTAATGACAAAATTGTAATAAGAAGGGTTGTTTGGCTTTTAAGGAGAAGCAAAAACGTGAATTGAAGATGAAAAAGAAGAGAATAACGAAATTGAAAAGAGAAATGAGAGAGAGATCATGGAGAAGAGGAGAAAAGAAAGAAGAAAAGCTAGGTTTCAACTTTTCTTGGCTTTCAAGAAGGAATTTGTGGTTGCTCAAGAAGGGAAAAAGGTATAAGAAGATGAGAGCTTTCATTAGAACCAATAAACTCTTCATTTGGTGAAGATTTAAGGTAAGTTGGATTTTAATATTTGGATCTTTAAAAGGGATTTTGGTTCATATAGCTTAAGAAATGTATCGGTTTAAGGATTCTATGATTAATTTTATGAATATATGTATTGTGGGTTCTCAATTGGAATTCCTATTGAATGGAATTTTTGGCTCATGTTAAAGGAAATCAAGGAAGGAAAGAGGAGCGAGGGGAGAGGTCTCTTTGACCAAGTATTAAGCAAGGAAATTCAAGGTGGGTTTCATGTTTATAATTGAATAATGAGCTAATAAAGTTTTTCCAAATCAAGAGAATAAAATGATTTCAAGTACTTCATAAATGTGCATATATTGTTTTTAAATAATTTAAAGAATTTGTTTATATGTGTGTATATGTTTAATGGATTGGATGTGAATTGTTATAAATGTGGAAAAATGCATTGTGATATCTGATCATGTTATGTCATTGAATTGTGTCATGATATTTTGATTTGAATGGAAAGAAGAAAAAGCATGAGAATATGAAAATGTATGGAAATGCATTGAGCATAAATTTGATTGTGTTTGGGCGAGAGTGGAACCATTATGTTCGTCACGTGACAAGAGTCTTCTCCCGGCTGCTTGCTTGTGGCATATGAGCTCCGAAAATGGACTCATTCTGTTCATAGTGCAAACTTCGATTTCTCCATTATGTTTCCATGGAACCCTTGAGCCATTTGTTGTGCATTGCATTTGTGAATTGTCAATTTGATGCATACATGATTTCTATTATTGTGAACTGGTTGAGAACAATGTTTTTCTTAAATTCAATAAGAATTTTCTATGACAAATGAATAATTTCAATGGTTTTGCTTATTTCTCAATTATAAGCATGTTACCCACGAGCTTTCAAGCTCACCCCCACTTTTTGTCCCATCCTCAGGTGAAGAGAATGAGATCGAGAGAAAGTGAATCAAGGCATAAATCCGAATTTGCATGTGTTGTTTTGTTTTGGAGTAATTTATGTAAAACAAAGCTGTAAGTGCATTTTGAGCAATGATTATTTAAGTGTCTTGTATAATTTGGAGATTTTCGAATATTAGTGTATTGTGGCTTGAAATATCATTAAAGTTTGTAAAACTCTTATTTTATGATGTTAATGGAATATGAATTTGTGTATGGATGATTGTCAGTTTGAAATATCAATGATATGTGGATGATGATGATGAATTTTCAGCATGAATGGTTGATATATGTATATATATATGTGTGTGTGTGTGTGTGTGTGTGTGTGTGTATGACAAGTTAGAATTTAAAGGGTTATAAAATGATGTTGCATAGAGGAAGTGAAAATGGGACAATTTCCAAGTTTTTCATAAGGTAAGAATTTGTATTCTAAATCCAAGGAGAAAAATGGATTAATCCAGGTAGAAATAGACAAAGTTGTCTTCTAGAAATTTGTGGCTTATCCTCTTAGCTTTTTGACGCTATAAAGTATGTAAATTTTAGATATCGGAGTTGAGAGATATGAGCATTATAAGTGATGATGTTGTATAGGATGTATATCATGACAGCTATGGTGAATGATGAAAATTTGTTGCATGTGATGAATTATTTGGGTTGGAATTTGGGAGAATTATGAAATCATTTTGGTAATTGGATGTTTAAGAAGTGATATTACATTAGAAGAAGTGAATTTGGGAAGTTTATGGGTGTATATGATGTTAGAATGGATGTAGGAAGCATTGGAAGGGTTTTGGAGGGGTTTAGGAAAGCCCCATGTTCGTTAGACGGACTTTAAGGCTATTAAACAGACCTTCTTGGGTCAAAAAATAACCCCTAGCCTCACCAATGTCCGTTTAATGGACATGGATGTCTGTTAAATGGACCTTCTCGGCCAAAAATGGCTTCCAACCCTGACAATGTCCTTTAAATGGAAATTCACGGGACAACTTCAGTAAATCTTGATGTTTTACCATTTTAAATGAAGAATATCGATTAGTTGTCTTCATAAAAGTTGTATATCTAGAAGTATTCTTTCAAATAGTTCAAGAACGAACTCAATCCGACATAAGTAGCAAAAGTTATGGCAATTGCGCCAAAATAGGTACAAAATGATTAAGGACATACACATGTTGAATTCTTTTGGCCATAACTTCTTCATCCGACCTTAGAATGAAGCGATTCTTAAAGTAATAGATTCCTAAGACATGTATCTATCTTTCCATAAAAGTTTGTATCTTTTGAATTTGATTTGAAAAATTTTGCAATAGAGAAAGTGAGGAGTCAGTTGGGAGACCATGATTGAGTTATGAGCATACTTTGGCTTGTTAGACATAAATTCTTCTATAGAGTTCCAATTGAGATAGTTCTTGCTTCAAATTAAACTAGAGACATAGAGATACAATTGTCTTGAAGAAATCAAATTGAGATGTTGGTGATTGGTAGGTGTGTGCAAGCCACCCCTGTGAGATGACGACTAATGAGGGTTCATTGAAATAACCCTTCAAGGAAACCCGCTCATGCTTTATGATTTTGGATTGTTGGGCTTCAAAAACGGGGCTCAACATCTTGTGGTTTCAAAACAAGAAGAGGAATCAATGGTGGTTAAGGGAATTCTATTGGATTAAGCTCACGTTACATGATCCGAAGTTGGGCTCCTCAAGCGGGATCCAACATACTTCATGTAAATGACTATGTATGTCACTTAATCATACTTACACGGTCGCATACCCGTCATACATGTCCACATACACAAACTGTGTAAATTTTTGAAACTTCATAGTTGTTTGTAAGCGATTAGTTAAGTCCGTGAAAACACCCCCCATACGGCAACAATCCTAGAAATTCTAGTATTCCGCAAATTCAATCTTCAATTAAATGATCCAAAACTAAAATATGAAGGAACTTTAACTTGGTAGGTGAGTGGTGATAAAGCAAAAAAAAGACGACAATAAGGTGGCGGGGAAGTGGGGGCCAACGTGACAAAGGGGCAGCAGGATGGAGTGCAAAGACTTGAAGAGGAAGGCAAAATGGGTTGACGATTAACGGCTGACGGAGATCAATTTGAGAGAGAGGGATTGAGAGAGAGACTAAAGTTTAAAGTTAGGGGAAGAAATTGATGCAAGAGATAAAGAAAAGGTAGGGAAAATGATGCAAGTCAACCTAGATTAAAATGACGTCATTTTTCTTAGTCAAAAACAAAAAAAAGTTTAATATAAAATGACATCATTTTGTTTAAACTAGAGTTCAAGCCTAAGCCTAATTAAAAGCTCAATAATTTTTCACCATTAGGACATGTTGACCTCGAGCTTGTCTAGTCCAGGCTTAAATGTGATCCCTAATACTAATGTCAGTCAAGAATATCTACATAAGGCGTGTATAATTTTTCCTTCCCTTTAAAAAGATTCATATTTATTTTTGCAAACCCTATACTTCCTATCACACACACAAGCACACACACACACACGTATATTCTAAAGATGATTTCTCATCTAAGTCTACAATGCTCAACAACCTTATAAGTGGAGCCACAATTTTTATAATAGTAAAACAAACTCATTTAACTCTACAATGCTCAACAACCATATAAGTGAAACTATAATCTTCACAATAATCAAGCAAACACCCCAAAATTTATTTTCCAGAATAATATCATAAACACCTTTTCCTTTTATACTCTTTTATAACTTATGACTTGACAAATGTTTACTTTTCACTAAATTTTGAAGTACTTTTTTATACTCATAAACACTTTTCAAATTTATAAATGTATTTGCAAACCTAATAACAACAGGATGCATAATCTCCACCCAATATTCTTGTTTTTTAAAAAAATGGAATATGATTATATACAAAAAATCATAATCTTGGATGCACGTGAAGCAAAACCAAAAATATGGTCTATACAACCAATGTCTTTTAAAATGAGATTTATACAATGAGTTGCATATTGAGACCAATAAATATGCTCATAATTTGATTGTAATAAGTAACCAACTAATGTATAATTAGTTGCATTTTTATAACAAAGTACATAACATTTTTAGTATAACTCACTTAACAATTTCAGGAAATAATCCAAATAAAACATAAGTTTTTTTCAATATATCGAAGCATCACAAGACTTGATAAAAGTTGTTTTGACATTACAATAAGCCAATAAATTAGTTAAAGTTCTTTGTCATTGAATATTCTACACATTTGTTAGAGTATTGCATCATGTTATTTCCAACTAGACTTATATTTATCTATAATCAACTAACACTCCTTTTTAAATTTTGAAGTAAAGGCTTATGAATCTTATGATAAGAAAGAACCTTAAATCTTGGGTTATCGTTATTATATCTTTTATTACTTCTTAAAAATAGGATAAATTTAAAGCATTTAAAGGAATAGATGAATGACAGAGCTATCTAGCCTATGCTAATTTACATCGCAGAACAATATCCTTATCAACCAAAATACTATTTAAACTAAGTCGAGAACCAAAAGTAGTTCTTAGAGGAAAATAATAATCTATGTCAATAATGACTTTTTTTCCCTTTATCTAATATTTGTGATGCTTTATCATCTTTAAAAGATATATTATAAACCTTTTTATTCCTTTTCTCTTTTTTACTTGTTATTGTAAATAATTTCCAATCGTCTTAGATACATCAAATGGTACTTGTTTTTGCAAGAAGCAATATTACCCTTAACACCATCAAAATGTTCTTTTATTCTATACATTCCTCCCCCTATTAACATTCTATAGCAAAGCATACAATTATATTGGATGTTTCCATCAGACATTTGAGAAGAAGAAAAATAATTCTATGTCGGATGAGACTTACCATAAGTAAAAGATGTTAAGTTTATAAAAATTTTTTAATGATTTTATAATCTCCACTATAATTTCAATATGAATATATTTATACACATATATATAATTTTGTTGTTTTATACAGAATTATAAGATTTGAACATTTTAAAAGATGTTCAAAATTCTTATCCTATTAATAATAACTAGATAATAATATCAGATCATCAAAAATAGGTAAAAGGTTTTTAAGATATAATTATGCCAAAATGACAAACAATATATGTTGGTTTGTATGTTATCATCACTATTTTTAAAGTTTAATTAGAAATTTCATATATGACTTTAGTGTTGGCCCTTTGGATAACTATTAATTACCAATTCCATTATTTGTATTTCCTATTCATGTTTTGATTACATCTTTTTGCTTGTTTTCTTTGTCTTGTTCCAATTTTGCTTACCATCTTGTTTTACTTTCCAGATTAGTGAGTTGACATTACTTAGTGGACTGTGGATATTAACTTAATTTCTTCTTTTGTACCAATGAAGGACTAAAATCACATTTCTTTGAGATAGATTCCGAAGGTTAAGTATCTCTTTACTTCTTTATTTTAGTTAAAACGTGGCTAATTTAAAGGGAGATTGCAATGTAACCTTCTGAAAAATTGTTTTAATTTTTAATATACCCCTTTACTTCTTTACACTATAGTTTACCCTTGCTTGTTGCCTCGATGTTCTCTAACATATCTCTTGAAAACAAACAAAACTTTGATTAATATTTTCTTATTTACTTTGTTGAATTAAAGATATAAATATGAACTAAGAAATTGAAATTAAAAACGTACATAATATGAAACTTGATTAATTGAACCAAAATTAATATCATATATCACTTTCTTTTTAAACAAATATGAAATTGAATATTATTTTATTAGTTAATTAATACCATATGTTTTGAATTTTAGTTCATTCTTCTTTAAATATAATGAACTATATAAAGGCCAACCTCTCGACCTCGATGTGATGTATCATGTGACATATTCTCGTAGCAAATAGGAACTATATGTCATGAAAATAACATAGAGAAAATACAAAGTAGTTATAAGTGGGATTGTTATATCATAAATAACAAGGCATTTCATTCCAACATCTAAGCCAAATAAAGAATTAATTAAATAGAGCCATAACAAATCAAAATAATATATAGAAGAAACATAAAAGAGGTTGAAGTAGAATAAAAAACATTAAAAGATATCAACTCAAATAGGAGATTAGTAGAAAGATCTAACAAAAATTATAGAGTGCCTGAAGAGGATGAAGTTTAATTGATGGCAGAGATTGAATCCTGGTCCAAGATTGGAGCAAGTCTAAAGAGTGACTGGTGAGCAACACAAGTATGATCTCGCTGTTACAAAAGTTAACTTGATTAGAGAGTTAATCATAGCTAAAGTGAAGCAAGACACCATTAGACATAAACTTAGAGTGACTTGGTTAATTTAGTTGGTTTAATATGATTATAGGCTGAATGTTAATAGTAGCGGTTATAGTAATTTTGTTATTATCCTTATAATAGAATTGTATATTATTGTTTTCATCTTTGGTAATATATTTTTATAATTTAAAAAAAAGTCTAAAGAGTCCCTAAAAAGGCTAATCGTATGTTTAAAGAAGGAGATTGAAAATTGAACAAGACTAGAAGACACCAAATGAAAGTAGATGACTTATGGTTTAATCATGAATTACGGTTCAACAAATCGGCTAGTTTATTACTTAATCAGTCGATTTTTATCTATAACAATTATTAACATAAACCAAATAGAAAAATAGGTCGGTTCTTATTTATTTCTGATAAATCAACCGGTCTAGTTCAATTTTAAAAACAATGATATCTATAGATATATGGAGACTTGTTAAGCAAGCATACATTCTAGTACTAAAGTAACTAACTTAGTAGGTAGTTGACATCTCAACCACTTAGTTTAGTGGGTAGTTTTCATTACTTACAAATTTACAATCTATTCAATTCTAAGTAAAAGAAACATGTGATAAATGAAGATAAGCTATATTACTTAGGTTCCTTGACAGGTCATCCGATTTTTTAATTATTAATCCTACTAACTTCGATCACATCACCATGATGTTCATTCAAAAGTGAAGGTTAGCCAAAATTTGAACCAATCTATACATAATCTATCTAATTCACATTTAAGGTCTAAACAGTTCGTCCATAGTCCATAATTTAAGCAACAATTCGTCTTTAGTCCAACTAAGAACTTAAGATGTAATTTCAACTCGCCCAACTCAAGTCGATCAACGCCCCACAGTCGGTCCATTAAAGCCAACTAAAGTTCAAGCCATACTCGATTCAAACCATATTGGTTCTATTGTCTGCTTTTAGTTATTGGCTCGAATGAAAATATTAACCATCTTTTTAACAATCTTATGTCCCTTTCTTCTTTTCATTTTTTGTGTGAATAAAGTTGATTTTATATATCCTCTTTATTCGTGAGGGAAAGACAGCAAAGAGTTTGCCTGGAGGAATGAGAAGGGCTGAATCAGGATTTCCTTCCGTGGATGTTGGGCATTTTCCTTCCCGAGCACCTACAACTTCTGAGATACCAAAGGACTTAACAACCATGGTGCTTGCCTCAAGCTCCTGCGCTAGGGAACTCTACAAAAATATCGCAACAACATATCATGGACTTCAATGGTGCAGGGAAGTTGGTGTGCAGTTACAACAACATATCATATTGCTTGCAATTACAGAATGGATAGAACATGATTGATAGACTTGTTTTGTTCCACCAGGTAATCAGGCTTCTGTCCTAATTGCTTTGGTTGCTGAGTTTATATAACCTCACATTGTCACAAGTTCTAACCAAATCATCAAAATCAAGTATCAAATGCATTGAAAAGTACGATCTCATTGATCGATTTTTCTTGTTTGAATTATCAACTAGGACAGTGATTGCTAATACAGACTTAACAGATAAGAGATTGTTAGCTGCAACGAGTCTTTAACACAATAGAAAATATCAATCCATAAATTTTTGTTTCCATTCCAAAGACACCAAAGTTCATGCCATTAGGCATACTATCTTTCCCATAAAATCCATCCACTATTATTTGCAACTCAATACACATCCATCAAGTCCAAAACATATTGAGATCTTGATTCAACTACCGTTTTCTTACATAAAGGTAGCAACCACCTCATTTTGGGTTTGAGAAAAAGTTGTTGATTGATGGCATGATTTCAGGGGCCCTGTTGCGAACAAATTTCCTCAAAGCATGCTCGGCGTACTTTTCTCCCTCAGCAAAGTTTTCCAAGACGCCAGCAGCCCTGTGCTGCTTGTTCACCCTGACCAACACATAGAAATAGAATTGAGATTGCTGCCACTCCATTTACCCATATAAATTCATTTCATAAGAAGAAACAGTAAATAAAAACCCTGAATTGTACCTTGCTAGCTTTCCTCTAATAGAGTTCAACCCTTCACAGTACCCCCCAAAAGAAAAAGGAAAACTAAACAAGATTTTGAAGTTCAACCTTCCCTGCACACTTGTTTTACTTTACTTCACAAACTACTTTGAAGTCTTTAAATGGAAGAGGCGAAAACCAAATGAAGGACTCTTGTTTAGAGTACAAGTTGCGCTTGACAATAACGATATGCCATATTCTTAAGCAAATCAAAATTTTCTTTTTCCCTGCAAGTGTGAGATTGAAACTACATCACCGAACTCGAACCTACCAAAAATATTAAGAAAAAAAAACTGATGCACAAAAATCTTATTAAAGCATCTACACCCACAAAAATATATCCTTGTATTCTATAAAGCCGTCTCTACCAATTATATAACCACCAAAAGATTATCAATACCAACAAAGCTAAGAGGTAGCTCTATACAATAGACACGATGGAGAAGGAGAGGCGTAGACCAGAGAAGCACCTGACTTCTGGGTTGATGCAGATGTTGCGGACTAGCTGAAACCCGCAGATCCCTACAGCGACACTGAGGGCGGCGAACAGGGGATACACCTATACCACGTCCAATAACACAACAATTTAAAAAAAAATCAAGATCTGTTTTCTTTTTGTGTAAAATTAACCAAGTCAAACGATAATCAGAAGAAAGAAGAAGAAGGCTTTAACACACCTCAGGCCTCAACCATCGATTAGTAGCCATTGGAAGTCTTGCGGCCGTTGTAGGGAGACAAACGCCGAGGGGTCGATGAAGTAAAAGAGAATGAGACTTGTTGTTTGACTAGGGATTTGTGACGATAAAATTAAAAAAAATACAAAATTGCTTATTCGATAAGTCTGATTGGTTAGTTTTTGAGGTTGATGTCGACGAATGGGCGTACGACACGTTACTGGACGCAACTGTCATGGTTTCTCCATTCATATATTTTATTTAATGAGGATCTTCTGGCATTAACCATTCATATATTTAATTATTTATACAAAAAGTATTTATGCTTATTTATATAGATAATTGTATTAATTTTTTGTTACAATATTTTGACATAACATGATTTCTTAATTTTGAGAGATAATATTTTATAATAATATTAAATTAAAAAACAAATTCTATCCATATAAATAGTCTTTTGTAAAAATAAAAAGTGTAAATTATAAATGCTATTAAATCAGAAGAAAATTTTAATTAACCTTTATCCTTTAAAAGAACATATTTGTTTTGACTTATGCTCATAAAATGCTCTAAAATAATTCTGTTTACATACGTATACGCAAGTATTATCATTTATTTGGAGATTCTATCATACATTTACCTTTTCTTCTTCAATCATAGTTTTCATACAAATCAATGCAACCGTGTGGTTTTATTGATCACATTATAACAAGAAATATATATTATGCCAGTTTCACGGTTAACGGACGGAGAGGAGAGGAACAGCTAGGAGAAAAGGCCACAGGCCCTTCGGAGAAGAGAACTCTGACCTGACATGCCAATGTAGAAGTACTTGCAATTACTAATATTAGTAGACATACTAGTACAGTAAGTTCTGAAATGCTAGCGGTATAAGATGGTTAAATAACTCCTCCGAACAATACGTACACCTGCAACTGACACTCTTGATCTTGACCATTGCAAATTTGCGATCTATCATGGCACAAAGGGTGGTGCAGAGCGACTCATATTCAGGGATTTGATTCTGGAAAGTAAACTTTCACCCACGGACTAGATTAAACATACAATATCATGTGTCATTTAGACAAGGCAACTCATCAAGTACTTCATTTATCTATGATCTGCGAGCTCGATCACGCCAAGAGCCTTGTTGTTTTGCAAGTACCTTAAAATTAGAAAAAATTTGATCAAAGCTTTGCATACAACGTTTTTCCCTCTCACCAAGCACAAAAACCCAACCTTTTCACTCAACAAGCTGTTAGCAAGCTCAGTTTGACTGCAATCCTTTTTGTTGTTGTCCGTCTCAAGCTCCCTGTCTGGAGCTATGGATAATGGAAGTGTTGGCGCTCCAAATATTGCCTCATCATGAGCAGCTTTTAGTTGCTCCTCTCTTCTTGCCTTTACATGTATAAGGATTTACATAATGTATCATATTTTTCTTTCTTTTCTGGCCCAATGCAGGCATGCAATGATCAAATGCGTCAATAATAAACAGCAGCTATGAAAACTAAAAATACCTCAATAACTGAAAACCGAAAGCTATGCCCCAGGCGTTTGACTACTTCTACATCATCTTCCGCAACTGTGCATACAGAAAAGTATAGTATGAATTGAATTTTTACACAATTTACTTGGATCCCTTGTTTGTTAATACAGAAACAAATAATCCACGAACCAACTTCTAATCTTTTTATGTTAATAATATTATTTAGACTGAAACAGATGGAATCACAAACCAAATCTCTAAAGCCATATTCGGAAGTGCTACAATAATACATGACAAAACAGTATCAAACAGGTAAAGCCAAACAGTAAAAACTTTTCCAATCTTCATTTATCAGTCACTGGCAGAGAAACCAACCCTAAAAGTAAAATGGTATATAGTAAGAAATGCAGTCCAGAATGCAGACAAATCACCTTCAGTTTCCTCTTCATCATCAAGAGGGGCATCTTTGTCAAATTCAAATCGTTCCCAACCTGGGCCGCTATTTGCTGCATCATCTTTAGCTACAATGCAAAACATATCAACAGTTATATATATCATCATCATGTCAAAAACAAGCACTGTGCATCCAATTTGGAGCCTCAACATATAATACCAGCTAGGATTCACCAAAGAAGAGCTCTCATGCAGAAACAAACATGTCATGAAAACAGGAACCCTTTCAGGTATGCCAAACTATCAATTTCACGAATATAAGATAAGCAGTTCCTGAAGTCCTGTTCCCACTGAAAATTATGTTTGAACGGAAGCAACAAGAAAATCTTGGGCATTCAGCCTGAATTTGTTTGAAAACGTTTACACAAATATTAACATTCATCAACATACTTCAACCATGAAAGACGTTGAAGGTTCTGCCATAAGAACTACAGAAAGTACAGGAGTAATGTTTGTTTCTTCTTAATTGTAACAGAATTATCCTTGTAACACAACCAACAATGATTGTTGAAGAAATATCAAAATTTCACTATTCCTACTAACTTCAGCAATGAATTTCAAACAAACTAAAGTAACTCCACAAGAATGACTTTAGAATTCGGTGTGAAGCATCAACAACAGTCTTTTTACAAGGGGACACAACTGCTTACCCGTTTGATTAAGCTGAAATTTCATCCTAGCTTTGACTCTTTCTGCACGCGTCTGTTCAAAATGAGAGCCAATTATTTGCTCCAATTCAGCATTTATGCCTACACCCACACCAGTACTATCCAATTCTACTTCAATGAGAAGCCTAATTATTGGTATTCTAAGGCTATTTAATACAAAAGTAGTCTCAAGTTCAATTGATTTTCCAATCGAGTACCATATTTCTGTCTCTCTTTCAGTGTCAAAACAAGTTTAATAATGATATAGGCGCCCAAAGGAATAATGAATTGTTATTTATTATGTGACCACAGAAATCCCCCCCAAAAAAAAAAAAGAAGATAACTTCGCAGCAGGCAAGGTAATGCTACTGAGTCTGAGTTATTAAACTATGCGTAGGAATAACGTACCATCTTATCATAGCCAGAAATCAACCGCGAGTAATCTGTGGCACCATTTCTCTCCTTAGTTGATCTATCTCTCTTCACATCACCATTCCTGGTCTTCTCGGACCTCCTATGCTCTCGAGGCGACAAACTTCGATTTCTCCTCTCTGATCTGTGTCTCCTACGAGGCGACGAGCTCCGACTCGTACTCCTCCTCCTCCTCCTCGTCTCTCGATCTCTGTACCTCTCTCTGCTTCTACTCCTGCTTCGCCTCTTTGAATGCCTCTCCCTATTATCCCTCTCTCTACTCCTCGAGCGACGTCGTTGGCTCAATGCCTCGTCTCTCGGCTTCTTCTTGAGCTTGTTTTGAATCGATTCAAGTTGCGCTTGTTTTTCAAGTTTTGACGCTTGTGTAGGGCTCGAGGCTTTGACGAAATTGCTCAGGAAAGAAGAGGCGGAAGGAAGAGCGGTGCCTCTCGACGGGGCCGAGTCGCCGGTGGAGAAGCCCAGGCCTTGTTTGAAGCGGGCGGCGCCTTCCCCTTTTCGAGTAAGCTCCTCGTAGTAAGCTGCGGCTTTTTCTTCCTCCATTTTCGATCCCTATCGGCTCTGCTCTCGGGGTGGCTTAGGTTGTCGGGATCTCTACTGGGAGAGCCAGCCAACGACGTCGTTGTAGCTATTTGGAAACCCCTTTGTTGTGTCGGTTCTATCACAATTTTTTAATTAAATGAATAACTTTTAACATTTTTAAATTTAATAATTTAGTTTAAAATATTAATTTCGTAATTTAGTTAATAAATTTTTACCTTTTATGACATATAAATATTTATTTTAAAATAGTTATTATTATTATATTAAAATAATGAGTAAATTATTAATATAAATAATGTCGTAAGGTTTTAAAAATAGATAAATATATTTATTTTATGTTAAAATATAAAACATGTTATTGTATTTTTAAAATTGACTTAATTAGTTCAAGTTTGTTTTATATTATGATAACAATTTTTTTCATTTTCCAATCATTTTAATTTTCAGCTCATTCTCTTACTTTGCCTTTCAACCTTAACCTTTTAGAACAAACTACTCAAATTCAATAATGTTGATTTGTTTATTGTGTTTGGTTTGACGGTGAAGGGAGTTGTACTACGCACTCAACTCTCAAATCTCGTCGGTTTACGAGAAAGATATCAGTTAAACTGATAGAAATTATCACTTCAATCAACCTCGTAACAAATTAAAGGATATGTTTTACTTTTACAGTCCAACTCCAACTCCCAAGCAAAGTATAGACATCACTGACAGACAAAATTAAGTAGACATTTAAATTTTTACTGAAATCTATTATTAAATATATTTTATATTTTTAATCAATCAATATCTCAATATTAATTACATATTATTTATTAAGGTTTTCAAAATATTTAATTTAAAATAAAAACAAACTGAATTTTTGTAAATTGATGTTTTTTAATTTTTTGAAAATATTTTAAATATTAAATATTCAAAAACTTTGATGGAAGAAAGCCAATTGAACCCGACTTGTCACCTCAGGTGGAAAGGGAAGGACAAAAGAAGATCTCTGATTTCACCAATCGGTCTTCTACTGGAATAAAGGCAAAAGCAAATCCCTTAAAGCGAGAACTTCTATGCAATACAAAATCAAATCCCACCAAGTACTGTATCTTCTTAAAATAGATGGTGGGTGTTTTCCTTTAAGTCATGAACAACCCGTGTAGTGTATCAAGGTATGATCTTTTCCTACACGCAAATGGAGGAGCCACTAACCATTCCAAATCAAATTAAGTTAGAATAATGGTTGTTTAGGAGGTGACAGGCAACTACTTCGAACCTGCGAGATGGTCGGCTTTCCCATTTTGACGCCGCCGGTTCTGGGGTCGTCTCGTTTTTGGCGACCTTTCGTTTTGCCTTAGTCAACCACCGCCACATTGAATGTATTTCATTTTGCTCGTGCTCGGTCTTTGACCCCTGGGTCGTCAAGAGAACCCAAAAGATCGCTTTTCTCGCCCATCTTTCATATCTTTTCCAAACTCCAAGGCTATGAACTGATTTGTTCTGGATACCTGATCAGATACTCAATTTTAGAAAAAGGGTATTCTTATATTTTTTTATTAACTAATTCAAGTAATATATTTAATAATATCTAAACAAAATAGAAATAGACCTAAACGAAATCGCATCTTTAAAGATTAATTTTTATATTAATTTGTCAATTTTAATTTCCAACTAAAACTTATTTTTAAAAAGTTTCAAATCTCGTAGTCCCACGTCGTCAGAAAAAGAAATTCAAGCTTTTGCTACAAAATTGAACAAAAAAGACTCGCCTGTTAGATTCCGACACAGCGCTGACACATTTTGCTTTTTGTTGAACAACACACGATCTTTGTTAACACGTACTAATGTGTTTTGCAATCCTAAATGCTACAATGTTAGCGTAGAATTGCCCTTATGTATCTCTAATCGCACAAAATATCCGTGTCTCGATTCTATTTTATATCTATTTGATGAGATGAAATTTATTAAGTAAAGAAAATGTCAGAATGGGACAGGTACGAATTGTAGGATTTGGGTGGGAATTCCATCCGCGGTACGAAGAACACGACAAAAAACGTAAGGGAGGTTTCGTCTTCGTGGCAGGTTGATGATATTTAAGAGTAGCTATACACGGAGAGAGAGAGAGAGACCACTTGGACAGGACAAAGAGACAGAGTGGGGCTGCCTTTAGATTTGCTAAGATCTCACGAAATTAGATCCTCAGAATCTTTCTACTTTCTCTTTATTTTTCCTTATTAATAGTCTCTCAAAGCCAAAAGACTCCCCCGTTAGTATCTGTAATAGTACAAAGCTTTGTAGAAAGTAGTTTCTGTGAAGCCATCTTGCCATTTTTGTAGCACCAAAATCTAACCTTCTAGTACGCTTCGCTTTACCCACCTACGAGAAATCGTAAACTGAAAGAAAGATATATTCTCTGTATTAAATGACGGCCGTCGGAGATGTTCTGAGGCGGGGTTTGGCGGAGGACCTCGGAGTCCCTAATGGGTTGGAGGAACTTCACGTTCTTGCGGTTGATGACAGCCTCGTGGACCGTAAAGTAATTGAGCAATTGCTTAAGATCTCTTCTTGTAAAGGTGTGACATTTTGGCAATGATTTGTTTGTGTCTACGCTATTTCGACTTTGCTAGCCTGAAGCTGACTTGAAATGGGTTTCCTTGTGCAGTGACGGCCGTGGAAAGTGGAACACGAGCTTTGCAGTATCTGGGGTTGGATGGAGAGAAGAGCACAGCTGCGTTAAATGTAAGTGAAAACGCCAGCTCTGAGCTTGCATTAAATTCTTTTTAACGCTGAGAAGGAGTAACAAGGACAAGTTATAGAACAAATATCTAAGCAATTCTATGGTCACTTTCGTGGGATTGAAGAAAGTAAAACAATTTTCTTACTGCTCCCAACTTTTCATCTATCAGATTTCCTAATAGCAATTGGGTTATATTGGAGTCTGATTATTTTATTCATATGATTTCAGGACTTGAAAATAAATCTAATAATGACGGATTACTCCATGCCTGGGATGTCAGGATATGAATTGCTCAAGAAGATTAAGGTTGGTAACAGCTCAAAATTTTTTTGACGTTTCTTGCAGAATCCTTGTCTTTTTGTTTCAGAAGTCCTAAACATTGTGGAAGTTTTTTAGTAAACTTGGAATTGATGATTTGCAGGGTTCATCTGCTTTCAGAGAAGTTCCTGTAGTAATCATGTCATCCGAGAACATCTTGGCTCGTATTAATAGGTAAAATTAAACATTTTGAAGTTGATAGTCATTAAATATGAATAGAATGTGGCAGAATTCAGAATTCTATGAGCACGCGTGAACTGTGATTTCAGCTATGAACTGTTTATCTGTGCAACATTAGTCATCTGTTAATGCTAAAAATCCTTAATTATCGACTAAATCGAAGGCTAATTTTTTACAGATACTCTTCTTTGGGAAAAATTTACTTTGATCATACGGGATTTTGATTACATTCGATTGTTCTTACTGATCTGCAGATGCTTGGAAGAAGGGGCAGAAGAGTTCATACTGAAACCAGTAAAATTGTCTGACGTGAAACGCCTGAAAGATTTCATAATGAGAGGTGAAGGAGAAGAAAAGGGAAAGAGAAGAGCTCCAAAGAGAAAGTTGCGAGATGATGTTTTCACTTGTGATGAATTGACGCTCGAGTCACCGACCAAGTTCTCCGCCAAGCGGTCTACATCACTCGTTTAAGGGGGCATTTCTCAGCTTCCCATATTCACGTTCATGTTATCCATCTCGGCGCCATTACATTGATCCCCTTTTTGGGCTACAAATCAGCAAATTACTTCGCACCCTGTTTCAAATTTTGATCTTCAAAGGAAAAGGAGCAAAATTCCAATACTGAGATGTAAAAGAAACACCATTTGAAGTAAATATTTTGGTCAAAGTGATAGTCTCGTGTGAATTTGTTGTAATAGATTCTTATGCAAAGTGCTTAAAACCCATCGAAGTTCTTCCATTTTTGTCGCCTTATCTATACAAAATATCAGATTCAAATAGTTGTCATTAATCAAGTTCCCCAAATCGTGGGGAAGATATTAGACCGCAGGGGCATATCACCTGTAGAATCGTAAGCTATCTCCATCTCCTTAAACGAGACAACACGTTAAAATGTTCAATATGCACAAAAAGAAGAAGAATTGCCTCGCTTTAGTGTAAAAGTTTGACCATGACCAGGAGCTTTAGATCTTAATGAAGATCGATCGCAAGACTCGTGATTTTAATTTTATAATTATTCTAAATATGCCCAAAAAAGCTAATCAAAGACAAAAGAAATGGAGTGGAGATTGTCACCTAGTTCACACCTCATGAACTTGCCGACAAGGTTCCAGCAGACCATGCCCCTCAAAGACTAGACTCTTCTCTTCATTTTATTTCTAACTTGTCTTATTCGATTTCAAGTTCCAGTCCTTTTTGAGCTCTAAATTACAAGAAGCTTCGAAGAAGTATAATATTCACTAGCTTGTCCAAACCCTTCCTTATTTCTTTCAACCTTAAAATAACTATGTTGTGAATACCTTTGCATTGCCTCTATGTAACAATGTTGCTGAAAACATCTTAGAAGTTATAAAATACTCCCAATTTTCCACTCTGTTTGTAACGTATCTTGGCAGTTTAAAGAAAAAAGAAACTGCAGATCCTTCCAATTTAATTATGTGCTGCCAAAAATGACATAGTTTGAACTCTTGGTTTGACATAGTTATTTTCTTTCAATCAAGTTTCTACCTAATACCTTTTGTTCACTCTTTAGTCTCTACCCGTTGAGGGGAGGGGCGCTATCCTGACCATCAACTGACATCAATTTCACGAACCCATGCTTGGACTACGACGAGGATCGATAAGTGAGGACGGCAGGACCATCAACATTTGGCAAATGGGACGAAAGCAAAGTTATAAATATCATATCAGGCTTTGTATCAAATTAAGTTCTGGAACATAATTATACTGATATCGGTCAATATCGGTACCGTTTTGGATAATTTTTTAAATTTATAAAATAATCTCTAAAATTTTTAAAAATTTCAAAATAGTTCATATTAGTATATTATAACAGTTATCAGATATCTTTACTAATTCTTGTTTGCATCAACCATGCTTTCAAAATTTTAATAGTAAATAATAATGACAATTAATATGAAATAAGTCAATAAAATAATTTTAAATATTTTACATATAAATAATAACCACAATTAATATAAACAAAGACAATCATCATCATACACACATCAAATTAAGAATAATGCAAAGTGGTTCTGCCGGATTTTGGCTGAACTGTACGTTGTCGTTCGGATCCATAAGTTGGCTACTTTCTGTGATGAATCATACGTGAAGATACCTGCAAAACAAAGAAGGTTCGTCGGGGGTTTTGTCCCGATTAGCCCCTCCGATGCTCAAGTCAGTCTTTTGGTGAAGGTGAGGTTGATGAATGCAGAGAAAAACTAGGTTATGATTGCGTACCTGTGTTATGAAAGAATTATACCTTATATATGATTTTGTAGCTAGGTTTATGTCTTTACGTGTTTGCATGGGAGACTTCCTTCTACGGATGGGCCAAGGAGGGCATGAGCCGGACTTGGGTTTGGCCTAGGCATAAAACTGATCTCTGAAGAATGGACCGATCGGCCCACGGGTCGTTTTGACTGGATCTGGGTCCAACACGGCCGACCCGACCATAAGCCCCCCTACTCCTCGAGTCTGAGCGAAGAGAAGGGTCAGAGGAGTATGTACAGGTTTTATAGCTCGTACATAGAACGACTCGTGATTGAGGCGATCGGTTGAGCATTGAGATGTAGCTCGTCTGTAGGTTAGTTAATGAAGTAGTCGATCGGTCGGGCATTGTTGTTGTAGCTCGATCGTGGGACGACCCGGTAGTCCTATCGATCGGTCTTGAACTAGTTGTCGCGTGATCGTCGTCTTTGGGATCGGTCGGCTGAGTGCCCCAACTGGTCGACCTCGGCACTTATTGCGTGACAACTCGCGTTAAAGCAGGTCGGGTGGTCATCATTAGCGAGCGCGTGAAGGTACTTGAAGCATTTATTATTTGACGACGCGTGCTATCTGACAACATTTCAAAATCCGAAACGTATCGTCTTTGTAACCATTGTGCAGCTGTCCTGTATGTCCTTTCAACTGTTCGCGCCACTCCGGATTTTGAGTAACCCTAATTTATTCTCCGCTCGGATCATGTCGCGTGTCCGAGCATAGCTCGGATTTTCTCCACGCGTCGAGTTTTGGGTGGATCGCAATTCGAATGTTTCCCTATAAATGTCCAGGGTCGACAGACGGTTTGGTTTTCTTCACGTTCGTTTCATTCTTGCTTTCATCTGCTCTTTCTTATTCTCAATTTTCGGAAGTTTTCTTCGACGTTGCACAAATTTCCGATCTCTTACCACTAAATAGGTACGTCTCTTTCCCTCATTTTCCTCTTCTAAATTTCCTTTTAGTGAGCATGTCGTCCACCGGTTCTCGGAGTGGGGTTTCTCCAAGAGATAATGTTGACGAGAGGTCGTCGGAAGTTATGGCTGAGGTGACGGCGATGTCGAGGTTGGGAGATGTTGAAGAGATTACGACAAGAGAGCGGAAAGATGGGCTGGTAGTAAAGGAACTGCCTAAAGGCAAATCAAGGATGTCCGCGGCGGAGTTGAGTCGGTCGATTGTTAGGAATGGTATTCCTCGGTCCAGGAGCCTAAAGCTAGCCTCGGGGATGAAAGAATTAACAACAACACAAATGGGTGGTTTGCCGTCTCGAGTATTTCTTCTCGGTCGGCGACTTGAGACTACCGTGACGTCTTGATCGTGGATGAAGTGTCTTGATTATCAATTAAGACCGAGTCGATTCCTCCGAATGGGTGGAGGTTCATCAATGGACTTGCTTTCTTGTGCCACCAATTTGGTTGTCTGCCTTCGGTCAATATCTTGCGCCACTTCTTGAGAATGAGCCAGAGTCCGAGCTCGGGGTGGGATCCTTCCACGATGTATAAGGATGCGGTATTGCCCAATAGGACGACTTCTAAAATTATCATTTGTGAACGAAATATTTCTTCGTGAAGCCTCCGGGATCTTCCTCCGAGTCCCAGCCGTGGAGGTATCCCCTAGCCGAGCGATGGAATGACTCGTCAAGTCTATTCCTTTCTAGGGAGGAGCGGGAGGTGGTCGGCTGTATAAAGGAGCTCAACCAATATAACTGGGCTCGGCTTATTTCGGGATACGGTGGGGGGGCCTCGGCCAACTCTCTTCTGATTGACCCCCCGCCTCAAGTTAGCGGGCTAGGAGAGGGAACCGCCCCGCCTGGTTGACCCCTCATGGTTGAATTATTTTTCATGCTTGTAGGTTTTGGTTCGATTTCTAACATGCTTTCGTTGTTTGTGCAGCCATGGTCAAAGTTCATGTTTTCCCCAGCCCACCCAAGTCTGCCAAGGGTAAGCGCAAGGTCGCGGGGCCCTCGAAGGCCAGAGAACAGGAGGATAGGGGAGAGGCCAGTTCGATTGTTGTTTGGCCTATTGCTTCCGAGCGGCGGTATGTTCCTCCCACCGTCTCCGAACCATCTGCATGCACCTTTCATCGTCCCTTTGAGAGTTCCTTGTGGTTATCGAGGAAGAGGAGGAGACTGAGCGACCTCTGAAGAGGAGAAGGGGGGCTCGAGTAGTCGACCGATCTCCTCAAGTAGTCGACCGACCTTCTCAAGCAGTCGACCGACCTCCTTGTCCCTTGGATCGAAGCAAGGGGAGGGAGAAAGTGGGAGATCGTGTTGTCCCGTCTGCCCAGGATAAAGGGAAGAAGCCAGCGGGGAGTGCTGACAAGTGGGAGCCGGCGATTAGCCTCAAGAAGACTACCTCGATCGCCGATGCCGAAGTGGCTCTTCATCTCGCTGAGAGGGTCATTCCTCCTTCGGACAAGGAGCGCTTTGACGCGTTAAGTGTTGAGGAGCTGATGAGCCGTGCCATCCGCAATTCCATGAGGGATGTGACTCTCACTTTGTCCACGCATCAGCGAATCGAGCTGCTGAATCGGGAAGTCCATTCCCTCCTGGAGCAGGTGGACGGTTTGAAGACCGAGCTCTCGGAGGTCAGAGAGGAAGGAGACTTCTCCCGGGCTCAACTCTCTTCCTTGGAGGAGGAGAAGAAACTCTGGGAGGAGGAGCGTGACGTATTGAGAGCTCAGCTCGCTTCGGGAGAGGAGGAGAGGAGCTCCTTGAAGGCTCGACTCACCGGGGAGGAGGTCGAGAGGGTAAGGGCGATGGCAGCGAGGAACAAGCTGTCCGAGGAATATGCGGTGTTGCGAGGGCAGCTTGAGTCGAAGAGAGTGCTTAAGGAGAAATCCCTCTGGGACCAGGCCCAAACCGAGGATACGCTGAGGAGGGTGCGAGCCTCCGTAAAGGAACAAATTGTCGAGGCGATCATGCGATGGCAGAGGTGATTCTTATAGGAGGAGTGCTTGGAGTACTCCTGCGACTTGGCCCTCATGATCTTGAAGAATTGCTATGACGCCTGCGTTCCTGAGGGGTCGGACGGTCCTTCGTTTGAGGGGTTCGTCGAGCCGCTGCTTCCTACAGCCCTTGGCCTCTCTCTGGAGGAAGTAAAGGAGAGAGCCATGGAGGACTGGGGGCTCGTCCCGATTGAGGAGCTGGACCTTAGCTCGGCTGAGGAGGACGAGCTTCCTCGTGATAATACTTCTGCGGCCGCTCCCTTGGACCCTGACCCCGCTTCGACTTTTCCGCCAGCTTCCAAGGCTTCCCCTGGCCTCATACTGCCCGGTGACTTGGCCGACCACCACTTGGTTATCACTGTATATCTTTAGATGCTTTATCTCCATTTCCTTGGCCAGTTGGAGACCGGCTATCAGAGCCTCATATTCTACCTCGTTATTGGAGGTCTTGAACTCAAGCCGAAGGGCATATTCTACCTTTTCTTCATTGTGCGGGCTGATCAGCACTACTCCCGCTCCGCATCCCTCAGCGTTGGACGACCCATCAAAGAACAAGCTCCAGGAAGGGAACTGCTCGTCCTTCGAGCTGGGCTGGTTCATTTCTACGATGAAGTCTGCCAACACCTGCGCTTTAATGGTCGTGCGGGGTTTGTATTGTATGTCGAACTCTCTAAGCTCTACCGCCCACTTTATTAGTCGACCCGAAGTTTCGGGCTTTTGAAGGCACTGCCTGAGGGGTTGATCGGTCCATACCTCAATGGTATGACTTTGGAAGTAGGGCCTTAGCTTCCGAGCTGCCGTTATCAAGGAGAGGGCTAGTTTTTTTATAGGCGTATATCGCGTTTCCGGTCTGGTCAGCACTTTGCTGACGTAGTAGATAGGGTGTTGTTTGTTTCCCTCCGATCGAATAAGTACCACGCTGATCGATCCCTCCGTAATCGCCAAGTATAAAATCAGGTTCTCTCCTTCTACCGGGCTTTGCAGGATAGGCGGGCTAGACAAGTATTGCTTTAAGTGTTGAAAAGCTTTCTCGCATTCGTCCGGCCATTGGAATTGGGTCACGTTCGCTTTCCTCAAGATTTTGAAAATGGGAGGCACTTGTCTCCCAATCCGAAATGAACACCTTAGAAAGACTATCCGACCGGTCAATATCTGTACTTCTTTCAAGCATTGGGGCGAGGACATTTGGATTATGGCTTCGATCTTCTCTGGATTAGCCTCAATCCCCCGTTGAGTGATCATAAATCCTAGAAATTTCTGGATGCCACCCCAAAAACGCATTTTTCCGGGTTCAGCTTCATCTTAAATTTATTCAGGGTCTAGAAGACTTCCTTGAGATCTTCCACATGCTTCGTGGCCGTTTTGCTTTTAACCACCATATCATCCACATAAGCTTTCACCGACCGGCCGATCTGTTTCTTGAAGACCTCCATGACGAGTCGCTGATAAGTCACCCCCGCGTTCTTCAAGCCAAAAGGCATTACTTGGTAGCAATATGTGCCTTGGTCGGTTATGAAGGCGGTCTTTTCTTCGTCTTCCAGACTCATTTGAATCTGATTGTTGGGCCCCGATTCGTAATAAGCATGTTTAAATTATTTTGAGACATGTTTAAATTATTTTGAGGTTTTAGTTGATAATCTTAAATTGGTTAGAAGAAATTGAGGTTTTTATTGTTTAAGTTAGAATTATTAAATGAAGGGATTTAGTGAAGTGCGGTTTGTAAAGACACTATTATTTGGTGATGCATTGTTGATATTTAAAGAATTATATGAATTGAGAGTTTTATGAGTTATTAGCATTTAGATAGAATAAGTTGAATTGAAAGAGTAACTTAGGTTAAAATGGAATGAGAAAGATGGAATTAAGTAATATTGGGCTTGGAGTCTTGGGCTTAAGTGTAAGTAGTAAGTTAAAGTGTTAAGTTAGGAAATAAAGCTTGTAAAGGAATCAAGTGGGCTTTTAGCCTTTGTATATTGTAGGCCCTTTTAAAATTCAAGTTGGAGGGAAAGATTGAAATTTGGTAAACTTTTAAGTGTTTAGGAGGGAAAGAAGGAACTTGGGCTCTAGTATGGGCTTAAAGTATTAGGTTAAGTTATTAGGTTAAGGTAAGAAAGAAATAAACTAAGGCTTATGAAAGAAGAGTAACGAAAATTTTAAGAGTGGGAGGCTTTTATGTTGTCGTTTTTGCTTAGAAGAAAGGGGAGAAAGAAGCCAAAAATCTAGGTCATTGGCTAAGTCTTTCGAAAGTTGCAAGAGAGGAGAGAAGTTCACGTTTTTTCCAAGCAAAAGGGAGAGAACTTTCGGCCATGTACAAGAAGGAAAGAGAAGGTGATTCACATGGAGAGAGAGAGGGTTACGAAAATCTAGAAGAAGAAGAAGAAGAAGAAGAAGAAGAAGAGAGAAGAAGAAAGTCGTGGGTTTCATCTTTAAGGTAAGACAATATTCGAAAGTCATAGTTTTCTAGTAGGATTTGTTTCTTTCTTGTTTCTATATTGAGTTGTATAATGATTTATGAAGAAAGAAGAGAAAGAAGATGGGTTAAGAAAAGGAAGACAAAATCTGATTTGCGTGGGTTTTGTTTTAGGTTAGAGATTGTTGAAATTTTGTTGTTTTTATGGATAGGTTTTGATGATAATGGCTTAGTTAAGGTATGAGTAAGGTGTTATTGAATTAAGGTTATGTTTTTTCCTTTCTGAAAAATTTTCCAGCATTGTTACTTGTTTTGAATTCATGGTTTTGATAGAATTTGTGTTTGTATGCTTAAAGATGGTAGTTTGAAGAGTTAATGATGAAAGAATGAGAAAAGAGGAAGAGTTAAGAAAGTGACGAAAATCTGATTTTCATGGGTTTTATCGGTTAGAGCGATTGTCAAATGTTGTTAGTTATGGAGATAAGTGTTGAAGTTGAAGGTGGATTAGGATTTGGTAAAGGTTAGATGAATGAACTTCATGTTTTCACTCATTCTTAAATTTTCCAGCAATGGACCCTTTTGTTAATTAGAGTTTTATTGTGAGATGTTGCCTTTTTGCTTAATCATGGTGGTTTGATGAGTGAATAGGAAGTAAAGGGAAGTTTAGGTTAGATTAAAGTCAAGGGTTTTTCATTTCTTGAAAAATTCCAGCACTTGATCTTTTAGGAAAGTGTGACTTTTGTTATTCCTAAGATGGGATTATTGTGCTTGTAAAAGTGAAGTGAGGCTTTGAAGAAAAAGGAAAGAAGATGGGTTTGAAAGTTTAAGAAAAATTAGATTTGGTGAGGTGTCTTTAAGGCATGAGATTGTTGAAAAGTTTGATGCATTTGAGAAGGGTTTTTGATAGTTATAATTTAGGAATGGCATAGGCATAGTTAGGTAGGTTTTAAGTATGTTTTCTCTTCTTTTAAAAATTTCAGCACTTGGACCTTATGTTAATTAAGGCTTTTATGCTTTGATTAAGGGCAATTAAGGCGTTTGGAGATTAAGGAAGGACATGTGAACCTATTGCAAAGCTTAAGGATTCGAGGTGGGTGACTCTTTAATATTTGAGTTATAAGTTCAGTAATTGTTTTGGAATAAATGTCATTCAATGCTTTCAGATGATTTGTGACTTTTAAATGAATTATCATGTAAGATGATTTGAACTTGGATGAGATGTCTTTTTGTTTTGCAAAATTGTTTGACAAATGATTGTATGAGTTTGAAAAAAATGCCATGTTGGGTAATTATGTGTGAATGATGTGAAAATACATGTTTATGTGGGTTTGTAGTGATCCCCTCCGTTTAGCAAGTGCACTTGTCTATATAGGCTTCGCCCGCCTGCCCACTAGTGGCCTAGGAGTTCCGAAAATCGGACTCCCCTCTGTTCACGGCTATTCATGGTCGCTTGTCGGACATGTGTAGTACGTTCTGTTAGGATCACTCAAACCACTTGGTATGTGATTATGTGCTACTATGTTATGATTGTTGACTTTGTAAGACCATTTGATATGTGAGTATGTGTTTTTGTATTTTCGTTGTTAAAGTCTTTGTTGACTTTGTAAAACTATTTGTTATGTAATTATGTGTTGTGTTATATTCATTGACTTTGTAAACTCTTTGCGTTATTGGAAAATGATTTTGACAAATATAGTTTTGAAAATACTTGTTTAAGACAATTTCTGTATGCTTATACTTGACTATTAAATTGTTACCCACGGAGCCGTCGTGCTCACCCCATTTTCCCTCCACAGGTTTGAGCGAGAATCGAGTCCGGCATCGGGATTGAGGCAACTCGATGCAATTATGTGAGAAGTCATTGTTAGAGAACTAGGTTTTAGATAGCAGTTTGAAGCTTTGTATTTGCTCAATTCCATGTAAATGTAAGAGTTTAAAAGTTGAAATGTATCTTGTATATGTATTTCCAAAATGTATTGATGTATGGTTTAACAAGTATGGGAGTATGCTTGAGAATGATTAGAAAAGTAAGTTGTGTTGGTTTATAATCTTGTAAATGAGTAGCGATGAAAAAGATGAAGTTGTTGCCATTTTGAGTTGGTTGATGGGATTGTATGGCTTTATAGATGGAAATGTTTAGAATCTTAGGAGTGTGTTGCTGCCTTGGACCATTGAATTCTTATGCAGGTTGTAGCAAAGGATTGAAAATTTGGGTTAGATGAAGTATAGGAGAGGTGCTGTCCAATTTTCGTTAAAATTGGGCAGCAACTTAACCTAGGGTTTAGAGTACTTTAGAGCTTGTTTTAGCTTAGGTGGTCTTCTTGAAGAATGTAGAAGATGATTAAATCTCTCCAATGACATAAAGTTTGTCATTTTTGGACTTAAAATGAAGATGTTATAGGGTTTGAAAGTTTTCAGATTTCCTACTCGGACACTGTTCATTCTGCATTTTTGCAGAATCTTTGGAGGCGTTTTCCACCCTCTTAAAGGCTGATCTGATTTTTGCTTTCTTCACGAAAAATGTAGATTATCTTTCTAGCTTTAAAATGAGATATGATTTGCAGTTATTGGATTTAGGAATAAAAAGTTATGGGGTTGTAAACATTGCTGTTACTGTTCATTCTGCAAAATTTACTGTTCCATTGATTTTCTATTTGGGCTGAATCTTTCAGTAGGTTTTTACCCCTCCTAATGATTGTTTTGGCTTTTCCTTCCTTCATAAGAGTTGTTGTTCATCTTTTTCCCCTTCCAACGAGGTATGATATGTCTTGTTCGGAGTTAGGAGTAAAAAGTTATGAGAATCGGAAGTTAACTTTTTACTATTCATTTGGTCAAGGCAAATTTTCCTCTTCTAACTTTTGCAATTGACTTTACCGAATTTATTTAATTTTAGACTTCGGGAGTAAAAGATTGATGTTTGTAAAATCTGAAATTTTCCTTCACATTCAAACTTCATCCTTAGACGTGCCCACGCCTAATCTCTGAATATCCTCCTCTCACTCTTTTGGTTGAAGTGGCCACGTCTAGTCTCTAAACCACTTAGACGTGCCTTCGTCAAATGTCTAAATATCCCCTCACTATTTTTCTTGTAACTTTTTCGTTTGGCCTCCGATTCACCCGAAATTCGAATCAGTGATTTTCTCATCAAGTTTCCTACCTTTCCTTGCAAAAATGTCCAATTGTTAGCTTAATTGAATTTTGTCGGAATTAGCCCTCACGTTTGTTTTGTTGCTTTGACCTATTAGAATTATGCTTGAAATGTTAAGCTTTGCTTCCGCCTTATGCCTTTCGAACCGATGTGCTTTTGTTTCCGTTTTTGTTTTGTTTCCTTCCGCCTTATACCTTTCGATTCAAGTTGCTTTGGCTTCCGTTTCGTTTGTTTCCATACTTTGTTATCCGATTCGATTCGTTTATCTGTTTTGCTTTCGATTAGAGCCTTCGATTTGCTTTGTAAATTGCTTCGGAATCAATTCTTTCATCTTTGATTTTCATGTGCTCCGTAGTTTATTTTCAGTATGTTTCTTCGTTTCCGTATGCTTTCCCTCCGTTCCGTTCAATTTACCTTTGTTTTGTCTTCGTTGCGTTCTCCGGTTAAGACCCGAACCATGTATAAGTATAAAAAGGGATTTTAAGATGAATTAAAAAAAATTTATATCGGAATTTTCGGATTAGAGATTGGATATTCGGTAACGGGTTATAAGAGTTCATAAGGAATCATGTGTACGTTTTGAGGGAATATGTATAAGTAGTTGGGTTCCAGATTCGGGATCCAACACTGATGATAGCCCGAGAAAGCATCCAGAAAGCTGAGAAGTTCATGCCCCGAGGTAGAGTCTACTAACTGGTCGATCTTGGGTAAGGGGAAATTGTCCTTTGGATATGCTTTGTTCAAGTCGGTAAAATCGATGCACATTCTCCACTTCCCGTTCTTCTTTTTCACTAAAACCACATTGGCGAGCCATTCAGGGTACTTGACTTCTCGGATGAACCCAGCCTCGAGTAATTTCTCTACTTCTTTCTCGATCAACCCCTGTCGCTCCTTGTTGTGCCATCGCTTCTTCTGTCTGATCGGCTTGTAGTCATGCCGAATACCGAGGGAGTGCGACGCGACTGATCGAGAAATTCCAGGCATGTCGCTCGGTACCCAAGCGAAGACCGATCTATTTTCACCAAACAGTCTGTGATTTCTTTAACCAGTCGTCCCCGCATTTCGGAGCCTAGGTTTGTGAATTTAGAGGTTAAACGTCGATCGACCATTGTGTTTCTTCCACTGGGTTCATCCTATCAATCTCCTCGTCGGCTCTCACATCAAGAGACCTCGTCAGGACTACCGCCCCGTCTAATGTCTTCGTTTCCGCTAAGTAACATTCCCTGGCGATTCTCTGCTGACCCCTGACAATACCAACTCCGTGGGGTGTTGGGAACTTCATAGCTTGGTAGTATGTGGAGACGACCGATCTGAGGGCATTTTGAGTAGCCCGCCCGATTATTGCATTGTACGCCCCTTGAAACTTGACGACTAGGAACTCAACGTCCCTTTCTATCTGACACGATTTCTGCCCGAACTTTACTTTCAAATATACCCGCGAGCAGGTAGTCGACGCCTTGTTACCCACTTTGATGGGGCCGTCTATAGGTAGTAGTCGATCTTCGGGTACCTTCATCTGCTGGAAGGCCTCATAATATAGCAAGTCGACCGAGCTGCCCGTATCAATCATCACCCGCTTCACCTTGTAACCGTTCATGTTTAGATTTACCACGAGGGCGTCATCATGAGGGTAACTCACTCCATCAAGGTCGGACTCATCGAATGATATCATCCCGTCGTTCTCCCTCGACTTTTTGGTGGATGAGTTTCTGCCGACCTGTTTGGCATATCTTTTTCTCCTTTTAGCGGTGGATCCCCCTGTTACATTTCCACCGAATATCATGTTAATAACCCCAGTTGGTCGGTCGTCTTGTTGCCTAGCGTTTCCGTCATTTCTTTCCTCGATCGCCTCTCTCTTCTAGTCGATTATCGTATTAGCATTACGCCTCCTCCATCATTCCTGCTATTTTAGCCTTCTGGCGATGCGCCTATTGTCTGGTCGACACATCTGCTACCGATTATCCGTCGAGATTTTGTTCGTGCTTCACGAATCGGCCTAACCTTCCCCTTTGTATGAGGAATTCAATTTCTTTTTTCAACTGTCAGCAATCTTCCGTATCATAACCGACCTCTTTGTGGAAACGGCAATATAGATCCGGGTTCCTATCCTTGTAAGGGGTCTTCATTTTATTGGGCTCTCGGATGGATTCCCCGTCTGCTCTCATAACTGCCAATACTTCCGCATATCGTTTGTTAAGCGGGGTAAAGTCTTGGTGATGCCATTGCCGACCAGTTGGCTTCCTCCAAGTCGACTGATCCCTCTGTCTCTAGTGAGACTCATCTGCCCGACCACTCGGTCCGCGATCATCTGCCCTGCGTTTTGTATTCTTTAATACTTCTTCGAGCTGAATATACTTGTCTGCCCGATGTCTGATCTCCTAAATAGATCGGGGCTGATCGAGAGCCAATAATTTTTTGAACTCTTCATCCTTCGTGTTGCTCATGAGTGCTGCCAGCATGAACGAGCAAGTGAGGTCGGGGATCTCGACCACTTCATTGTTGAACCGAGTGATGAACTCCCGTAAACTTTCGTTTCTTTCTTGGGTCAATTGCGTCACTTCCAATGCAGTTTTCTGTGGTCGCTTGCTTGTGGCGAACTGGTTGAGGAAAAAAAGCCTAAAATCCTCAAAGCAGGTGATACAGCCCGGAGGTAGACTATTGAACCATCGTCGGGCTCCCTCTTGAAAGGCCGTACAGAAAGCCTTACATTGGATGAAATCCGGGACGCAATGCAGATTCATCATGGACTGGAAGTGCTGCAGGTAATCCAGGGGGTCGATCTTTCCAGTGTATTTCTCAGGGTCGGTATTTTGGTGCCGGGTGCCGGGAGGTTATCCAAGATTTTCGGAGTAAAGGGAGAGCTGTACTGTGCTGTCGGGCGATCTGGACGGAAGCTCATAGTTGCGTTAATCCGATCATTCACGATTTTCTCTAGGTTTTCAGTCGGGTGGAGATCGGTCGTCATCTTTGATCTGTCACTGGCTTGCCGTAAACGATCAGCTATCATTGTCTTTGGCCGAGATTGAAAAATCTGGCGGATAAATAGATCAGCTGCTTCCTCAATCTGTTTCCGGGTGAGGGAGGTGTGCATGGGTGGAAGAGGATCTGCATCTGATCAGTGTCGGAGATTCGGGTGCATATTGAGTGTAGCGTTATCCTCTAAAGCGACACTCTGTTCTTCTTGTTCCAAGTTCGGATGTTACGGTTGATCGTTAGGATCTGAGTATTCCATGCGGGAAACATGTGGTGCAGGCGGCAGAGTTGCAGGTAACTGCAAACCCATGCATTGCATCGCCAGAGCTGCGACAGCGGCTATATCAGGGTTCATCGCCGCCGCCTGATTGATCTGTGTGTTTCTGGACGTGGTGCTCGGAAGTCTTTCTGATCTGTGACTTATCCTGGTTCACCCCAGACCGTGGGCTACGTCCAGTCCTCAGAAGTCTTTCTGAGATTTCACTATCTCTTCAACTCTTACAAGTATTCTTTTCAAGCCTCTTCAGGTCTTTACAATCGATTCTTCACACTTAGCCTCTGCAGGCTATCTGTACTACTTTCTCACGAAAAAGTGTTTGAAAACTTATTACTGCTTAAAATTAGCTCTCGGCTAATTTGCACAGTATGCTTTTTACGATCGCGTAGATGTAATTCAGCTAATTTTTCAACTAACTTTGCAATCTTCGACTTCGACTTGTATTTATAGCCTTCGTCTCCAACTGTTTCTCGATTCTTGTTTCTGGATTCTTGCTTCTTGAATCTTGTTTCTTGAATCTTTAAAAGAAATGGTTAATCAATTGAGTTTTGTAACTAACCCGAACTGAATCTTGCGTCTGCTTTTCAATTCTTCTTCTGCGTCTGTTTTTCTTAGCGTCTGCGTCTGTATTTCTCTTTTGCGTCTGTGTCTGCTTTCCTCTTTTGCGTCTGCGTCTGTATTTCTTTTTTGCGTCTGCGTCTGTGTCTGCTTTTTTCTTTTGCGTCTACGTCTTATTGTGCGTCTACGTCTGCGTTGCTTCGTCTGTATTGCTTCGTCTGCTTTTTGTTTTTCTTTTTTTTCTCTTTGTTATATATCAAAATTATATCTAAGTAAAGTCATTTTGACTTAACAATCTCCCCCTTTTGATGATAACAAATTATACAAATAAAAAAAATGTACAGATTGAAAAACAAACAAAAAAAAACTTATCTCCATGTGTTTTCTTCAAACGTCTTCATTAGTCTTCCTCCCTGTATCTTCTTCAGCGTTTTCTTCATTCACGCCACTTTGAATTTTTTTATCTTCCATTCTCTTCTCCTCCTATTTGTTATAATAAAAAAATGATCAATTTCGACGACTCTTCAATAGTTCTGACATCATTTGCTTCATTTCAGTCATCATCTCCTTCAGCTCTTTGACTTCTACTTGTACGTGTCTAACATCAGCTTGCAAGTCATCAGGTGAAGAAGGTTAATCATCTTCTACTGAGGGTTCAGGAAACGCAATGGTAGTGACATATGCGTCTGAGGATGGAACATAATCTTCAACAACTTCAAAGCTTTGTGGGTGAATTGGTAGATTGGGCTCTGGAAGATCTAAGTCAAAAGGAGTAGGTAACATGAACACTTGTCTTCCTAACAAGGGTATTGCTTCAGCTTGAATCGACAATGTATTAGATAGAGGTCTAATACGCATAACTTTCTGTACCAGGGATTCAATGAAGGTTCCTTTGATCAATCTTCCCCCTACTGGAAAGTGTTCATTCTTTTCTGTAAAGCTACAACTAGCTCCGTCTGAAATTTCTGTCGAAGTGCATGCCTCATCAATTTTCCGCACTTCTTCTGCAATTTGATCTGCGGACAGATCATCACTGGTTCCTTCTGGATATAGCTTCTTTTTCCCTTTATTCATATCCAAAGGATATGTTGGCTGAATGTCTGGTACAACCTTTACTATCGACTATTCTGTGACTGGATAAATAGTGTATGGTCGAGAAGACATTTTCGTAGGGTATGGCTTTGTAGTAGCATACCTTAAGGTATTATAGAAGTTCATTTCGTCTTCATTCAATATATGTCATGTCTCACTATTTATCAGAATAGGTTGTAAGACAGCCTTTATTTGCCTTCTTGGTTGACTGCAGATGGCAATTGCAGTACTCCTCCTTGTCACCACTTCAACCAGTCTGACTTCAAACTTATCCTTTCTTAAAAGTTCGGAATAGTTGTGAACGACCAGACTAGGTTCATCAGATTTCTCCAATGGTACCTGCACTGAGCTCAAATCTGCTGTGACCTCTTGTTGATTATCGACAGGAGTAGGCTGAACCAGGCTAGGCTCCACTGGTTCCTCCGGTTGCTCAACAATGGGAGTATTCTTCTCTTGATTAACTTCCACAGGAGTAGACAAACTCCTCCTTCGACTAACTACTTTAGTCTTTATTCTCGAGTTTTCTTAACTTGAGACTTCTGTATCTCAAACTCCAATTTTCTCTTCTTTTCATTCTCCTTGCTTTCTTAGTAATTTCACCCAAAAGATTCTCTCCTTTCCTTTTTGTCGTACCATCGTCTGTCCTCCGAGTTAGATTATACTCTTCTCTAGGACATGCCTGTTTTATCAAAGGCCTTCTATATAATCTTCTCCTTTCTTCTATTGACATACTCACACTTCCATGAGATCTAGAACTTGTTGTTGGAGATTTCTTTAATAAAACGCTCCCCCTCAGTTCTAGTTCTCCTTGAAGAGTCTGCTTCTTCTTTAATCACTGTCCTCAAACCCATTCGCCGTATAGTGATTGAGTCAATAGTACTCTTTACAGGTACAATCCTTCTATTTCCTTTGTGTAGAAGGACTCCGGATTCCTTAAAAATTCTTGTAAGAAGCATGCCGTAAGGATAACTGTTTGTATCCTTCATCCCCTTAATCATATAATGGAAGATTAAGAAGGGTATGTCAATAGGATTGCGATTCAGCAGGTAGAACAAACATTATTCATCCAGGGTGGTCACCAAATGCCTTGAACCTGCTCTGGGTAAGATGCAATTAAACAAAATCGCATGAAGAACCCTAACTTTCGGGACCAGACTCGAAGTCTTCCTCTCCGAAGGATCATTCACTCCATACAATTGTTTGCTAACATCTTCTGCCTTCATGTTGACCATTGTCATCCACTTAGCCTTGGTTGACAGGGTCTCACCAACTGATGGACAATCGGTCACCTTCCTTCTCAGCTCCTTTGTCACGACAACAAATATACCGTCTATTGAGGATACAATAGTGTTGTCTACAAGTTGAGCATTCTTCCAAAAGCCAAATACCTCATTAGTGTACACTGGTTCTCGTACCTGGAAGAAATTCCTCCAACCAACTCTTTCAATCTTAGGTTCTACGTCCATACCATCCTTCCTTAGCGACTCGAAATCCACATGCCTTTCGAATATCATAACTGCCTCCATTGTTTCAGAACGAAAACTGACTCTGGTAAACTTTTTTTCTAGGGTAGGATGATTGAGAGAATTTGGAAAGCAAGATGAATCGTCTATAGATGAGAATAATCGCAATGATCTCAACTTCAGGCTACTTGAAGTGTCTTATCACGCGTGCCCTAGAATCGTCGGGATTCTAAAGATCGTGAAACGTTTCCCTCCAAAACTTCCTTGTTAGCGAAGTTACCAGTTGTAACTCACTGTTTCTAACGCCGTTAATTTTGACATCCCTTTAGCCTGACTGTTCGCTTAACATTACCATGTTAAGGTTGCGTCTGATCTTCTGGAACCTTTCTTCACTCAATGGTTTAGTGAAGATATCTGCCCACTGATACTCTATTTCGATGAACTGTAGTTTAACCACCTTCCTCTGAACATAATCTCTCAAGAAGTGATGTCTGACTTCGATGTGTTTCACTCTCGAAAGCTGAATCGGATTCTTTGATGATTGATTACCTTTGTTGTTGCATGATAGATTGGAATCTCCTCTTCTTGAACTGAATAGTTTTCAAGTTGATATTTGATCCTAGCGTTTGTGAACAACGACTGCGGTAGACATATACTACCTTTGCAGTTGATAGATCGATTGAGCTTTGTCTCTTGCTTGACCATGAAACTAAGTTTGAGTCAAGAAACTGACATCCTCCACTTGTGCTCTTCCTTTCGATTCTATCTTCGGCATAGTCCGGGTCGCAATATCCAATTAACCTGAAATCTTTACCTTTCTCAAACATTAAGCAAAGATCGGTAGTTCTGCGAGATATCTCATAATCCTCTTATGAAGAATATAATGAGACTCTCTAGGATCAGCCTGAAACCTTGCACACAAGCATACACTAAACAATATATCAGGTCTACTTGCTGTAAGATAGAGTAAAGAACCGATCATCCCTCTATACAGGGTTTGATCCACATTCTTACCATTTTCATCTTTTGACAAAAGGTTTGAAGGATGCATCGAGTAGTCATTGGCTTCACATTTTGCATATCAAACTTATTCAACAATTCTTTCACATATTTTGTTGATGAATAAAGATTTTCTCTTGGTTTGTAACTTGCAACCTAAGAAAGAACTTCAATTCACCCATCATGCTCATTTCAAATTCATTTTCATTAGACTCTCAAACTTCATGCATAACTTCTTTGAAGTAGCACCAAAATAATATCATCAACATAGATCATCTATAATGAATTCATTCTCATAATTCTTCCTAAAGAGTGTCTTATCAACTTGACCTCTAGTAAAACCATTTTCTAAGAGAAAAGTACTCAAACGATCATGCCAAGCTCTAGGAGCTTGCTTCAGGCCGTATTAGGCTTTATGAAGTCTATAGACATGGTCTGGATTCTTAACATCCTCAAAACTAGGTGGTTGCTTAACATACACCTCTTCGTCTATAAAACCATTCAGAAAGGCACTCTTCACATCCATATGAAACAACTTTATATTATGACAGACCGCATATGCCAGCAATATCCTAATGGCTTCAAGTCTTGCTACTGGAGCATATGTCTCATTGTAGTCTATTCCTTTTTGCTGATTATAGCCTTGTGCTACTAATCTAGCCTTATTTCGACTTACTCTTCCTGATTCGTCTAACTTATTCTTAAAGACCCATCTGGTTGCTATGATGAATTTCTTAGGGGGTTTCGGAACTAAGGACCAAACATTATTTCTAGTAAATTGATTCAACTCCTCTTGCATGGCTAACACCCAAGCTTCGTCTCGAAGAGCTTCCTCAACCTTCTTAGGCTCTATTTCAGAGATAAAAGCCACATTAGTTTCTCTTCTGAATCTGGACCTTGTCCTAACTTCTTCTGAGGTCTCTCCGATAATCAACTCTTCTGGATGAGAACTTTTATATTTCCAGTCTCTTTTCAGTCCAATAGTTTCTGGAATATCTTCAACTTTGTCTACTTGAGTACCTGGTGTTGGAGTTTATGTTGTGTCATTTAAGTTCTTTGAAGGACCTTCACTCTCCATGTCATCTTCCTTATAGGGTTGGGAACTATCATCAAACTTGACATGGATGATCTCCTCAACTGTCTTTGAAATAAGGTTGTACACCCAGAATGCCTTAGATGATGATGAGTAGCCTAGGAAGATTCCTGGATAAGTCTTTGAATCGAATTTATCCAGCAACTCCTTTGTATTCAGAATAGAGCATTTGCACCCAAATGGATGAAAGTAAGATATGTTTGGTCTTCTTCCATTCCATAACTCATAAGGAGTCTTCTTCAACATGGGTCGCAATAGAATTCTATTATGAATATAGCATGCTGTATTCACAGCTTTTGCCCGGAAGTACTTAGGAAGATTCATTTCACAAAGCATAGTCCTAGCCATTTCTTGAATCATCCTGTTCTTCCTTTCAACAACTCCATTCTGTTGTGGAGTCCTGAGAGCAGAGAACTTGTGGAAAATTCCATTCTCCTCACAGAATAATCTAAACTTCTCATTCTTAAACTCTCCACCATGGTCACTCCTGATACTAGCTATAGACATTCCTTTTTCATTCTGTAACTTTTTGGATAAGGTCCTAAAACACTTAAAAAATTCATCTTTGTGTGATAAAAACAATATCCAACAAAATCGAGTAAAGTCATCAACAATAATAAGTCCATATTTCTTTCCGCCAAGACTTATTGTTCTTGTTGGACCAAATAAATCCATATGTAACAACTCTAAAGATATGGATGATGTTACAAAATTTTTAGAAGAAAATGAAGTTTTAACTTGTTTTTCTTTCAAACAATTTTCACAGAAAAATTCTTTGTCAAAACTTATTTTTGGTAAACCTCTTACCAAATCATGTTTTACCAACTTTGAAATGTGTTTAAAAGAGACATGACCTAGCTTTTATGCCAGACTAGTCTTTCTTCTTCGGAAGATAGAAAACATGAAACTTTTTGATTTTGAAAATCTTCTAAATCAATTTTGTAAAGATTATTTCTTCTCTTGGCAGAAAAAAGTATAGACCCATCTTTGTTTCTGACTTCACAAAGATTTTGATTGAATGTGACTGTGAAACCAGAATCACACAATTGACTGACGCTGATCAAATTATGTTTCAGACCATCAACAAGTAGTACATTATTTATGCTTACAAAGGAATCTTTACCTATCTTACCGATTCCAATAATCTTGCCATCTTGGTTGTCTCCAAAGTTATCGATCCTCCTTCTTATCTTTGAAGGTCTAGGAGCATAGACCTTCTTCCCGTCATATGTCGCGAGCATCCACTGTCTAAATATCAATGGTGTTTGCCGCATCTTCCAAGGAAGGATATCTGCAGGAGAAACTATTTTATTTTTTGGTACCCATATTTTCTTGGGTCCTTTATGGTTAGTAGCATGCACATGATTAGTTCTTTGATCCATATTACTAGAATGTTGATTAACACGAGATTTATTATAGTTTCTCTTTTGAGAGAAAGGGTTCTTATGAGGATAAGACATATTGCCTGTAAACCCTAATACGGTTTTATCACTCGGATGTCTGCATTTTCTAAGCATCTCATTCATTTTCTTTGTGCTCTCGGTGAAAGTAGCTAAATCAGCTGACAGATTCTTAATTCTCAGTTTAAGCTGATTGATCTCTTCTGATCTGTCTACGACTTTCTTTTTCTCCTCTAATTGCTTCTTTAGACATATATTTTCTCTCTCTATTACTTCCTTATGTCTAATATTTTCTACATACTTTTTTTAACAGTTTGTCTTGTTTGAGAATAGCATGAGAATCTTCTAACAATTACGAGTAGGCATCGTGCAAGTTATCGTAATCGATTTTACCTCCTTATCACTTTCTTCCTCATTACCGTGCAGATGTTTGCATGTTCAAACGACTCGGAACCTGTATCTGACTCTGATGAATCTAGGTCCTCCCACGTTGCCATCATGCTTTTCTTGCCTTCTCTACTCTTCTTTGGTTTCTTCTTTATAGTAGGACATTCGGACTTGTAGTGTCCAGGCTGATTGCACTCGTAGCAAATGACAGATGACTTCACTGGTTTAACCTCATCTTTGCCATTCTTCTTGAAAGTCTGATTTCCTTTGGACTTCTTCTTCCACATGCATCTTATCTTTCTAGAGATGAAAGATAATTCGTCATCTTCATCACTTGACTCTTGTTCTGATTGGCTGGAGTCGTCATTCTTTGATTCTTCAATCTTTAACGCTTTTGATGACTTCCTCCTTCTTTGAGTATTGTGATTCTTTTGTCCGGCCTTCAGCGCTATCGACTTGTCCTGTTTGGGCTTGTCTTCAGCATCGAGTTCAACTTCATGAATCTTCAAGGTTCCAAACAACTCGTCAAGCTTTAACACGCTCAAATCTTTGGCTTCCTGCACCGCAATAACTTTAGGTCTCCACCTCTTCGGAAGACTTCTTAAGATCTTTCGAACATGATCTTGATTGTTGTACTTTCTTCCAAGAGCTTTCAATCCATTGACAATTGTTTGAAATCTTCTAAATATTTGATCAATAGATTCTTCATCTTTCATCTTGAAAAGCTCGTACTGGTGCACAAGAATGCTTATCTTGGATTCTTTAACTTGGCTTGTGCCTTCGTGAGCAATGGATAATGTGTCCCACATCTCCTTCGCGGTGTCGCATCCGTGGACTTTGTCATACTCGCTCATGCTTAGGGCACAGGTCAAGAAGAACTTCGCTTTTGAGTTCAGTTGTATTCTCTCCTTTTGGTCAGCTGTTCATCTGATTTGTGGAATACAATTCCCATCTTCATCTACTGGTGTATAAGGTCCATTCTCTATCACGTCCCAAAGGTCGACATGAGTAGATTCTATGAATAGCCGCATCCTATCTTTTCAGTAATGATAATCTTCTCTGTTGAATGCTGGAGGTCTAGTGACTGAAGCTCCTTCTGCGATGTATATATGTGATTCCGCCATTATCTTTGATCCACACTTTGCTATAGTGATCCTTGGATACCAGGCTCTGATATCAATTGAAGTGAATCATACGTTAATACAATGCTTATAAAACGATATAAGAATGCACGAGAAGGGGGGGTTGAATTGTGTATTCCCCTTTTTGAAAAATTCTTTCAAAAATGTTTGTTAGAAATAAAATTCTTTTACAGAACTTCCGATAGATTCTAATTAATCAAAACTTTGAGAACCTTGTTTACAAACTAAGTAATGATAAAACTTGAATCTAAAAGAGAGATGGAGTAAGAGTAGTTGACACATCGATTTTATCCTGGTTCACCCCAAACCGTGGGCTACGTCCAGTCCTTAGAAGTCTTTCTGAGATTTCACTATCTCTTCAACTCTTATAAGTATTCTTTTCAAGCCTCTTCAGGTCTTTACAATCAGTATTCTTTCATACTTAGCCTCTGCAGGCTATCTATACTACTTTTTCACAGAAAAGTGTTTGAAAACTTGTTACAGTTGAAATTAGCTCTCGACTAATTTGCACAGTATGCTTTTTACGATCGCGTAGATGTAATTCAGCTAATTTTTTAACTAACTTTGCAATCTTCGACTTCGACTTGTATTTATAGCATTCGTCTCCAACTGCTTCTTGATTCTTGTTTCTGGATTCTTGCTTCTTGATTCTTGTTTTTTGAATCTTTAAAAGAAACAATTAATCAGTTGAGTTCTATAACTAACTCGAACTGAATCTTGCGTCTGCTTTTCAGTTCTTCTTCTGAGTCTGTTTTTCTTAGCGTCTTCATCTGTATTTCTCTTTTGCGTCTGCGTCTGCTTTCCTCTTTTACGTCTGCGTCTGCGTCTACGTCTTATTGTGCGTCTACATCTGCGTTGCTTTGTCTGTATTGCTTCGTCTGCTTTTGTTTTTCTTTTATTTTTCTCTTTGTTATACATCAAAATTATATCTAAGTAAAGTCATTTTGACTTAACACGTCTCACATCACCATCTGCGCCCCTCCGCCGCTGTCTTGAAGCACAGGAAACCTAAATACTCCGTCGCCGGCGCCATCTTCAAAGCTCGTATCGTCATCGGATGCGTGAAGGTTACTAATGCTTCTGGTGAAGTCATATCTGATTATATCAAAGGTAGCGATTGCGACCCGAAACTAGATCGTGATTTGCTCACCTTGTTCCTTTGTGTAGATCTCCACCGAAACTTCATCTTGTCCATTGTGTAGACTCTACCCCCAAACCTGGTGAAAATAGGCGAACAGAGAAAGCAAAAGAGAAAAAAGTTTAAAACTTTACTGTCAAGCAGCCAATAGAAACCGTGTCGGGCCTTTGGTTCCCCGGTCTTCGGCCTCCACTTGGACGGCCGCCCATCCGTTGGATATATAAAGGCTATAGTTCTGGCTGGTAATCTCCTTAATATCATCAACTGTGTGTGCTCTCAACGAAACATTTGCAAATGTTTTCAGGGTCAACTTTAGTAAATCCAGAACCTTGACAGACCCAACACTTTGGATGTTCAGATTCAGTTCAGAAGCCATATGACACAAGATCCGTGTCAAAAGTCGACCAAGAGCATCGATTTTATCCTTGTCAGATCCTCCTCGACCACTGCCTCCACCACGGTTGCCCCTTCTTGATCTTTCTCCATCATCTTTCATCTCCAAGCCTCTTCCTCCTTTTAGATACAGTTAACTGGTGATTTGAGTTTGCACGCAGCCAGGAGATTGATAGCCCTAGTGGCGCTCAGTGTAACACCCATAACACAATCAATAGATTAAAAGGCTCTACTAAAGAGAGATAATTCCCACTTACTAATCAGAACCTTCACCCGTAAAAGATTGACACTTTCACCAGCATAACACAATCAATATATAAACAAGTTCTACTACCCAACTCACACAAATACCGACTTACTAATCATAAAATCCTGTCATAAAAATCGAAACTTTCACCTGATCACCGACTTTCCACCTTGAAACTTTAAAATGAAGAAAACCGGCAAACAAAAATAACAAAATAGAAAAGAAATCAACTTTATCACCAAAAAATCCATCTTATGCATAGATCTACATAAATAACCGAACATATCTACCAAAAATGATGGAAATCCTAAGGCAAATGAGCATTTAGAGAACTTGGAAGATTAACAGAAGAAAATAACAGAGAAACAACAAAGCGAGTGACAGCAATAGTAAGCAAAGAAAACAGGAACGAACATAAACTAAGTCATTCAACCTCTTATGTTTCAATCTATTCATTTTCTTTGAGTGGATAAATTCGAATGTGCTCCAGTTTCGTTCACATCCAGTTGCACTCACACATTGACTTAAAATGCGCATCGCAAACCTTCTCAATTCTAGAACATGATTTCCGAATTGATCTCACTAATCAATTGCAAGTTATAAGATAACAAAAGTAGTATTATAAACAAAATAAAATGATAATTAATTTTCAAAAAATAATAAATAGGAAATAAATAATACTTGGACAAAGTCTGTCTCTTTGTCGAATAGCAATTGGCATTCCAAAATCTCCATTGGACGACTTATAAAGCTGTATTTGTGAGTTTAAAAGATCTTGCATTACGTCACGTGGAACAGTTGTTGTAATTGTGAAAAACATTTCTCTACTAACTTCAGCTTGCTTTGCAAGATCTAGTCTAAAATACACACTAAGATTTAAAAATGCCCCAGCTGCAAACAATAGAGAAGAAAGTTGTCTTTCTCTTCTCTCATTAATGATTAAAAGAAATGGCGTGTATAAAAAAGGCTTATTCTTCAGATTAAGTTTGATTGCTTCCGTCGCTCTCTAAAGCATAAAAAATATAACCCATTGTTGGCTTTTCTTCACTATCAGCCAACCAAAGCACCCTCACCAAAAGCTCACAAACTCGGATAACAAATTGACATTGCGAGCAAAATTCTCTATCTTTTAGTATAATACTACAAACCTCCATTCCAGCATTAGACCTAACATGCTGAGATACAACCCACTTATCACTTGTAAACATTTGCCTTAACTCTTTCTTCAACAAAACAAAAGATTGAAGTGATAAGAAATTTGTTGCAAATCTTGTCACAGCAGGGCGACACAAATTTCTACCATTGGTAAATTCCTTTCTCATCAAATTCAAAATCCATGCATGATTATAAATGAATTTTGTCACTTTTTTTGCCTTCTGCATAGTCTCATCAATAACAGGAAAATATCTAGGATCTCCTATATTCTCCAGAATTAAGTCAATGCAATGTGCAACACAAGGAGTCCAAAAAAATGAATTATAGGTATTCTGCAATCTTTTACCTGCCGCTTTATAAGCGGAATCATTGTCAGTAATAAACTGAACAATGTTTTCCATTCCTACTTCATTCACAACTTCATCAAATATCCCAAACAAATTCTCAATATTTCTAATCAGGTAAGATGCATCAATAGATTTTAAAAACATAGAGTCATTTGTAGAATAAACCAAAAAATTTATAATAGGCTCTTGTCTCCTATTTGTCCAACCATCACACATAATTGAACAACCATAAGTAGCCCAACTCACCCTTCTTTCAATCAAATAAATTCTCATTTAAAAAACAACACAACTTAAAAGTTTACCTCTTAAGTCATCAATCGATGGCCTTTTGCATCCTGGAGCATAAGAGGCTATGACATCTATCATAGGTTGATAATAATATGATTGAGAATCATTGAATGACGAACCTGTATCATACCATCATCTGGCTACTGCCATATCTACATTGTGAGTCGCATCTCTTGTCTACATTACACTCTAAATTGAAGGTTGAGCTCCAGGAGTTGTTCGTGGTGAAAAGAAACTATGAGCTTGCTTTCTTCTCTTTCTCACATCAGATTCTTCAGGATCTTGAGGCTGAGATGGAACACTACCGGTACCACTACCACTACCACTACCACTTCCACCTTCAACATTTCCATAATCACCACGAAAATCAGAAAATGAACTTCCAATACCAATTGCAAAATCTAATCTTCCCCTTCTATCTTCTCAAATTGATGTTCATCAAGCAATGTTTTCATCTGCCACTTCACATCATGACTTACTCTTTTACACGCTTCCACATCTCATTTAACCCCAGCTAAATGTCTTTTTAATTGGGTGATTCCTCTACCTTTCAAATACTTGTTACAAAATAAGCATATGGTATGATTCTTTTGAGCCCAAGCTAGATCATTGTATCTTCCTAAACTAGGTTAATCGGGAGCATTTGAACTTCCTTCCATTTATCTATAGTTCTGTACACAAAAATAAATAACACATAATTTTAGTACACAATGACAATATGAATATCCATCTTATATAATATAACTCATTCTGTAATAATCACAAAACATACTCCAACAATTTGCAATTTCAACAATTACAAAATAATCATAATATCATTTCCACTTCCTTCCATTTCCAACAATTTCCAATCCTAACAATTGCAAAACAATCATAATTTCATTTCCATTCCATTTCATTTCTAACAATTTCCAATCCTAACAATTACAAAACAATCATAATTTCATTTTCATTCCATTCCATTTCCAACAATTTCTAATCCTAACAATTACAAAACAATTATAATTTCATTTCCATTTCATTCCATTTCCAACAATTTCCAATCCTAACAATTGCACAACAATCATAATTTCATTTCCATTCCATTTTATTTCCAACAATTTCCAATCCTAACAATTACAAAACAATGATAATTCCATTTCCAATCATTTCCAATCCTAACAATTACACAACAATCATAATTCCATTTCCAACAATTTCCAATCCTAACAATTACAAAACAATGATAATTCCACTTCCATTCATTCAAGTTACAACAATTTCCAATCCTAACAATTACAAAACAATCATAATTCCATTTCCATTCCATTTTATTCACAACAATTTCCAATCGTAACAATTACAAAACAATGATAATTCCATTTCCATTTCCATTCATTTAATTTACAACAATTTCCAATCGTAATAATTACAAAACAATCATAATTTCATTTCCATTCCATTTCATTCACAACAATTTCCAATCCTAACAATTACAAAACAATGATAATTCTATTTCCATTCATTCAATTTACAACAATTTCCAATCCTAACAATTACAAAACAATAATAATTCCATTTCCATTCATTTCATTTACAACAATTTCCAATCCTAACAATTACAAAACATTCATAATTTCATTTCCATTTCATTCCATTTCCAACAATTTCCAATCATAACAATTACAAAACAATCATAATTTCATTTTCATTTTATTCTATTTCCAACAATTTCCAATCCTAACAATTACAAAACAATCATAATTCTATTTCCATTTCATTCCATTTCTAACATTTTCCAATCCTAACAATTACAAAACATTCATAATTTCATTTCTATTTCATTCCATTTCCAACAATTTCCATCTAACAATTACAAAACAATCATAATTTCATTTTCATTTCATTCCATTTACAACAATTTCTAATCCTAACAATTATAAAACAATCATAATTCCATTTTCAACAATTTCTAATTCTAACAATTACGTGAATAATCATAATTCCATTTCCATTCCATTTTATTTCCAACAATTTTCAATCTAACAATTACAAAACAATTATAATTTCATTTCTATTTCATACCATTTCCAACAATTTCCAATCATAACAATTACAAAACAATCATAATTTCATTCAATATCCAACAATTTCCAATCCTAATTAACACAAAACATTCATAATTTTATTTTTAACAAACCATAATACTATAAGTATAAATTGGAATCTACAAGTATACAACATATTTACAAATCATAATTTGATAACATTACCAATTTTAAATATTTATGATTCCGTACACATATATATTACAATTCCATTAAAGTTCAACATCTTTTAACTTTTATAGTAGATTAAATATTTACCTAGCTAAAACTAATACTCAAATAAGCAAATACTATCAAGAACTACAATCAAATTATTATTAATTTCTAATTCCATAATTTTATACTTAACTAATTATTTACCAAAATTCAATACCTAAATATTAAAATGAATTATCATTTAACAAATATTAAGAATGTGTCAATTAATGATTTAAGCTTTTCAATTTTACTAATTTTGATTATCAATTTTACAATTTTACATTTAATTATTAATTTCACATTTGATTATCAATTTTACAATTAGGTTTAAATGTTGATTTGATTTTGATTATCAAACTCAATCCCAAATTCAATTGCACAAATTCAAATTCAATCTCATTCATCAATAATTCAACAATTCAATATTAATACCTTAAAATCTACTAAATCACAATCACCATTCCAAATTTAATTTCCAATCGGACTAATCCACTTCCAAAATGTCAAATGCCAAAATGCAAAATGCCAACTTCACTTCAACCGAAATCAACTTCAACATTTACACAACTTCACTGCAACCGAAATTAACTTCAAAATTTTCCCCAAATCCAACACAACAACACCAATTTTAACTCCAAATCCACCATCATCCAACAACCAATACAATCACAGAAGCAATAAATTTCAAAATGCTATGAAAAATGAAACAAAAATCAAAATGTCATGAAAAATGAAACAAAAATCAAAATGCCAAAACAATCGGTCTTCACCAATCTGGGTCGACGTCGGGTCACGGTCGGGTCGCGTCGCAAGGAGAACGAAGGAGAAGGCTGTTCGCTGCTGGTCACGATGGGGTGTGCGGTGGATGCCGGACGGTGGATTCAGTAGGCGGCGACGTCTTCGGGCAGTGTGGACGAAGGTTGAAGATGGCGAGGTGAGCGCGACTCCACGACTCCAAGACAAAGGAGAAGAGGAGGAGGCGAGAAGGATGAGGCAGCGACGGTGTCGGTGACAGACGACGAGGTAGGTCGGGCAGGCGGCGACGCGACAAGCGGTAGGGAGAGAAGACGAAGAGAGATAAGAGGGAGAGTCCGGAGTGAGGGAGGGGGGGTAGATTATTTAGTGTTAAATTTTATTTTTTTGCAAAATGATCCTGAGATTTTTTTTATGCGGAATGGGTCGGAAAGTTCCGGTATTGCCGATACCGACCGAAATTTATCCTCGATACCTCTTATGCCCATACTGGTATCATTTTTCAGCCGGTACAGAACGAAATCCGTAACGCTGGATGAAAGATTTGGATGATTCCTACCATTTCATTGGACACAAGGAATGCGCTCAAAAGCTACATAAACTAAACAACAACGGCCTGAACAAAATCCCGAGTCTCTTTCACTTCTTTCTTCATATCAGCCAGATGGTTCATTCGCAGACTTGGCCCTTTTCAATCCTCTTGTTGCTGTTCTTTTCATCATCATGTTCTGCTCGTTCTTTCCCTTCTGCTAATGAGTTTTCCGTTTAATTTGGTTTTGTATCTGCAGCAGTATCAAGGGTTGTAGCTGATCAGAGTAACAGCTCTTTGGTTGACGATCAGGGAAACCCAATGCTTCAAGGGTCATCGTCGTCTAATCAGAAAATTCTTGGGGCAGTTCTTGGAACGGCTGCGATCACTCTGGTTATTCTTGGAATCTTATTCTTTCTCTACAGGAGATGCATTAGAAACCAACATCAAGCAAAATCAGAAGCCAACTTCCAGGAAGAGGCTGCTGTGACAACAAAAGGGACCAGAAAAGTTGGCAAGAAGGTTAAAGGAGTTATTGTTAATGAAGATGGTACAGATATTCTTTATATCAAAGACTCAGATGGTAGAAAACTTAAAACAACTTTTCAAAGGTGAAATCTAAGCAGGAAACAAGGAAGATGGTTCTGAGCAAGAGGTGGATACGACTGCTGGGAGACACAGAAGAGGTCAAGCCAGAGAGCTTCGCATCGTGAGCCATCTGATGCAATGCAGCAGAAGAATGTTGAAGAACCAATTCTACATAATTCTAGGCGTCCATCACCATTGGCACAGCTAATGTGGTCAACATACCGTTCCCCACCACCGCAGTTTCCACCTGTACCTTCACCACCACCTCCTGCTCCTGCTCCTCTCCCTCCGCCACCACCGTCAAACATAGTGAACAGGTCCATAATGCCGCTGCCACCTCCTCGGCCACCACCTCCACCACCGCCGCCCCTAATGGTGAAAAAGAAAGATTCTACATCACAACTTTCACCAAAAAGCACAAGTCTGTTGGCTTCAGCGCTAAAGCCTCCACTGGCACCAAAAGGGAAAGCAATAGATAGTAAGGCCAAGGCATTGGCTTCAACAGATCAGAGCGCTGAGAAGAAAGCAATAGCCCATCCAAAGTTGAAGCCTTTGCATTGGGATAAGGTTATGGCTATGGATGCTGAACATTCTGTGGTCTGGGAAATAATCAACCAGGGTTCTCTCAGGTTAGATTTTCTGCTTAGATATGAATTTCATTTATCATCTAACCCAACATTCTTTCACCTGTACTTCTTTTTTGTGAGTTGGGTAATGTCATATCGCGTTGACTTCTCTGTTACATTTTTATGTGCAGGTTTGATGACGATGAAACTATAGAAGCCTTGTTTCAGTATGCAAATGCTACCCTCAAACCTCCACAAAAAGATGTAACCTCGTCAAGAACCATTAACTCTAACCCTGCACCGACTGCAAAACTTTTCATACTTGAGCCCAGGAGGTCTCAGAACACAGCAATTGTGATAAAATCTTTGGCAATTTCTCGAAAAGAAATTCTTGATGCCCTTGTTGATGGCTATGGATTGACGACTGAAGTGCTTGAAAAACTTGCGAGAATCTCCCCAACAGAAGAAGAAAAGGCCAGGATAATCCAATTCAATGGCGATCCTGATAAACTTGCAGATGCTGAATCTTTCCTTTACTACATCCTGACGGCGGTACCTTCAGCATTCATCGGAATCAACGCAATGTTGTTCAGATCAAACTATGATTCAGAAATTCTTCAATTCAAAGAGTCCGTCGAAACACTTCAACTGGGCTGCCAGGAGCTTCGAACTCGAGGGCTGTTCTTCAAACTACTTGAAGCCATTCTCAAGGCTGGCAATAAAATGAATGCTGGAACATCCAGAGGCAATGCCCAAGGCTTTGATCTTACTGCTCTGAGAAAGCTTTCTGATATTAAAAGCACTGATGGGAAGATTACTCTGCTTCACTTTGTGGTGGAACAAGTAGTCCGATCGGAAGGTAGACACCGTGCACTGAATCAGAACCAAGTTCCTGACAAATTTGGTAGTCAAAGACCAGGAACCATCAATCTTAACTTGGAGTCTCTGACAATAGAAGAGAGAAAGAAAGAGTACTTAGTCCTTGGATTGCCTGCGTTGGAGAAATTGAATGTTGATTTTGCCAATGTAAAGAAAGCAGCAACCATAGAGTACGATAATTTTATCAACATATGTTCCACTTTGTCCACCCGTCTTGAAGAAATTCAGCTGCTTATTTCTCCTTGTGGCAACGATGAGGAGGAGCAGTTTCTGAGTGAAATGAAGGGATTTTTAGAGGGTTGTGATGGTGAACTTAAGATGATGAAGGAAGAAGAAGCAAAGGTTATGGAATTTGTGAAGAGAACAACAGAATACTATCAGGTAGCAGCTTCCAAGCAAAGGGGAGCTTCCCCACTTCAACTGTTTGTTATCGTGAAAGATTTTCTTGAAATGGTTGAACGAGTATGTATAGACATCTCCAATAAGCTGGAAAAGAAGAATTCAGCAGCAAGCATAGGATCTTCCTTTCAAGCAGTAAGAACTTCAGATAGATTTGCAGACTTCCGTCTGCATTTACTATCAGACACGTCTAGGTCTGCATCTTGTAGTGAGTCAGACGACGAATTCTGAATGGAGTTAGATAACATTTCAATGCAAATTTTCTAAATTGGAAAAACACAATCACATCGAATCTTTTCCAAAAGGGAAGGGAAATTTTAATGGTTTTGTGGGACTTGTCACTTCTTGTAAGCAAGCTTTCCTTGACGTTCCAGTGTTGAAAATGCGGCCTCCACAAGCATGGATCACATCAAGGCGCCATAGCCTTTGAGATGAGAAATAAGGAGAAACAAGTTGAGAGAGGTGACGGATGATGATCATCCGATTTAAGTTGTGGTGGATATTGAACTTAATGAAGTTAGTAGTCCACTGATAATGTTATTCCTTTGCCATTCTTCTGTAAACTTCAATTCGAAGTTCAAGTTCATAAAGAGGAGAAAACTATTTCACTAAATTTAGCGGTTGACAGCAAAGAGTGAAGATTCTAAGGACTCAGAAAGCAAATGCTTTCTTTCTTGATCCAAAGTGATGCCAACTTACTGAAACATATATCTTAAAAAATTTACAAAGAAGTTTAAATGAAGTTAAAAAGTATAAATAATTGACTAGTTTATTAAAACAAGTATAAAGGAATTGACCAGTTTATTATAAAGAATTAAGAATCAAATTCATTAAAATTTTTGAAAGCTGTAAAAAATTTCTGTAATAAATTTAAATTCAACGAATGACAAGGAATAAAATTACAGTCTCAAATTAAAAACAAATATATCTTAAACTGTGAGTCCTCTTGTAACTTTGTTGGACATAATTTGAGACATGCTCTTAGTTGAAACCATGGATCTTTTTATAACTTTGTGAAATTAGACAAGATCTTATATATGCATGTGTTGGAGACATGTTTTGCCACTAGATGTTCACTAACTCTAGCTTATGTATTGATCTATGCCTAAATATATGAATCCTCTATTTAGGCTAATCGTTTTGCATTATGCTTGAGTTCTTGAAATGATTCACCCTCAAATTTTTCGACTATGTACAAAAATACTTTATGCCAAATCACGAGAACACGAAAAAGATTAGAATATTAATCATTGAATGATTTCCTTAACCATATGTGAGCAACATGTGTACGTATTACATAATCTAATATCCCATCTTTACAATTTCCAATAAAAAGACATTAGCTTTTCTTGTTCTCTCTTCTTCTTTTTTTTCTTGGCATTCATTAAGCCTCTATAACTTACATGGCTTTGGATACTTTAGTAGGCCAATTGAATTTCTTTATCAGTGTAAAATTTGCTTCATTAGTGTAAATTCCTTTATCATTGAGCATATTATATACATTATTATGAATGTGGCATCTAGTATTGAAGATATTTTCACTTTGTTGCTATAACTTATCCTCCTTATTATGAAGAGAGAGGTTTTCACATCCTTATAAGACATGTTTCGTTCTTCTCTCCAGCCGATATGAGATACCCCTAAGTATCCACCTCCCTTTAGGGGCCCAACGTTCGCGTTGACATATCGCTCGGGTCTTGGCTCTGATACCAATTGTAGGATTTCGGCTTCTTGGGCCTCGCGTCCACATGGTCTTGGTCTCTCGAGCCTCACACCTACCCGCTTGCAGATATTATCCGCTTTAGACCTCGACCTCTAGGATCTCGCGCCCTCATGGTTTTATTTTTTCAGGATTTCCCAGGAGGTCACCCATCCTGGTACTACTATGACCCTAACACGTTTAACTTCGGAGTTCGATGGAATCCGGTGCGTTAGTGCATAAAAAACGCGTCTGCAAGGGAGAGATTTCTACATCTCTTCTCCCTTGCAGACGCGTTTTCCATGCCCTAACGCACCGATTCCATCAGAACTCCGAAGTCAAACGTGCTAGGGTCCTGGAAAAACAAAACCGTGAGGGCGCGAGACCCGAGAGACCAAGGCTCAAAGCGAATAATATCTGCAAGTGAGTGATCTTGGTCAGGAGGTGAGGTCGAGGCCACGTGGACGCGAGGCTTGAAAGGTCGAGATCCTACAATTGGTATCAAAGTCAAGACCCGAGCGATATGCCAGCGTGAACGCTGAGCCTCCTGAAGGGGGCTGGATACTATCGGCTGGAGAGGAGAACGAAGCATGTCTTATAAAGATATGGAAACTTCTCCTTTGCATATCGTTTTCTATGCCCTAACGCACGGATCCTATCGAATTTGAAGTTAAATGTGCTTTGGTCGAGTAGTACAGGATGGGTAACTTTCTGGGAAGTCCTGAAAAAAAAAATCGTGAGGGCGCAAGGCTCTAGAGGCTGAGGTCGAAGCCCAAAGCGAACAATATTTGCAAGCGGGTGGGCGCGAGGTCCGAGAGGCCGAGGTCTTATGGATGTGAGGCCTAGGTCCTAAAATCAAATTGTCATTGCTCCTGAGGATTAGGAAAAGACCACGTTTACTTGTCCATTTGGAACATTTGCATACAGGAGAATGCCCTTTGGATTGTGTAATGCACCTGTTAAATTTCAAAGATGTATGATGCACATCTTTTTTTTTTTTTTCTGACTATGATGAGAGACTAATTGAGGTTTTTATGGAATGATTTCACTGTGCATGTAGATTCTTTTGACATATACTTGGAAAATTTGTCTTTTATTTTGAGAAGGTGCATTGATACTAATCTTGTTCTTAATTATGAGAAATGTCATTTCATGGTAGGATAGGGTACAGTACTAGGCCATGATGTGTCTTCTAGAGGTCTTGAGGTTAATCAAGCCAAGGTTGATGTTATATTGTCCTTGTCTTAGCCCTCACGCATGAGGGAGATTAGATCTTTTCTTAGACATGCAGGCTTCTATAGGAGGTTTACCAAGGACTTTTCGAAGATTGCAGCTCCTTTATACATGTTACTTGTTAAGGATACATAATTTGTTTTTGATGATGGATGTAGACAAGCTTTTGATGAGTTGAAGAGGCATTTGACCATCGCCCCTATCATTTAAACACCTTACTAGGATATGCCATTTGAGATAATATGTGATGTTAGTGATTTTGATGTAGGTTCAGTTCTTGGGCAACAGATTGGTAAGAAATTACATGTGATTGCCTATGCATCTCGTACATTAGATAAGGCAAAGTGTAACTACCATACCATAGAGAAGGAAATTTTTGCTATCGTGTTTTCACTTGAGAAATTTAGATCTTATCTTCTTGGTACAAAAGTTATTGTATTCACAGATCATGCAGCTCTCAGGTACCTTATGAGTAAGAAAAAGTCCAAACCCAAATTGATTAGGTGGATCTTACTCCTTTAGGAGTTTGACTTAGAGATCAAAGACAAGAAGGGAGCTGAGAATCAAGTTATTGACCATTTGAGTAGGTTAAGTACCAAAGGTGAGATGGCTGAAGTTCCAGGGCAAGATTCCTTCCTAGACGAGCACTTATATGCCATTCTTCATATGTTTGTTAGACCATGGTATACTGACTTGGTAAATTTCTTAGTTACCAAGGAATTTCCCTCAGGTATGCCCAAATCCCAAAGAGACAAATTGAGAGCTGATGCAAATTAATACATTTAGGATAATCCATATTTATGGAAATTTTGTGTTGAAATATTATTAGGAGATGTGTACCACAGGATAAATTTGATTCTATACTTGCATTTTGTCATTCATATGCTTGTGGTGGACATTTTGGTGACAAAAGGACAATATATAAGATCTTAGAATGTGGATTCTTTTGCCTAACTTATTTAAGGATGCACATGAGTATGCTAAAACTTATGATAGGTGCCAAAGAACAGGTAACTTGTAACACCCCACTCCTGCGTGACCCGAACCCGATATCGTTGGTAATATCCGAGTCTGTGTCCCGCGAGGGTAGCGTACTACATCGGTCGGTAGATCTCAGTAAAAACTCCCTTTTTTCTTTTATTACACTCATGTGCGCGGAAAACAGTAGACAATTTGCATCCACGTGCAGAGATAAACATTTTCAGTTGATACAAATAGTCAACAATAAATTACAATAACCATTTCATGTACAAAAAAGAACCACATTGGCCCATTACAAGTACAAATAATCATTTTGGAATACAATTCTATTGGACACTAATGCAGACGTAAACTGATCCCGACCTCTATCATTCACTTGCCTATAGTAGACATACTCCCGTGTCAAACGGGGTATTCTTCAAGACCTGAAAAATAGATGCAAAATTTTGGTGAGTTTTTGCGAACTCAGTGAGGAACCATCATCGATGGTTCACCCAATTCATGTATCATACAAACATTTGACAGTAAGACTAAGTCAGCGGTATCATATCATTATATATAGCAAAAAGGCATTCAGTTATTCAGTCCAGTATGTATGCAATGCACATGTGACACTTTTCAGTTTATTGCCATGTTGTGACCGAAGCGCTTAATCAATAAGCAGTGTTCGATGGGCTGACGCGTCTAGGGAGTAGGACTCCTTCGAGCTCGAGCTCTTTTTCATGTCGATGTCGATGCAACTCTGGTCACAACTATTGTTATTATCAGTTTATGCATTGATGTATGCAATGCATATGCCCAATTTAACAATCAGTACAAAACAATCGGCATACTCGGTAGAATACGATGCGATGTAGCAAACAATGCACAATGAGCACATCCAGAACACTACAAGTAATGAATCACAGTATCACAGTATATCACAAGGAAGCAGTGAGCAGTAACAGTACAAGCCATTTATGTATCACACTTTCACACAGTAGAAACAATTCAGTTCACTGAATTATAACCAGATATACTTCTATGTCAATTCTCCCAATTCATCGGACCCTCCATCCTAATTGAGACATAACAAACACAGTTCTAATCCCGTTATTCCCACAAGAGACATATAATAATTGAGTAAACCACCTAGGTTACTCACCTGTACTTCCGAGCCAAAATCGAATTCTCAATGACGTCGATGGACCGATGCTCCAAGTGTGACTCTATAACAGTGACAGTATATAAACATTATCAATTGTTCAATCAGAACTATTTTAGAATGCACATGTAACACTTAGAAGGTGCATAATGCATGTTCATGATATTCCCGGCCCTAATCTCATTTTTTTCTATCAGAAAAATCCGTTTAAAAAAAATTAGAAATCTAATGGCGCTGACGACGCTCAATTTGGATCTCTTTAGGTCCCCAATTAAATAAAACAGTGATGAAATACCCTTTTCCCAGACACCAGTCAATTTCCCGTCCAAAAATTCCCAATTTCTCATGAAATGAAATTCAATGTCTCACGAATCCAATGCCTCAAGAATCAGGTCAATCGGATGTCGGACGGAAAAGTTATGAGCAAAAGAAGGAAAATATATGATCCTAGTCGACTTGCTTGAGATGCAAGTCGACTTATTCTACTGTGTATGTACTAGTCGACTTATATGGGGTGCAAGTCGACTTATGCTATACAATAGCAGATCTGGAACAACGTCCTACGACATCCAAACTTACACAGGGCATAACTCCCTACTCCGGACTCCAACTTGGACAAACTTAGTATCTATTTTATAGAGAAAAGAGAGCTCTACAAGTTTCATGAAGGACACAAAAGCCAATTTCACCTCTAAGGGTGTCAAAAATGCAATCAAACTTACTGTCCTCACAATGCCTCTCAAAACAGTGCAACAGATTATAAAATCCGTAACTTTCCAGTTCCTTAGTCAAAAATTACACAATAAATATGCTCAGAAATATCCCAATGTTATCAACAACTTTCATGAACAACCCAAAATCAAATTCAATTGTTAACTAGGTCAAATAATTCAATCAATGATGCTGCCCCAGAAATCACCCAATCTGGACAGTATTGTTCTATCAAGCATAACTCCTGTACACAAGTCAAAAAATCACTACCTTATATCATTGGAAAGATAAAACCACATACTTCAAGTTTCATGAAGATCTTAAGAGCCAATTCCATCTCTAACCAATTCAAAACTATTATGCAAGTTTCTGTCATGATCAGCAGTTAACACCTTTATGCAGGTTCAGGTTTTGAAAACTCATAACTCCCAAATCTGATCTCCAAAAATTACATGATATATACCATTTTCAAGATATATGTTTCCTCTACAACTCTTCAGAAGATCACTCAAGCTAATTCAGTTCACAGAAATTGCTAAAATTGCTTCCAATCAGAATGATCGCAAATCTGACGCTTAGGCTAGGTTTCATCACCATGTCCAAAATCAGTCAATAGTTAAGAGTGGATATCTCCCAATATACATATATAAAAATTGCAAAATCAGTGGAAATGGAAAGCTAACAATATAGGCTTCAACTTTCATGAAGACCATTTTCCCTAATTCCTTCTCAATTAATCTAGAAAAATCATCAAAACTCTAGGTTATGTGGTTCGGTTACTGTTCATTCCAGCCATCACCAGTAACTTTCCATGCTAAAATTCTCTCTCTTAAGACTAAAATTAGACAACACCTATTTCACACAAAAATGTAGCCAACAAGCCAAAGTTTAATTGGGCACAAACCTCGACTCATTTGCATAACCACACAATGAGTTATGTTCAAAACAGTACAGTAGGTCAAAAATCCATTTTCCAGCTTTCATCTTCAACTTAAATCCTATCACTTCTAATACCAATTCCACATTCATAAGCATCCTAATCACACAAGAATTGAGCCAATAGATCATCATAACCCATGATTAATGAACAATACACACCCATCAATGTAACATCCCACCCCCTACTGGAAGGATAAAATAGTAAATTTGGCATAGGATGAGATGGATCGGATGACTTAGGACTGTTAATGCGTAATAGGATTGGTACACAGTATCATTTGTGCACATGAAAGTACTGTACATGCATACATGACATTCCCGATTTTCGTGCCTAATGTAATTTTATTGTGATTAACGTGGTTATTGGGTTTGAAAAATTATTTTGAGTGAGCTATTGAATGTTTTATATTTTAAGGGATTTTTTGAAATTTTTCTGGAATTTTTCGGAGAAAATTCCCGGACCGGAAAGAAATCGCCAAGTAGCGAACCGGTTGATTTTCTACTGTTATTTGGTACTAAACTATTAAATATCTTGATGGGACCCATAAATGGACCCTTAAATCTTGTTGGAACCGAAATTGACTTGATTTTAGCTTAGGATTTGTTTTATTTTATCAAAACTTTTGATTGATTTGTTGACTTTTCTTTATGTCTCCTCCAATTGCCAAGTGTTATGGTGACTCATCCCACTTTTTAATGCTCATTCTCGGTTATTGCCTAAGGGAATGAATAAAAAGGAGCTTTTTATTGTTTATTTGAAACCATCATCCGAAATGTCCCCCATTTTTCATTCCTCCATCGATTTTCTTCACTTGTTCCATTTAATTGCTACTCTCCTTGTTCTTCCTTGCAAGCTTAAGCCTTGAGTGGATGATGATGTTGTGGGTGGAAAGTGAGAATTAGAAAGTAGAGAAAGTGGAGAAGTTGGTGTAGTATTGAAGGGGGAAAAGCTTGATTTGGTAAGTTTTTGTTTTAAGCTTTCATTTATGCATTTAATGAATAAATTGGTTGTTAGATGCATTGATTGGTATGTATTGGTTAGTAATCATGATTTATGATGATCTATTGGCTCAATTCTTGTGTGATTAGGATGCTTATGCATGTGGAATTGGTATTAGAGTGATAGGATTTAAGTTGAAGCTGAAAGCTGGAAAAGTGATTTTGACCTAGTACACTGATTTGAGCATAACTAATTGTGTGGTTATGCAAATGAGGTGAGGTTTGTTCCAAATGAAACTTTGACTTGTTGGCTACAATTTTGTATGAAATAGGTGTTTTCTAATTTTAGCATTAAGAGGTTGAAATTTAGCTTGGAAAGTTACTGCTGGGACTTATGTGAACAGTATCTAGATTGATGACCTGATTGTGTTGATGATTTTTCTAAATTAATTGAGAAAGAATTAGGGAAAATGGTCTAAATGAAAGTTGAAGCCTGTATGTTTAGATTTTCAATGCCACTGATTTTGCAATTTTTAGATATGTATATTGGGAGATATGCGTTGATGACTATTGGCTGGTAAAATGCATTTTAGTGAAACCTAGCTGAAATGTCAGTTTTGTGAGCATTCTGATTGGAAGCAATTTTAGCAATTTTTGTGAATTGAATTGGCCTGAGTGATCTTCTGAAGAGTTGTAGAGGAAACATTGATCTTGAAAATGGTATTTAGCATGCAATTTTTGGAGATCAGATGTGGGAGTAATGAATTTTCAAAATCTGTACTGCATGAGGTTATTATTTCTTTGTTGATCGAGAAACTTGCATGAAAGTTTTAAGCTTGGTAGAGAGGGAAATGGCTTTGAAGCCCTTCATGGAAAGTTTAGCATTGTGTTTGATCTTTCCATAGGTATAAAGCATGCATTTATTTGACATTTGTGCTAGAACATTACTATCCAGATTGAGTACTTGCAAGGGCAGCAACATTCACTGAATTGTTTGACCTAGTTAACCATTGAATTTGATTTCATATTGTTCATGAAAGTTGTAGATCACATTGGGATCTTTCTGAGCATATTTATTGTGTAATTTTTGACAAAGGAAATGAGAAGTTATTGAATTTACAAGATACTGTACTGTTTTAGAACTCTTTGACTGGGCAGTAACTTTGATTGCATTTTTGACACCCTTAGAGGTGAAATTGGCTTTGGTGTCCTTCATGAACATTGTAGATCTTTCTTTTCTCTATGAAATAGACACCAAGTTTGCTCAATTTGGAGTTCAGAGTAAGGAATTATGCCCTGTGGAAGTTGGCATGTTGGAGAAAGTTTTCCAGATCTATTATGGGAGTAATGTAAGTCGACTTGTATCTTCAGTAAGTCGACTTATTCATACACAGTAAAGTAAGTCGACTTTTATTCTCAGATAAGTCGACTTGTACTGACCTTTTTCCATTCTTTTACTTATAACTTGTCCGTTCGACGTCCGATTGACCTGATTTTTGAGGCATCAGATTCGTGAAAGGTTTAATTTCATTTCATGGGAAATTGGGAATTTTTGGACGGGAAATTGACGGGTGTCCGGATAATGGTTCTTTAGCCACCGTTTTATTTAATTGGGAACCTATAGGGATCCAAATTGAGCGTCGTCAGTGCCATTGGAGTTCTAATTGTTAAACGGATTTTTCTGATAGAAAAAAATATTGGATTAAGGCCGAGAATATCATGAACATGCATTGTGCACCTGCAAACTGCTACATGTGCATTATTAAATAGTTCTGATTGAGTAGTTGGTAATGTTTATATATTGTAACTGTTTTAGAGGTACATTTGGAGCGTCGGTCCACCGATGTCACTGAGACTTCCAGGTATTAGCTCGGAAGTACAGGTAAGTAATCTAGATGGTTCCTCGATTAGTAAGTGTTTATAATTCTGCACTTATAACTCTGTGGAGAATAATGGTGGGTTCAGAATTGCGATCGTTTACTGCCTCTGGATTCCGAACGGAGGGTTTGATGAATTGGAAGATCTGACATAGAAGTATGTCATTTGTGATTCGTGAATCGACGGCATCTTTGTGTGACAACGTGATACATAATTTGATTGTCTGTATCTTTAAAGCGTATTGTGATCAATTGTGATGTCTTGTGATCCTTTGTGATATAATATGATCTCTTGGTTATCGGTGATCAATGGCTATCTTGTGATCCATTGCTTGCTACAACTGCTTGCATTTCGACGCCTCTCTTCGGGTCGATCGTTTTATCTTGATGTTAAATTGGGCATATGCATTGCATACATCAATGCATAAACTGATAATAATGATAGTTGTGACCTGAGTCCCCACTGTTACTCAACTTTAATTGAACCGAGCCTCGAGCTCGAGGGGAGTTAGTGCATACCCAGAGGGCTCTCCTACTCCTGACGCGCGTCTCGAATACTAAATCTTGATCACTGTTAAGCGCTCGGTCACAACACTGTAATAAACTGGAAAAGAGTCACATGTGCATTGCATACAAATGTGATAACTGATTTACGAAATTGCATGGGTTCTGTAAATTGTTATATGTTAATACTGAAAGGATACTTGACTAAAACTGTGAATTGCTTGCGATATGCATGAATTGGGTGAACCATCGATGATGGTTCCTCACTGAGTTCGCAAAACTCACCCAAAATTTGCATCTATTTTTTAGGTCTTGAAGAATACCCCGGTTGACACGGGACTATGTCTATTGTAGGCAAGTGAAGGATAGAGGTCGGGATCAGTTTGTGTCTTCATTAGTGTCGCATAATTGTATACTGAACTTTCTGTAAAGGATGCTTGTATTTATAATGAGCCCATTGTGGTTTTATTGTTTTACACATTGACTGATTGTAAATTATTATTGGATGACTGTAATAAATGAAAATGATTAATTGTGAACATGGGCTCAAGTTTCTTACTGTTTATGCTGTGTTAATGAATGGTTCAAAAAAAGAGAGAGGAGAAAATGTTATACTGAGTTTTAATCGACTGATGTAGTACGCCACCCTCGCGGGGCACGGACTCGAATATCACCAACGATATCGGGTTCGGGTCACTCGGGAGTGGGGTGTTACAATCAATGCATCTAATGTATAATGAAAGCTTAAAACAAAAACTTACCAAATTAGCTTTCAATCTTCAATTCTTTCTTTGCTATCTACCTCCACCACTTCTCCACTTTCTCTACTTTCTATGTTGGGACCCGATCCCGAGACCGGACCCCAACCGAAAAACGGAACGAACGAAAGTGAAATCGAAAGAAAGGAACACATGGCGGAAGTAAAATCATATACGAATCAATATGATCAAAGCAACGAAACGAAACATAAAGAGAAATTGAATCAGATGCGAATCGAATCACAAATCGGAAGCGAATGCAAAAAGAGAAACGATAGAATCCATCGAACTGAAATAAATTTCGACATCCGTTGAAAACACACAGCATAGGAAACTTATCTCGTTGGAAACCTTAAGTCAATTCTCAAAACCCGTATAAATTTTTTTTCTTTCTTTCTTATTCATTCATTTCATCATTCCCATACAAAGCACTTCAATTCCTCATTTAGACAAATCCATCCTCAACCAATATCTCAATTTATTTGATCCTATTTAAATCATGACCGCCAATTACACAAAATCTTACTAATCCTTTCTTTTGTCAATAGACACTTAATACACATACCTATATATCCGAAATTCATACACCATAAACGCTTTAATAATTCTCAATCCAATCATTCATGAATTACACGTTACAAAATCACATACACCATACCCAATTTCATACACGAATACATTTATCCAAATTTATCTAAAACCATATACATATCAACACTAAAATCCAAATTACTCAAAATCTAACTTATACAAATTACGAAAACATGCAAGAAGTCGATCGACATCTTGACGTCTTTTCATCCGATCTCTGCTCAAATACCGGAGATGGGGATGAAAGAGGGTGAGCTTATAGTTCGTGGGTAACGATTTATAACAAATAAATAAGCAAAATCTAAAAAAATGCCTCTTTTCTTTTCTTGCGAAACCTTGTTTGAAACCCATAATGCACATTTTTAAAATTTCTTTTCTCAGATGGTCGAAATCACAATTTCCAAAACATGAATGCATCAATCATAACACTTCACAATGCAAATGCACACATAACGACTCGAAAGTTTCATAATCGACGAAAAACTGAAGTTTTACAGTAAACACGACGAGTCCATTTTTCGGATCTCGTAAGCCTTTAATGGGCAGCCGGGAGAAGGCTTAAGGTTCATCGTGCACGAGACTAACGAAACAGGTTCTCTCTTACCCACACAAAAGCACATATCATGCTCAACTCAATTTATCGAATGATCTTTTTCGAATATACGAAATATCATGAAATCTTTCGAGGCATAACACAAAGGTATTTTGCAATTCATCAAAAGTTAATGTATTGAATCAATAATGATTTTTCAAACCATTCATACAATGATGCAACATTTATGATGCAATTTAAATCAGAAAATCTCTTTGTTTAAGGAAAGCAATAGTGGCTTATAAATCTATTATAAACAGGTACCCACCTCGAATCGATGCTAGAAGCTTGTCCTTAGCTTCAATTTGACCATTGCGTCTCTCTTTCTTCCAATAGAAACTTCCCTACACAAATTTCCCACAAATTCAATCTCATAAATAACATAGTCCTTAAAATTGAACTTAGAAAACACTAATTCCACACATAATCAAGTCATCTAAATCACCAATTTTCAAAAACCCCAATTCATAAAATTGGGCATAACCCTAATTAATTTCCATCCAAAATTAAACCCATAGTACTTAGCAATCATCAAAATTGACTTCATACTCCACAAACCCATACCATTTTCCATGATTCTAAACTAACAATCTTCCAGAGAAACTCAAATCTTAAAAATTGCTCTTACCTCATTTCTCCTCCATTTTCAGATTTTCTTGGTTCAAGATGAAGCTCTTCATTCTCCACCTTTTCTCTCTTAGGATGACATCAAAACCTCTCTTTAAGTGGTAGAAAATTGAGCCTAGCTTTCTCCCCTTTTCTCTACCTCAAGCTTGCTCTCCTTCTCTCTTCTCTTATTCTCTTATTATTTCTTTCCTTTGATTATAAGTTTCGGGCTTCTCCTTCAAACAATGACAGCACTCTTGCTTTTATAGTGCCATTTCATTTAATGAATGAGGAATGACCCATATGCCCCTCCATTTAAGCCTATAAAATTAACCCTTTAAGTAAACTTCCAAATTACCCCTTCCTTGGTCTTTAAAACTGACATCTTGTCTGATTATTTTGATCAAGTAAATGAAGCCATTTGATAAGAATTTCTTTTTGGGAAATGTCCCTCTATCTCTTACGAATCCATCGCTTCAATAATCGAATCGATCGGAGCTCTATAGCTCAAGATATCTTCAAAATACTGAAATCTGTTCGGCCATTACAAAACCGATACTAAACACTACACATAACTTCACTCCAGAAGTTGAACATCTTAGAGGCTAAATTGTCGATTGGATCCTTCATATAACTTGTAGATCTATGTCTCTAGTTTCATTTGAAATAGAGATCACCTCATTTCGACCTCTACTGATTCAGAAAATATCAAAATACTGAAATATGTTCAGGGGGAAACATCAGCTCAAATCCTCTAAGAACACACTCACTGCACCCGTCCCACCTTTTCCACTTAATCTTTCTCACTTCATTTCAGATAGCTTCGATTTGGTGGAGATGAAGAGGAAGGTCTTATGAATCCAATGGTTCAAGAATCAAGTCATTTGGAGGTCTAAAGAAGAAGTTATGGTCAAAAAAAGCAACCATGTTTATGACCTCAATCGTACTGAACCTGTTTCGGGGAAACAGCTATAACTTTCTGTAGAAATGTCTGATTGAGGTTTTATTTGAATGGTTCGAAAGAGGACATGAAGAGCTACAACTTTCATGAAGGTCTCAAAGGCCAAATCTTTCATCTGTGGGGTCAAAAACAAAAGCAGACGATGACGACGTCATTTTAAGACGATGATGACATCATCAGACGATACAGATTGGGGAAATTGCTATAACTTTCCCTACGGATATCGGATTAAGGATTTCTTTATATGGATGGAAAGATAATTTCAAGAGCTAAAACTCTTATGCAGACCTCAAAGGCCAATTCCAACGTTTTAAGGGTAGAAAATGGATCAGAAAGTAACAATATATAGTAACTAAGACAGTCAAACTGAGGTAGAAAATGGATCAGAAGGTAACAATATATAGTAACTAAGACGGTCAAACTGAGACGCAAAAAGTCAAGCGAGGCGATGAATAGACTTCGTCTCATTTCTATGAATAATAATCGAGACGATGAACGATGGCGAGACGGTCAAACCGAAACGCAAAAAGTCAAATCGGGGCGATGAGCGGTCGCCCGTCATTTCTATGAATAATGGCGAGGCGATGAAACGATGGCGGGACGCAAAAGTCAAACCGAGACGATGAGCGATTGCCTCATTTCTATGAACAAGAATCGAGGCGGTCCAACGGAGACGTAAAAGTTAAACGAGACGATGAACAATGCTTGCCTCATTTCTATGAACGATGAATCGAGGCGATGAGCGATGGCGGGGCGAGATCGGCCAAACCGAGACGTTAAAGTCAAACTGAGACGATGAACAGTACTTCGTCTCATTTTTTCTCCAGAACGTCTCAACTTATAAGACGCATAACTTTTGACTCAGAACTCCAAATTTGACATACTCGGTGTCTATAGAAAGGTAAAAGAACCCTCTACAACTTTCATGAAGGCCTTAAAAATCAGATCGACCTCTAAATTGGTCAAAAACTCCACACAAAGTGACTGGTCGATCAGCTTCACACTAAACAACATCAGAACTTCTAAAAATCATAACTTTCTACTCCCTTGTCCAATATTTTCGTGCTTTATATCAATGGAAAGATAAAAACAAGCTCTACAACTCTCAAGAAGGCTACTTGATCCCATTCCATACACATCAGTCCCGAATTTGCATCGATCACAGCATACAATTAATGCATCTAATGTATAATGAAAGCTTAAAACAAAAACTTACCAAATTAACTTTCAATCTTCAATTCTTTCTTTATAACACTATCTACCTCCACCACTTCTCCACTTTCTCTACTTTCTAATTCTCACTTTCCACCCACAACATCATCATCCACTCAAGGCTTAACTTGGTCTTGGGTGTGCATAAAGAAGAAGCAATTAAAAAGCAAAGAAGGCTTCTTGTATGGGAGGAGGAGAAAACCATCGAAGGAGAGCAACAAAACAAGGAAATGGCAAGGTTAAAGAAGAATAAAGCTTTCCAAATGAGTTTTTAGATATTTCAAGGAGGAGAGTCGTGTATAAATGAAGAGAATAAGACAAGTATAATAAATGAAGGGGGGACACTTGGCATTTTTGAGAAAAAGACAAAAAAGATAAAAGACAAAAACTTTTTATTCAACCCTAATGCAATTTGACCCATTCTAGTCCAATGGCCCTAATTTCAATCCCAAAATAATATACCCAATATTACAGTGCCATTGGATAGAAATTTTCGCTACCAAAAATCAACCGGTTCGTCATTTGGCAATTTTTTCGGTCCGAGAATTTTCTCCGGAAAATTCCAGAAAAATTTCTGAAAATCCCTTAAAATATAAAACATTCAATGGCTCACTCAGAATAATTTTTCAAACCCAATAACCACGTTAATCACAATAAAATTACATTAGGCACGAAAACTGGGAATGTCATGTATGCATGTACAGTACTTTCATGTGCACAAATGATACTGTGTACCAATCCTATTATACATGAACAGTCCTAAGTCATCAGATTCATCTCATCCTATGCCAAATTTACTATTTTACCATTCCCGTCGGGGGTGGGATGTTACATAACTTGACTCATAAAAATCAAATGCCATTGTAAGATATTTGATGTATGGGGCATAGATTTCATTGATCCTTTTTTTGTTTCATTTGGAAATTTATATGTTTTGCTTGCTGTGGACTATGTCTCCAAATGGGTGGAGGCTAAGGATACTATGATTGATGATTCCAAATTTGCCTGTGATTTTGTCAAGACTCATATTTTTGACAGGTTTAGGATACCTAAGGCAATCATCAGTGACCGTGACACTCACTTCTGCAACAGATCTTTTGAGGCATTGTTGAGAAAATACCATATGCATTATAGGACCTCCACTGCCTATCATCCTTAAACCAGTGGACAGGCTGAGATTTCCAGCAGAGAGATCAAGTCCATTTTGGAGAAGACTGTACAACCTAGCAGAAAATATTGGAGTTTAAGATTGTCAGATGCATTGTGGGCTTATAGGACTGCCTATAGAACACCTATAGAGATGTCTCCTTATCAGATGGTTAATGGGAAGGCATGCCATCTCCCAGTTGAGTTAGAGCGCAAAGCATTCTGGGCAGTTAAACAATGCAACATGAGTTATTTCGTGGTAAGTTGAGGTCTCGTTGGATTGATCCTTTTGTTATTACTGATATCTCTCCTTATGGTGTAGTGGTTATTACAAGCTTAGAAACAAGAAAGGAGTTCAAGTTCAATGGAGACCACCTTAAACCTTTTCATGAAGGTTCAAACGTGGGGGAGGTGCATACAGAGATAGTAGCCGAGCTTGTCTACGAAGACTAAGCTTGAGATGTGTCAAGCTAACAAAAATTAAACAACAACGCTTATTGGGAGGCAACCTAGTTGATTCGGATTTGCTTTTTCTATCCTTTCACCTTATTTTTATATTTTCATTTATCTAGTTTGCAGTGGTGTTTGTGTCTTTTTTTTTATGCTTAGGCTTCAACATTGTTGGGACCCGATCTCGGAACCGGATCCCAACGGGAAACGAAACGAAAATGGCCGAAACCAAAGCGAATTCAAATCGGATAAAACAAATCCGAAGGCGAATCAAATAACAAATTTCCGATCGGCAATTGAAATTCGGAAACGAATCAATCTAATACAAATCAAAAACAAGAAATTGAAAGCAAATCGAATCGAAGGAACGGAAACATAAACGATTCGAACGGACCAAACCAATTTTCCTGACATCCGTAACTCATATGTTAGAAAGACGTGCGTTGAATACCTTAAGACTAAACCAAATCCGAAACCAGTATAAAATTTGTCTTTTCTTTTCTTTCGTATTCACTTTATTCAGTCTTATACAAACAAAAACTCAAATCATAAAATTTCTCATAATCATACTATTTCTCGTTCTTGTCAACAAAAGCATAAATCTCATTCTTATCTTTCTTTTATCATACAAATTTTGGCAGCATAACGGCCACGTTCCAACTAACCCAAACCTGCAAAGTGTTTAAATTACACTTCTATATTTCTCCAGCAACAACCATTAATCATCGGAGTCCCCGTCCGGAAACCAAATCACATTATCCAATATCCAAAAAATACATTCATTAACATTCATACATACATAAATCATTCCCATTTCTCAATTCAATATACAATTTCATAATTCATTTACACAAACCGTAATTCATTTTTCCATTCTATGTACAAATCCATAAATCAATTTCATCATGATATACATGCTCACAAAATCTAAATGGCATTCCAAGCCATGTTACAACATCATTATCAAAATCCAAATGCACATGATACAAAATCCCAAAATGCTCGACATGTCTGAAATCTGAATCTTGCAACCAATTTACTTAAAAGCCAATCATGCAAGTAACAAACGGACGTCTAAACCTTCTTTCATCCGATCTTCATCTTGATACCTGGAGATGGGGATGAAAGGGGGTGAGCTTATAGCTCGTGGGTAACAGGTTTATAATGAAGAATAAGCAAAACCAATGAAAAGTTCATTTTTCGTATAAAAGTCATAATAAGTTCATAAAGCGCTTATTCCCAAATCTCAGTCAAATTCGAATTTTGAGTTCAAACTCGTAGTTGAAAAGTGTCATTACATTCTCAAAACTCATAGTGAGAAAATGTCATCACATCAACATAACATGTCCATTCAACCATCAATGCAAACACTTAGTTTATGCACATACTTGACAATTCAAAGATGCAATGCACAAATAAATGGCTCGAGAATTCCGTGGAACGATCCGGATAAACCGAAGTTTATACCGTAAACTATCCGAGTCTGATTTCTCAGGATCTCGTGGCTCCAAGCGGGCAGCCGGGAGAAGGCTATACGTCGACATGCACGTGACTAACGAAACGTTCCTCTCTTGCCCAACAAAGCACATATTCATTTCATGCTTTTCATGCTCTTTTCTTTCTTTCCCGAATATACAAAATGCCATAAATTTTATAAGGTATAAAATAAAATATTTCAATGCATTCTCATTTTTATTTTGAAATTCATCAGAAAAGTTCATATGCCAAAACATGTAGAAATTTTACAAATCATTCAACAGAAACAAAAACAATATTTATGAAGTAGTTGAAATCATTCTTAATTTGGGAGAAAACTTTATTAGCTCATTTCTAAATTATAAACATGAAACCCACCTGAATTTCCTTGCTTGGATACATGCTTAAAAGATGCCTCTCCTCGTGATCCTCTTGCCTTCCTTGATTTCCTTTATCAAAAATGTAAAAATCCCATTCAATAGGAATACAATTTTGAGGACCTGCAAATTCCAAGAAAAATCAAATTCTTCCCCATTGACTTAAGTTATAAAGACTCCAAAATCATTCAATTTGTTTCAGAAATCCGAAAGTGATACTCCAAACATAAAGGGACTATCCTTATGTTGAGACTAAAATCTATACTCAACTTACGAACAAAACTTAAGATTCTTAGAGACTGAATTTCAATTTTATTTCTTCACAAAACATGTAGCTCTATGCCTCTAGTTTACAACAAATCAAAAATCACTTCATTTGGACATCTGCATCCAAAGTTATGGCCAAATTACCAAAATGTATCTGTTACGAAAATCGGAGCTTGCATGCGGCGTCAGAGAGCTCGCCATGACGTATAAAGTTGGAGCTTCGCCACAAGTCATCCCTCTCGCACGCCGCGACGTGCACACTTATGGGAACGCCTCCCAAACCCAACTTTCTCGCCATTTTTCATCTTCAAACTTCCCATCTTTCACAAACAACTCATCTAAACCCTAAATCATCATTCCTACTTCATTCTAATCTCATTCCAACCCAAAAATCGTTCACAAACATAACAAAATCATTAAACCTACGACACCTTCCACCGAAAACGCATTTCATACATTTCACTACATTTTTCACTTCTATCGAACACTAAACATGATTCATTCAACAAATCAAGAAGGGATGATGCTTCTACTTACTTGTTTAACTTCAATTTCTTCAAAATCGTCAAGCCCTAGCTTTCTCCTCTTCTCTTCTTCTTCCACGGCTTCCTCTCTTCTTTTTCCTTCTCATTTCTCATTTCCTTCTTTTATCTCATGCTCTTAATGAGTGGGGAAAGTCCAATTAGTCTTAGGTAACATGCCCAATTTGCCCATATATATTCTTATAACTTTAATACCTCAATTCAGAAATTACAAATCTTAGGAACTGAATTAAATTTCGTTTCCTTCAAATAATTTGCAGTCCCATGTCTCTAACTTGTTTAAAAACAAGAATCAACTTGATTGGATCTCTACCGATCAAGATATCGTCAAACATACTGAACCATGCTTGGAAAATATCTAACTCACTTTGACTCAATCGATCCCTTTCAATCTAATCTCAGAACAATCATAATTTCCCATCATGATGTAGGTCATTGTCTTAGGAATCCAACGCTTCAAAAATCAGATCAATCGGATGTCGGACAGAAAAGTTAGAAGTAAAAGAATAAAGAGAGCTGGTCACCCTAATAGTAATAAGATTTCTAAAATTTCTATCTTTCCATGCCAAGGTCCAAAAATGACATACTTAATATCAATGAAAATATCAGAATATAATCTAAAACGTTCATGAAGAACTCAAAAGCAATTGCAACCTCTAATAAGGTCAATTTTTCGATTGAAGCTTCTACCCAGAATGTGTCATCCTACAATTCACCCAAACTTATAATGTCATATATCCCAGATTCCATAACCAGAATAACAAATTATACATCATTGAAAAGCTAGGATCAGCTTCTATATCTTTCATGTAGATCACTGAACTCAATTCAATTATCTCAAATCATATTACACACCTAAATGTACACTTATGAACATTTTCACAAATACTTAACTTTGACTGATCATAAATTTCACTCCCGATATTGAAAAATACCAAACTTTATGGCGACTCAAAGCTCTCAACAGGAAATACAACTTTCATAAAGATCATTTTCTCAAATTCTGCTTAAGTCAAAAAGTCAACTCTCTCTACTCCAAAAAAAGTCAACTTCCTCAATTCCTCAAATTCTCACTCTTTCACTATTTGTTTCATATTCTTCAACTCCATTTTGATCAATTCATTTACTTTAACTTTTTCTAATAAATTTCATGATACAACACAAATTTTACTCAGAACTTCACATCAATTTCATTGAACTCAAAAACACCCATTTCATGTATTAACCTCAACCTATCATCTTAATTTGTTCAAACTAGCATTGTTCACATCAAACCTTAAATATAATCATTCAAATTCATGAATTTTCTCTTCCTTTACACATGACTAAGTCACCTCAATATCCTCGTTTAATGTCAAATTACAATTCACATATCTGAGAAAAGTTCGGGGTCCAACAAACATTGAGGACAATGTTGAGTTCAAGTGGGGTGTGTGTGTGGGGGGGAGAATTTGTGTTTTAAGTTTGTTTTAGTTGTGTTAAAAAAAATTCTTGAAATATCTTTAAAAAAATCTTGTTTTTGTTTATTTTCAAAACCTTAAGTATTAAATTTTATATTCTAATCTCCAATTAATTGATGACAATAAAGGTGTTATGGATGAAAATTTATTTGAAGATAAAGAACGTATAAACTAAATGGATTGGTATGTGTGCATTTTTCTTTTAAAAAAATTGGAATGAGGGATTGACTATGAGAGAATGTTATGCTGATTTAATAGTGTTTACCTGTGTGAGCTATTGAGCTTTCAACTTGATTTTTAATGCGTGTAATTCTTTTAATGTAATGATTCTCTATAACTTGCCTTAAACCTACTTGAGACCACATTTATATTCCATGCTTGCATAAAAATGATTAAGGCATTATGATATGAGCCACTTGAGCCAAAAATCCAACCGAAAGCATGTATCTATTAGTGAGCCCTTTTGAGCTTATTAACCTTTTCTTTGCTTTATCCATGAAAAAACTTAACTTGTTATAAGTTTTTCTTTTCCCTTGGCTAAGGAATTATAGAGCATATGCATGTTGATGTTTTCTTTTGGGTTATAGTTGGATTGCATGAGAATGTGGTTTTATAATGGAGTTTGGAGGTTGAATTATTTTTGAGCAGGTTTGGTCTAAAAAAAGCAAAGGCCAAATCTGCCTAGTAGAAAAGAAAGGAAGAAAAGTTGTTCCATTGTGTTGTGAATGATTCTATATCTTGGGAACCTGAATTTAAAAGGAGTTATGCGTTTATGCTTTAATGCTAGATAAATTTGTATAAGTGCATGTGTACAAGTTCGTTATTGTCTTTGATGCTCTGCTTCCTTTGGTTATTAACTTTTTCTTGACTTTCTTGTACCTCACCTATACCTCAGCCCCATTACAACCTAATTATAAGTCCTTTTGATTTATGCATTGCATGAAATTTTTAGTGGTGGAGATGTGGTTGAAGGGCAAGCTTATGGTAGAACATGTACATTGATTGAATTTGAGTGTATACGCATAGCCTAAACACTTGAGTGTTGGAATGCATTATAATGAGAGGACATACTATCTTGACATAACTTATATCTCACTTAAATCCCTACTACTAAGTTAATTTTAAGATTGTATGTGAACTAGCTTATGATTTTTATACTTTTCTCATTCTTAACTAAATTTTTCGTTTATAATGCTTTGGTTCTTTGATGTTGAATGGAGATTAGGATAAAGAATTAATGCTTAAGTGATTTTCCAGTTAGTTTTCTCTTGTTTGTTTTTTTTTTTGAGTCATAGGTTTAATGGTTGGTTATTTTTCCTTCCTTACTCGAGGGCGAGTAAGAGTTAAGTGTGGGGGAATTTGATACGCTCAATTTACTTTACCTTTTTAGTACCTTACTCTTAGTCTTTTGTATGTATTTTATGTCTATCTATATCTTATTTATCTTGTTTTGTGTTTAAGAGAGTTATACATGCATAAAATATAAAAAGGAAGTAAAAGGGTTGGAATCAACACATTTTTATGTTTTTGGCAGATTTGACCTTCAATGCTTTGGGAATTTTTATCTCAGGATCCATAAGATTAAAAATTCTGAAATCTTGTGGGCTTACTCTAGACACATTGAGGCATCTCTATACCAAGTTTCAAAATTTTCTGGGCAAGAATTTGGGAGAAACGAATTTTTGAAGTTAGGCTTACATCAACATGTTGTCGGACTAATAATAATCGGACTTGTACCTATTTTCAGGCCCGTTTCTCATGATCCAATAGTGGGATCAGGCTAAATTTTTTTTATATATTCTACACATCTTGGGATACAATATATAAAAAATTTATCCTTTAATCTTTCCTGAATTCAAAGAAACGAATTTTACAAGTCAGCCCAGAAAACCAGTTTTCAATCTAATCCGAGGAAGATGTTTGTCAAGCCTAAGTCCGCCTTTCCAGCCCCTTAATCTTATTATTTAAGCTTCTCTTAGTTTGTATTAGGCAATCGATGGTACACTTCTCTCTTGTGCGTACACGGGGCTCTTCTTTTCTTCTCTTTGGTTCTATGTATGCAAACAACATACAAAGGAGGATTCTTGTTTTAATTATGCAAGGCTAAGGATTTTGGTTTACAAGGGAGGTTAGTAGCCTTGTACCTATGTGTTCTATGAGAATTTGAGTTCTATTAGTCATGTATATGCTTAGGCAAAATACGATTTTAGTGATTTCTACATGAAGCGAATCATTGTTTTATTTTTAATGTGATAACTCAGTATTCATATTAAACAATTGAAACAAAGCGCTAGTTAATTAAAATCAACTTATAGAAATTAATTAACATATAGTGGCTAAGGTTTTGTCAACAAAACTTAATTTTATTGATTAGAATCTGAAATCATCAAACCTAATAAATTAATTACACCTTTTGGATTAGTGGATAAGGAAAAACACTTGTTTGATTTTAATCAATTATGCATTTAGTTCATACGTACTTTTGTGGAGGACTTCTACAAATTGAGGGTTAGGAATGGACTTTTCTATGACTAACTAATCAAGAACAACAAGAATGAATATTTTGCCTAAGATGAACATGATGTTATCCTTTATCTTTCAATGATTAGAACACGAGTGATCTTTGGTGAAAGCTTATTTTGCGGTACCGCTTTTATAATTGATTGTTTAACTTATTTTCTTTGCGCTTGCGAATCCATATCAAATCCTTTGTTTTATCTATTTTCTTTACAAAACTCTCTCAATTTTCTTTTTACTAATTAGTCACATTCAAAAAAATCATCCATTTTCATTAATTTGACTTGATCGTAGATTAACATAGTCATAAAATAATCTTCACTAATTAGTTGTTAGTTGCATGGCTTTCATGTTGGCTAGGTGTTAGAATTCTAGGTTAGTTAGGTTACATGTTAGCAATGTAATGCCTTTTGTAGTAGTAACTGAAACAATAAAAAAGAGAAAAATCAATTCATTACTTTTCGGTAAATTAATTTGCCATGTCTAGATTAATGTGTCCTTATATCATACATTGCATGTAGGATAGAGTTTTAACTTTTTCCTAACTAAAATTTTGTGTACTGGTCTTCGTATACTAAAATTTTGCACTCTAATTTGCATACATTCGGCTTTGAGGTAGGAAGTAGTTATAATTGTGATTTTCAATCCAATCACCATCCACACTCACATAGGAACACACTTAGGTTAGTGGCACTTGATCTTGTAGCGAACCACTCCCGCAAGACCCGAACCCAATATCGATGGTGATATCCGAGCCCGTGCCTCACAAGGGTGGCACGCTAGAAGCGATCAAAACAGTTCAAAACTTCGGTAATGCATTTTTTATTTTGAAAACAATTGAGTCTTGTAAATCGAAAAAACAAGTTGGGCCCACGACACGAACATATTTCAATCAAAACACTATTTCAGAAATCAATTTACAATTATAACAATATCCAATTGGGGCCCTAAAACAAGACAGTACTATTCTGCGGAGTTTGCAGAGTTACAAGTTTACAATAATATCGAATAACTCAAATGCAGATGTGAAACTGATCCCGACCTCAAACTCTAACTCTCTTGCAGTAATCATACTCCCGTTTGTCTAACGTGGTACTCTTCAATCCCTGAAAAATAATGGCAATATTGGGTGAGTTTGCGAACTCAATGAGAAACCATCATCGATGGTTCACTCAATTCATGCATATTAACACAATTCACAGTATCACATATATCACTTTCAGAGATGTCACACTATCCGCAATTAATCATTTATATATGCAATGCATATGTGACACTGTCCAGTTTACTACAGTGTTGTGACCGAGCGCCTATTAGTGATCAGTAATCAGACCCGTCTAGGGAGTAGGAGAGCCCTCAGGGTATGCACTAACTCCCCTCGAGATCGAGGCTCGGTTCAAGATGATGTTTGGTGGGCTTAAAGCCCTAATCTGATGAGCGATGGCTCTAACGTTAATACTCCGTCACAATCTGTCATTATCGATCATGCTCTTATGCATGAATGCATATGCTCAATTTCCATTTACTGATCATTTACATTTCAGTAACCAATTTCCGTTTCTTTGGACCTTCGGTCCGGTATTTCAATCATATGCATTTACCAGTTTTTTCATTGATGCATTCATAATCGATTACACACAATAGCACTTCTATATCACGTTCCCAATATTTCGGACACCCATGGTCCGAAATCAATCAAACTCAAACACACATATCCATCCGTTATCTCCACATGGCATCAATGCATAATATTAAACACATAGAAAATTGAGGAATCAACTAGGTTACTCACCTGAACTTCCGAGCTACCTGCCTGGAAGTCTCAGCAATGCCCGTGAAATATCGGTCCATCGGAGCCTCTATAACAATCAAATAAGTCTCAATTACTAAAATGCACAATCAAAACAATTTAATAATGCACATGTCTTAAATAGAAATGTACTATGCCTATTCATGACTTTCCCGGAGCTATTTCCCTTTTCCATTTTCTGACGTCACAAACTAACCTTTTACTCAATCGCTCAACAAGGCCTAATTTCAATTCGATAACATACCGTAGAACTCACGAATTTCATTTATACCAATTAGTTCCATTTGCCAATTCATGTACACTAGACTAATCTCACAAGATCTCAAAACCAATTTTCATTTTGAACTAGATCAAATTCACTTATTAAAAACTCCAAATAGCATCAAATTCACATTCATAAATCTCGCAATTATAAACCCCTTTTCCATGAAACTATCCTTAGGCTACAATACAATCACATTCTTAACTTTCTTTCACTAAAAGAGATCTCAAAAATCCGAATTCAACTCTCATTCTTTTCCTCCATTGTAGAACTCGTTCTCTAGATCCTAACAAATCAAACATCACCTCAATTGGAGGTCTACACAATTAGTTATGCCCCAAAAACAAAATTAAAATAGTTCAGAAATCTGGTCCTCGCTGCGACGTGCAGACGCTCGCCGCGATGTGCTGGAGTCGCTCGCCACGGCGTGAAACAACGCTCGTCGCGACGAACGCTTCCTTTGGGCTCGTCGCGACATCTAAGCGTTTCCTCGTCGCGACGTCTAAACATTTCCTCGTCGCGACGTGCGGCCCTGGTTCGTCTTCTCCGATTTCCTTTTTCCTCTCTCTCTCTCTCTAAAACTAGTATTAAACACCCTTAATGTAACACCCCACTCCCGTATGACTCGAACCCGACATCGATGGTGATATTCGAGTCCGTGTCCCACGAGGGTGGCGTGCTACATCACTCAGTCAGTCAAAACTCAGTATTAACCTCTCTTTTTTTCTTTCCTTCACACACACATACACATTATAACATATACGGAAATAATTTACATACACCATTCAATGGACTCGGGGCCCTTTTCATAAATACAATTAACTCCAGTCTGTTGATTTTACAAACTGACTTAAGCAATAATACAAAAAATCAAAGAATAGAAATACACTAATGCAGACGTAAACTGATCCCAACCTCTTTCTTTCACTTGTATACAGTACTCCCGTGTCAAACGGGGTATTCTTCAAGACCTGTAAAATAGATGCAAATTTTGGGTGAGTTTTGCGAACTCGATGAGAACCATCATCGATGGTTCACCCAATTCATGCATCACATAACAAATTACAGTAATAATAATAATGTCACAAGATATCATATCCTCGTGATCCGCGAAATACACAATAAGAAATCGATCACAAAATCATACAGTCATTCGGTATTCATCCAAAGGTATGTATGCAATACACATCGACTCTTTTCCCATTTTATTTCGATGTTGTGACCGAGTGCTTAATGATGATCGGATTCATGAGCGCGTCTAGGGAGTAGGAGAGCCCTCTGGTATGCACTAACTCCCCTCGAGCTCGAGGCTCGGTTCGATGTGATGAGTAACGATGGCGACTACGGTCATAACTATTGTTATTATCGGTTTATGCATTGATGTATGCAATTCATATGCCCAATTTCACGGTCAAGTATAAACGATGCGCCTTGATGAGGCGGCGAAATGCGATCTGATGTAGCAAGCAATGCCATTGATTACAAGATAACCAACGAGATCACAAGTATCACAAGATATTACAACATCACGGATATCACACCTGAAACGATAGCAATAACGATACAAGCCATTGATGTAGTACACTTTTAGGCAAGAGAAACAATTGATTCACGATTCACACCAGATACACTTCTATGTCAGTTCTCCCAATTCATCGGACCACCCGTCCGGAATCCAGTCATAAATAATCACAATCCAAATCCCTCCATTATTCTCCACATTCTACCTTCTCATTAAGTCCACAATTAATGAATTTACAATCCCTTTATGAAGATAACACTACATCACGTCATTGTCAGTTTTCCTTTAGGACTTCTTATCTTTATTCATTTTCTCTTTCCAATTGATTTTCTGTCATCCACATTGATATATATATACTAGTACCTAATCATCTGTACTTAGACTTCCATCAATTTCCACGTCATTTGAGTATTTCACTTCACATTGCAATAGGATCATCTCAAATTAAAATTCCACTCATGTTATTGGATACTTTACATTTCCGTACACACAATACAGATAACTTCAGTAATATGAGATATGACTCAATTTCACTTTTAATTTTGTCCATACTTCTTTCCGTTTGACCATTAGTCTTGTTACCATCTTTATACTGTTTACGAAAGTCTCATCAACCAATTATTATCCCTAATTGCTTTTCAATCATTCTTCACTATACGTACTATGTCAATCAGAACAATTTTATGCCATAATCTAAAAGATCAGAACATTCCTTACACTAAGGTTCCTTGTGACAGTCACATAGACACTTTCTTTCACACTTATTCAAGAATCTATACCTCAAAGATTTTATCCGAAACCAAATAGTAACCTATACAATTCAGACTTCCATAAGACTCCTTTCCGTTTATGCTAATTCTCAAATAAATAACTGATGCCATAATCATTTTTCATTTTCTCTTATAAAGGTACATTCAATCCTCCTATGTCTTACTTTAACCTAATATAAACTTTACACTTATAGCCACTCATAGAAGCACGTATTTAATCATTCACTGATCATCTCCTCCATGATTTCCATGTATCTTTCACATACATTTCATTAATTATGATCAACTTTACTGTCCAATAAGTACTCCCAACGGTAAATCGACTTAAATGTGACAACTCTTTTCATATCACTATCATTGTTTCATTTTTTTTCTTTTCATTTCCCTAGTTTCATTCCCATAGCATTCATGTGTCAACTTGACCTTTTAAGGTCATGTCCACTTGGCTTATACAATGTCATCTTCTTATTGTTTCGTATTTCTTTAATATCCTCAAACAATCTATAATAGGGCATTCACAGTCCCCAAAACACGACAAAATCGTTGATACAACTCCATTGTGTCTCTATCTATTTACCCATCCAGTTACCATTTCTGTGTCTATATACATCTTTTCAACCAAATCTAGAATTTCCGATACACAATCAAGAGAAAATTGTCAATCTGTCTTTTCCCTTACCATCCTTTGATACTAGTTTCTAAACTCAAAGCACAATATTAGATAACCATTTCAGTCTCACGCTTAGTCGCTCATAATCATAACCGTTTCTCCAATTCATTTCAGTTTATCATGCACTTTTCTCTCACCATGTCTACTTTTTCTTACTCTACTAGGTACTAGGCATCTTGCTTTTCAGTTCTTTCAGTTCTCGATAGACCGTTCTGATTACACTATTGATCTTCCTACAATCTAGCTATCATCATCTATCTATGATATCTACTAATATCAAACACCAATCTGATGAATCAATATCTACCTAATCGGACCATCTACACTTTACTCGGTTCCAATGTTTCCCATTTCCTCACATATACAGTCAGAACTCTAATTACTTACTCATCCCGGACCTTTAATCTCACTTAAGACTACTATAACCAGTATGCTTCTCCTATCTCCAGTGGACCTTTCCAAGTTCTAGACATAATCATTTTTCTGTCACCATAATATTGCCATTTTAATCCGGGAATTCAGTAATATCACTTCTTTCCTTAATCAGTCTAGGCCAACAAAGTCATTCCAACCACAGTACAATATCAATCTCCTTATCCATTTTCCCTTTTTCCTTTCCTAATTGCTTATACACTTCCAGGGGTTCACCCTCTAACACAGTCTCACTTTTTCTCTCACTTAATCACTTGACACGTCACGCACGTAGGATTTCTACCGTCGACTCAAACTAGGGATCGATTGCCACGATGCGCAATGACACGACTCAAATGCATACACCTTATGTTTCAGATCGTGCCTCGATACATTACGTATCTGGGGGCTCGATACCACCTAAATGTAACACCCACTCCGTATGACCCAACCCGACATCGATGGTGATATCCGAGTCCGTGTCCCACGAGGGTGGCGTGCTACATCACTCGATCGATCAAAACTCAATATTAACCTCTTTTTTTTCTTTCCTTCACACACATACACATTATAACATATACTAAACAATTTACATACACCATTCAATGGACTCTGGGGCCCTTTTCATAAATACAATTAACTCCATCATTGATTTTACAAACCGACTTAAGCAATAATACAGAAAATCAAAGAATAGAAATACACTAATGCAGACGTAAACTGATCCCAACCTCTTTCTTTCACTTGTATTTAAGCCCATGAGCACAATAAACCATTTCCAGTTATTACAAACAATCAACACTCATTACAGTCAGGCAACAATAATGCAATTGTCAATGTGTAAAAACAATAACACCACAATGGGCTTAGTCTAAATACAAAGCTTTGTTATACAATGATTGCGGAACACAATTTAGTAAGACACTAATGCGGAACCTAACCGATCCCAACCTCTTTCTTTCACTTGTATACGGATACTCCGTGTCAAACGGGTATTCTTCAAGACACAGAAAATATATGCAAATTTTGGGTGAGTTTTGCGAACTCGGTGAGGAACAATCATCGATGGTTCACCCAATTCATGCATCACATAACAAATTACAGTAATAATAATAATGTCACAGTATCATATCCTCGGCGATCACGAGAATACACAAGAAGAAATCGATCACGTAAATCATACGGTCATTCGGTATTCATCCAAGATGTATCCAATGCACATGCGACTCTTTTCCCATTTTATTTCAGTGTTGTGACCGAGTGCTTAACAGTGATCAGTATTCATTAGACACATCTAGGAAGTAGGAGAGCCCTCTGGGTATGCACTAACTCCCCTCGAGCTCGAGGCTCGGTTCAAGAACGATGAGTAACGATGGCGACTCGGTCATAACTATTATTATTATCGGTTTATGCATTGATGTATGCAATGCATATGCCCAATTTCACAACGAGATAAACGATGCGCCCAATGAGAGGGCGAAATGCGATCTGATGTAGCAAGCAATGCCATTGATCACAGATAACCAACGATCACAAGATCACAAGATATTACAACATCACAAGATATCACATCAAAGCGATGAAGATAACAAAGACAAGCCATTGATGTAGTACACTTTTAGACAGTAGAAACAATTCAGTTCACAGATTCACACCCAGATACACTTCTATGTCAGTTCTCCTAATTCATCGGACCACCGTCCTAATCCAAATAAATAATCACAATCCAAATCCCTCCATTATTCTCCACATTAAACATATAATAATTGAGTGAAAGCCATCTCAGTCACTCACCTGGATTTCCGAGCTATTACCTTCTCTCAGTGACATTGGAGGATTGGCGCTCTAATAGGACCTCTATACCAAAGATGATATAAAACATTATCAATTGGTTATTTAAAAGCGATTCGTAATGCATGTAATAATGAAAAGGTGCACAATGCGTGTTCATGATATTCCGGCCTAAATCTATTTTTTCCATTAGAAAAAATCTATCTAAAATTAGAAACCTATTGGCGCTGACGGTGTGCAAATCGGACCTCTATAGGTCCTCAATTAAACAAAGCAGTGATTACACAGACTTTTACCCGGACTCACGTCAATTTTCCGTCCAAAAATCTCCAATCTCTCAGAAAATGAAATTCAATATTCTACGAATCCGATGCCTCAAAAATCAGGTCAATCGGATGTCGGACGGAAAAGTTATTCACGAAAGAAACCAAAATTCAACAATTAATATATATATATTGCCCTTATTTCCTACTCTTTTTCCCTTTCCTTTAACCGAAGTTCAATAAATCATAACTTATTTTACACAATTCAGGAAAATGCAAACCATATCTCATTGGAAAGGTAATGAAACCCTCTACAAGTTTCCTTTAGTCCAGAAAAATCAATTCCATCCCTAAGGGTGTCAAACATCCAATGTAAGCTACTGCCCACACATTCACTTCCTAAAACAGAACAGTCATTGGAAATTCACTATCTTTCATTCTATGCAGTCAAAAATTATACAATAAATATGCTCATCAAGATCACAATGTTATCTACAACTTTCATGAAACAATCCAAATTTCAATTCCCTTGCTAACTAGGTCAAATAATTCACTCTAGGTTGTTGTCCCTGAAATCACTCAATTTGAGCAGTAACTTTCTATCAATCATATCTCCCTGTATACAAGTCAAACAAACCACCACTTTATATCCCTGAAAAGATAAAATCTCAAACTTCAATTCTTCATGAAATAACCAGACTCCAATTCAGCCTCTAACAGTGTCAAATCTGTTATGTAAGTTTCTGACCTAATCAGCAATTAACATCACAATGTAGGTTCAAATTGTGAAAATCCATAACTCCCACATCTGATTTCCAGAAATTATATTCCATACACCATTTTTAAGATGAATGTGTCATCTAAAACTCTTCAGTATATTTCTAACACCAATTCAATGTACAAAAATTACTAAAAGTCCTCATAATCTGAATGTACACCAAATTTGACATTCCAGCTAGGTTTCATTCAATGCATAAAAACAGCCAACAATCATCAGTCCATAACTCCTAATAGACATATCGAAAAATTTCAAAATCAGTGGCATTGGAAAGCTAACTTAATAGGCTTCAGCTTTCATTTAGTCCATTTGTCCTAATTCCTTCTCAATTAATTTATAAAAATTAGCAAAACTATAAGGTATGATTTCGGGTACTGTTCATTCCAGTCCATAGCAGTAACTTTCCAAGACAAATTGCACCCTCTTAAAGCTAAAATTGGACAGTGCCTATTTCACACAAATATGTAGCTAACATCCCAAAGTTTAAGTGGCCACAAACCTCACCTCATTTGTATTCCTATACAATGAGTTATGATCAAAAAAGTACAATCGATTAAAACCCTAAATTTCCAGATTTGGTCCAATCTTAGTTTCTATCATTTCCAATGCCTTTAACACATCATTAAACATCCAAAGGAACACAAATTAGTTCTTATACCATTCATACATGTACTAGGGCTAATACACAAAAATTGGCAGCACTCACTTCTTCATTTCCAAGTAAAATCAATGATCAATATGCCATCAAAATCAAGTTAAAACCATGCATCAATCATCCTATTTTCAATTCATAACCAACCCTAACCTTATACCCATTAATTCAAGCCATAATAGACATCAATTTAATGCATCCATAAGCATAATAAAGGCACCAAACGTTCCATTCAATGTTTCTACCTACTATGATTCATAAAGTCATACTTAAGCATCACTTTGAAACACCATTCAAAGCTTAATTTAAACACTTACCTATTAGCTTCCAACCTTCACTTCTTTTCAACTCTTTGCTTAACTATGCCTTCTAACCATTTCTTCTAACCTCCAACAAGAACTCATCATGATGGTAAGGCAATAAGCATGAAGTAGTTTGGAGGAAGGTGAAGAAAGAAGCAAAAATCAATGACAATGGAGAAGGAGAAAATCGATGGAGGATAGGCAAAAAGAGAAAGGATGTTTTCGGATGAGTTAACAACCCATCCACTTGCTCTTTTCTTGAATTAATAAGGCCAAAACCGATAGGCACAAAGAAGGAGCATTAAATGAAGGTATAAGGTTGCCAAAGGTGATTTGTTTATGATTTTAATGAAAAATCAACTTAATAATTCTTTAATCCATATCAAAAACTAACCCAATCAACTCAATTGACCCTAATTTTAATTCCAAAATAATATACCCAATATTACAGTGCCATTGGGTAGAAATTTTCGCTACTAAAATCGTTGGTTCGCCAATTGGCGATTTTCCGATCCGGAATTTTCTCGGAAAATTTCTAAAATCCTTTAAAATAGAAAACAATTTATGGCGCTCCAATAATTTTTAAACCCATTAACCACGTTAATCCCAATAAAATTGTCTTAGGCACGCAATGGGAATGTCATGTATGCATGCACAGATAATTTCATGTGCACAAATGTGATCGTGGACCAATCCTATTATGCATGAAAGGTCCTATGCACTCCAAATCTATTCCATCCTATATCAAATTTACTATTTTACCCTTCCAATCGAGGGTGGGATGTTACAATTCTCCTCCTAATAAAATTTCGTCCTCGAAATTCTCAATCAACGATTCAAGATGACCGTAATCATATGTTCCTAAATGTCCCATACACTTTTTCACTCAATAATTCATTTTCCGAAAGGTCACAGTAACCATATCCAGTCAGTTGTTCAGTTACTAATTTGGCTAACTCATTGTCACTCAAGATGAGAAGCCGGACTCAACAAGGCTATCAGTTGGCGATCTCATTTTCTTAGCTATCTCACTTGCCATTTTCAGAGTAGTCATTACCTTTAGTTCCAATGCTATGCCTTCGTTCATTATTTTCGAACCTGTTCACTAATCATCACGTTTATCCATCCAATACCTTTTTCTCACTATACCGTCCAATATCTTTTTCTCCCAATAACATACAGACTAAGTCGTATTCCATGGAGTACATCTTTTCAAGGTGATACGTATAATAACCTCCTTTATCTCGTCAGGGACGATTCACTTTCCTTTGGTACCAATACAATGACATTTAGCTCTATTTCACTATAACCAGTGATACTTTACCTAATGCAGTCATGCTTTATATCCCATTGACTCTCTGTTCAAATTCAACTCTCCTTAGACAATTTACTGTTCTAAAGTGTTAACGCACTTTATTCGGATATGCACTTTACTCTAGTTCATTTTTCCGATCCTGATCTACTTCAGCTAACCCATGCAGTTTTCCTAAGTCCTGTCCTTTGCTTTACCCATCACAGTCTCAAATCTATTATGGTCTTTGACTCCTATTAGGCCCTGTGCGGTGTAGCAGTATATCCCCACAGTAAAATCAGAACTCTGTAACACGATCATAATCAAGCATTTTTCCTATTGAACATTTACACCTATAGCACTTGAATCAATAATCACTTCATTCTATACCCATAGTTATTCAATTTCACTTTTCGCATATGCTTACTAGAATGTCTAGCTTTAACTGCTCACTTTTTGTTCTAGCATTTTTTATCTGCACCCATACTTTTCTTTGAATCATTCAATATTGTTGTTCGATTTCACTGCATATTCGACTCCTTATAGGACTCACCACTTTAACTCCAAAGACTCTTAACCATTCCTTACCTTTATCCGAGATCTCAAGTTTCCGTAAATACTTCACAATTAGCCATAACCTACCCGACATTCATTGAAATCTCAATATCTCAGAATCTGCTCATTGCAACATTATCTATTCACTAGTTGAGTTTAGTAAGCGTAATTGTCCGCTCATTTCAGCATTATCGATTTGTGTGCTGTCTCTTTCCTCGAATTAACACTATGTATCCCTATAGGAATCTAAAGTCTCCAAGACTTTAAACAATTCGATGATAACACCAATACCATTTATCAAAGTCAATTCAATTTATCAACGCTTCAACACTTTCAAACACATTCCGTCATCATCATAATCACTATCATTTGCTTACCTCGCATATTTCCCAATTAGGGTCTTGATGACTTTCCAAACGTCACTAAACAACATTCTACCTTCTCATTAAGTCCACAATTAATGAATTTACAATCCCTTTATGAAGATAACACTACATCACGTCATTGTCAGTTTTTCTTTAGGACTTCTTATCTTTATTCATTTCTCTTTCCAATTGATTTTCATCATCCACATTGATATATATATACTAGTACCTAATCATCTGTACTTGGACTTCCAACAATTTCCACGCCATTTGAGTATTTCACTTCACATTGCAATAGGATCATCTCAAATTAAAATTCCACTCATGTTATTGGATACTTTACATTTCCGTACACACAATCTGAGATAACTTCAGTAATATGAGATATGACTCAATTTCACTTTTAATTTTGTCCATACTTCTTTCCGTTTGACCATTAGTCTTGTTACCATCTTTATACTGTTCACGAAAGTCTCATCAACCAATTATTATCCCTAATTGCTTTTCAATCATTCTTCACTATACGTACTATCTCAATCAGAATAATTTTATGCCATAATTTAAAAGATCAGAGCATTCCTTACACTAAGGTTCCTTGTGACAGTCACATAAACACTTTCTTTCACACTTATTTAGTAATCTATACCTCAGCATTTTATCCGGAAACCAAATAGTAACCTATACAATTCAGACTTCCATAAGACTCCTTTCCGTTTATGCTAATTCTCAAATAAATAACTGATGCCATAATCATTTCTCATTTTCTCTCATAAAGGTACATTCAATCCTCCTATGTCTTACTTTAACCTAATATAAACTTTACACTTATAGCCACTCATAGAATCACGTATTTAATCATTCACTGATCATCTCCTCCATGATTTCCATGTATCTTTCACATACATTTCATTAATCATGATCAACTTTACTGTTCAATAAGTACTCCCAACGGTAAATCGACTTAAATGTGACAACTCTTTTCATATCACTATCATTGTTTCAATTTTTTTTCTTTTCATTTCCCTAGTTTCTTTCCCATAGCATTCATGTGTCAACTTGACCTTTTAAGGTCATAGCCAAGTCACTTGGCTTATACAATGTCATCTTCTTATTGCTTCGTATTTCTTTAATATCCTCAAACAATCTATAATAGGGCATTCACAGTCCCCAAAATACGACAAAATCGTTGATACAACTCCATTGTATCTCTATCTATTTACCCATCCAGTTACCATTTCTGTGTCTATATACATCTTTTCAACCAAATCTAGAATTTCCCGATACACAATCAGTAGAAAATTGTCAATCTGTCTTTTTCCCTTACCATCCTTTGATACTAGTTTCTAAACTCAAAGCACAATATTCGCATAACCATTTCAGTCTCACGCTTAGTCGCTCATAATCATAACCGTTTTCCAATTCATTTCAGTTTATCTGTACACTTTTCTCTCACCATGTCTACTTTTTCTTACTCTACTAGGTACTAGGCATCTTGCTTTTTCAGTTCTTTCAGTTCTCGATAGACCGTTACAGTACACTATTGATCTTCCTACAATCTCGCTATCATCATCTATCTATGATATCTACTAATATCAAACACCAATACAGTGAATCAATATCTACCTAATCGGACCATCTACACTTTACTCGGTTCCAATGTTTCCCATTTCCTCACATATCTGATCGAACTCTAATTACTTACTCATCCGGACCTTTAATCTCACTTAAGACTACTATAACCAAAGATGCTTCTCCTATCTCCAGTGGACCTTTCCAAGTTCTAGACATAATCATTTTTCTGTCACCATAATATTGCCATTTTAATCCGGGAATTCAGTAATATCACTTATTTCCTTAATCAGTCTAGGCCAACAAAGTCATTCCAACCACAAGACAATATCAATCTCCTTATCCATTTTTCCTTTTCCTTTCCTAATTGCTTATACACTTCGGGGTTCACCTCTAACACGATCTCACTTTTCTCTCACTTAATCACTTGACGTGCACGTATGATTTCTACCGTGCGACTCAAACTAGGGATCGGTTGCCACGGTCTGCAATGACACGACTCAAATGCATACACCTTATGTTTCATTGTGCCCGATACATTACGTACTCTGGCTCGATACCACCTAAATGTAACACCCACTCTGTATGACCCAAACCGACATCGATGGTGATATCCGAGTCCGTGTCCCACGAGGTGGCGTGCTACATCACTCGATCGATCAAAACTCAAAGATTAACCTCTTTTTCTTTCCTTCACACACATACACATTATAACATATACGGAAACAATTTACATACACCATTCAATGGACTCGGGGCCCTTTTCATAAATACAATTAACTCCAGTCTATTGATTTTACAAACTGACTTAAGCAATAATACAGAAAATCAAAGAATAGAAATACACTAATGCAGACGTAAACTGATCCCAACCTCTTTCTTTCACTTGTATTTAAGCCCATGAGCACAATAAACTATTTCCAGTTATTACAAACAATCAACACTCATTACAGTCAGGCAACAATAATGCAATTGTCAATGTGTAAAAACAATAACACCACAATGAGCTTAGTCTAAATACAAAGCTTTGTTATACAATGATTGCGGAACACAATTTAGTAAGACACTAATGCAGACACGAACTGATCCCAACCTCTTTCTTTCACTTGTATACAGTACTCCCGTGTCAAACGGGGTATTCTTCAAGACCTGTAAAATATATGCAAATTTTGGGTGAGTTTTGCGAACTCAGTGAGGAACCATCATCGATGGTTCACCCAATTCATGCATCACATAACAAATTACAGTAATAATAATAATGTCATAGTATCATATCCTCGCGATCCACGATAATACACAGAAGAAATCATCCACGAAATCATACGGTCATTCTGTATTCAATGCGGTATGTATGCAATGCACATGACTCTTTTCCCATTTTATTTGATGTTGTGACCGAGTGCTTAATAAAGGATCGAGATTCAAGAGACGCGTCTAGGGAGTAGGAGAGCCCTCGGGTATGCACTAACTCCCTCGAGCTCGAGGCTCGGTTCAAGAATGATGAGTAACATGGCGACTCGGTCATAACTATTGTTATTATCAGTTTATGCATTGATGTATGCAATACATATGCCCAATTTCACAGTCAAGATAAATACCCCGCAAAGAGAGGCGGCGAAATGCGATCTGTGTAGCAAGCAATGCCATTGATCACAGTATAACCAACAGATCACAGTATCACAGTATATTACAACATCACAGTATATCACACTGAAATAGTAAGCAATAACAGTACAAGCCATTGATGTAGTACACTTTTAGACAGTAGAAACAATTCAATTCACAGATTCACACCCAGATACACTTCTATGTCAGTTCTCCCAATTCATCGGACCACCCGTCCTAAATCCAGTCATAAATAATCACAATCCAAATCCCTCCATTATTCTCCACATTAAACATATAATAATTGAGTGAAACCTATCTCAGTCACTCACCTGGATTTCCGAGCTATTACCTTCTCTCAGTGACATTGGAGGATTGGCGCTCTAATAGGACCTCTATACCAGTGACAATATATAAACATTATCAATTGGTTATTTAAAAACAGTTCAGAATGCACATGTAATAATGAAAAGGTGCACAATGCGTGTTCATGATATTCCCGGCCTAAATCTATTTTTTTCATTAGAAAAAAATCTATCTAAAAATTAGAAACCTATTGGCGCTGACGGTGCGCAAATCGGACCTCTATAGGTCCTCAATTAAACAAAGCAGTGATTACACAGACTTTTACCCGAACTCACGTCAATTTTTCGTCCAAAAATCTCCAATCTCTCAGAAAATGAAATTCAATATTCTACGAATCCGATGCCTCAAAAATCAGGTCAATCGGATGTCGGACGGAAAAGTTATTCACGAAAGAAACCAAAATTCAACAATTAATATATATATATATATATATATATATATGCCCTTATTTCCTACTCTTTTTCCCTTTCCTTTAACCAAAGTTCAATAAATCATAACTTATTCTACACAATTCAGGAAAATACAAACCATATCTCATTGGAAAGGTAATGAAACCCTCTACAAGTTTCCTTTAGTCCAGAAAAATCAATTTCACCCCTAAGGGTGTCAAACATCCAATGTAAGCTACTGCCCACACATTCACTTCCTAAAACAGAACAGTCATTGGAAATTCACTATCTTTCATTCTATGCAGTCAAAAATTATACAATAAATATGCTCATCAAGATCACAATGTTATCTACAAATTTCATGAAACAATCCAAATTTCAATTCCCTTGCTAACTAGGTCAAATAATTCACTCTATGTTGCTGTCCCTGAAATCACTCAATTTGAGCAGCAACATTCTATCAATCATATCTCCCTGTATACAAGTCAAACAAACCACCACTTTATATTCCTGAAAAGATAAAATCTCAAACTTCAATTCTTCATGAAATAACCAGACTCCAATTCAGCCTCTAACAGTGTCAAATCTGTTATGTAAGTTTCTGACCTAATCAGCAATTAACATCACAATGTAGGTTCAAATTGTGAAAATCCATAACTCCCACATCTGATTTCCAGAAATTATATGCCATACACCATTTTCAAGATGAATGTGTCATCTAAAACTCTTCAGTATATTTATAACACCAATTCAATGCACAAAAATTACTAAAATTCCTCCTAATATGAATGTACACCAAATTTGACATTCCAGCTAGGTTTCATTCAATGCATAAAAACAGCCAACAATCATCAGTCCATAACTCCTAATAGACATATCGAAAAATTTCAAAATCAGTGGCATTGGAAAGCTAACTTAATAGGCTTCAACTTTCATTTAGTCCATTTGTCCTAATTCCTTCTCAATTAATTTATAAAATTAGCAAAACTATAAGGTATGATTTCAGTAATTGTTCATTCCAAATCAATAGAGTAACTTTCCAAGACAAATTGCACCACCCTCTTAAAGCTAAAATTGACAGTGCCTATTTCACACAAATATGTAGCTAACATCCCAAAGTTTAAGTGGCCACAAACCTCACCTCATTTGTATTCCTATACAATGAGTTATGATCAAAAAGTACAATCGATTAAAACCCTAAATTTCCAGATTTGGTCCAATCTTAGTTTCTATCATTTCCAATGCCTTTAACACATCATTAAACATCCAAAGGAACACAAATTAGTTCTTATACCATTCATACATGTACTAGGGCTAATACACAAAAATTGGCAGCACTCACTTCTTCATTTCCAAGTAAAATCAATGATCAATATGCCATCAAAATCAAGTTAAAACCATGCATCAATCATCCTATTTTCAATTCATAACCAACCCTAACCTTATACCCATTAATTCAAGCCATAATAGACATCAATTTAATGCATCCATAAGCATAATAAAGGCACCAAACGTTCCATTCAATGTTTCTACCTACTATGATTCATAAAGTCATACTTAAGCATCATTGAAAACACCATTCAAAGCTTAATTTAAACACTTACCTATTAGCTTCCAACCTTCACTTCTTTTCAACTCTTTGCTTAACTATGCCTTCTAACCATTTCTTCTAACCTCCAACAAGAACTCATCATGATGGTAAGGCAATAAGCATGAAGTAGTTTGGAGGAAGGTGAAGAAAGAAGCAAAAATCAATGATAATGGAGAAGGAGAAAATCGATGGAGGATAGGCAAAAAGAGAAAGGATGTTTTCGGATGAGTTAACAACCCATCCACTTGCTCTTTTCTTGAATTAATAAGTCCAAAACTGATAGGCACAAAGAAGGAGGATTAAATGAAGGTATAAGGCGGCCAAAGGTGATTTGTTTATGATTTTAATGAAAAATCAACTTAATAATTCTTTAATCCATATCAAAAACTAACCCAATCAACTCAATTGACCCTAATTTCAATTCCAAAATAATATACCCAATATTACAGTGCCATTGGGTAGAAATTTTCGCTACCAAAACTCGGTCGGTTCGCCAATTGGCGATTTTTTCGGTCCGGGAATTTTCTCCGGAAAAATCCATAAAAGTTTCTAAAAATCCTTTAAAATAGAAATCAATTTATGACGTACTCCGAATAATTTTTTAAACCCATTAACCACGTTAATCCCAATAAAATTGTCTTAGGCACGCAAGCCGGGAATGTCATGTATGCATGCACAGTAATTTCATGTGCACAAATGTGACTGTGGACCAATCCTATTATGCATGAACAGTCCTATGCACTCCAAATCTATTCCATCCTATATCAAATTTACTATTTTACCTTTCCAATTGAGGGTGGGATGTTACACTTAACTACCCCATCTTCCGCAAAAATCAACACATGAATGTATTTTACTAATAAATAAACAACATTGGAGCCAAAATCACTTACCAATCAAGCTTGATCCTCAAATCTTCGAAATCTCCTCCAACCCTATCCTCCACGATTTAGCTTCCAAACCTTCACAATCAACCTCCTCCTTTAGGGATCATGCAAGACTTTGCACAAGGAGTAGTAAACAAACAAGAATCGGGGAAGGAGGAAACAAAATCACAAGGAAGAAGGAGGAAGATCAACGTCGAGCCCTAAGAAATGAAACCTCCATTTCTTCTCCTCTTTTAACCTTAAGTATTTAAAGGTTATTCACTAAGTCTTTGCCCTTTTCCTCATAAGGCATGTAAATCTGTTACTCTTTTCATGGTCATTTTCAGTCCAATTTGTCTCCAAATTTTAATGGCTCGACAAATTAAATTCTTAGAATCATATTTCTAAATTTCTATAGCTATTTACCAGTTATTCTTATACTATGCAATCAATTTGTCCAACACTGGAAAGTTTCCGGTCCGGACTTTTCCTCTCGAATTTTCGAAAGATTTCCTCAAGTTCATCATCAATCTGGTGATCACTCTAGTACATTTCAACTCAATATTCAAACTCGATTATTCCAAAATTCAACAAATCATAATTAAATCTAATTCTCTAACAAGTCACAATTCATATCATATTCAAAATCAAACGTCGGGAAAATGTCATGAATGCATGTACCTATATGTGCATGTGCCAAATGAATCAATCCTCTACAATTAGAGGCCAAATGAATGTTCAGTCGATATTATGCGATAAAATCCTATCCCGTCTCAATTTACCAATATAACCTTCCCATCGGTGACGAGATGTTACAATTCTCCCCTTCCTAATAAAAATTTCGTCCTCGAAGTTTCATATACGATTGATCCGAGAAACAGGGGAATTGTTTCGATCACTATATACAGTGTCCCACTTATTTCACTACATGACCACTTCCTGTCAAATATACTGAATCAATACAATCGATCACTCTTTTTCCTTTCTCAATCTTTACACTATCATAACTGATTCCTCATGATTACTCGCAATTCTTCACTTTCGGTATCAATAATACATATACCAGATTATAATAGTATTTCCTGATCCTGTCTATGTAACACTTAACAAATCTGAATCTTCTTTTTGGTTTTAACTGTCTTACCCATCTATTAACACCACAATCACATAAGGTTTATACACATCCTAAAAGGTGAGAGCTTCTACGAGATTCTAAGTGTGAAAGAGGAAAAGGGGAATTTTAAAATGCTTTCTCTCTTCTCTCCCGTGGATGCTTCCTTTCTCTTTTGAAAATTGTTCTCATACATAGCTTCTCCTCTACTCTTCATCGTTGGTCTTCTTCTTCCTTGCCACCTTGACAAGTTTACTCATCTTTTTTCTCTTCCTTTCACTTTGCTTTAAACCTCACCCTCTCAAGATGTAGATGATGGTCATGAATGGTGGAAAAGATTAGGAGAATTGTGGAAGTTTGGAAGAGTTGAAGTTTGAAGCTTGTTTGGTGAGGGATTTGTTTTATGTTCCTTTATTGGTAGTTAGATGCACTTATTGTGTTTTATAGTGCATTAATTTCATGGGATTTGTGTGCTGATTGTATGGGTATAAGTGTATTTTTTACAAGGATAAATGACATGGTAGGTGATGTATGTGAATTAAGAGTTTTGGCTTGTTTATGATGTTAGATGAATGAAAATGAAGTAAGGAAGTTGTGTATGTGGTTGCTGCCACTTATGCTAAATTATGCAAGTAAATGTTGTGATGAACTTGTGGCTGAATTAGAGGCTAATTGGGATGTTAGGTGATGTGGTATGGATGTGTGCATGAATGGAGTTGAGTTTAGTATGAAATCTGGAAATTGTGATTTTGTGTAGGTTTCAGATTTTTCTTTATAACTTTTGATATGGTTGTCCAATTGAGCTGAGATTTGTTTTAAATTAAACTTAAGAATTATGGCTAGATTTCATATGAAGAAATATTTATCCAATTCTGACTTTAAGGATTTTAATTTTGGCATGCAAAGTGAATTGTGAGGTGCTGTGTGAACAGTACCCGAGCTTGATGACCTGAAACTTTGATGCATTTTCCTAAATTGATGTAGGATGAATTGGTGAAATTGGTCTTAATGAAAGTTGAAGATTTTTGTGTTAGCTTTCTAACGCCACTAAGTATGATATTTTTCGATGTGTAAATTGAGAGTTATGGTCTGTTAATGTTCAAGTGGAAATTCAGCCTTTGTTGTGCAATGCTCTAAGTGAATAGGTTTTGGGCTGTTTGTGTTCTGATATTTATTTGGTACTGTAAATGGGGAAATTGGCTTAAGTAATCTGCTGGAAACTTGTATAGGATTGTTGTATCTTTCTAATGAGATATTTTATGAGAATTTAGGATATCTGGATTGAAATTTAGGAAATTTTCAATTTTGGATATGCTTTAGGTTTTATGCTGTTTGAACAAGTTTAACAGGACAGTCATATTAATGGACAAATTTGAACTAGTTAGTGAAGGAAATTGTCTCTGAGCCCTTGATAAGAAGTGTAGCTTGTTGTCTGATCTTTTCAGGGATATAGAGCATGTAATTTTTCGAACATGGGATTGAAAGTTATGAAATTTGGAAGAATGTGTTGCTGTTGAGAATGATTTGGATAGGCTGAAGCTTTGATTGAGAAATTGAGTTGTTTAATGAGGGATTTGGCTTTCAGTTTGTTCATGAAAATTGTAACCCTTGTTTTTCTCTTTTGATTGACATAAAATTTGGAATTTTTAGCTAAGGGGATAAAAATTTATGATTTTTGGTATAGTACTGAACTGTTGTGGTAATTTTGTAATTTGGCAGAAGTTTTGAGTACATTTTTGACACCCTTAGGGGTGAAATTGGATTTTTCACTCTTCATGAAACTTGTCAGGTCTTCTGAGAACTTTCCAACGAGACCAAATTTGGAATTTTTAGACACTTGTGTAAATAGATAAGGGTTTTGAAAGAGGAGAAGGTAGTTAGTGAAAATTGTAAATTTGGAAAAAGAAGGAAATTTGGGATTTATGTGACCTAATTATTTCTTTTGTCAATTACTTTGATCCAACGTCCGATTAACCTGAATTTTGAGGCATCGGATTCAGATAATATTTAATTTCATTTATTTGTAAAATTGGGAATTTTAGAGGCTAAATTGACGGAATTGGTTAGGTCAAGTGAGGGTCCGCAAGGATTTTCCTAAGTCAGTGTTTTATTTATAATTGGACCTATAGAGGTCCGAATTAAGTGATTTAGGTGTCAATGGGTTTCTAACTTTTAGAGAAAAATTTGATGACGGGAAATTGTGAAATAGTGCCGGGAATGTCACGAACATGCATTGTACACATTTAATTGCTACATGTGCATTATTAAATGTTTCTGATTGCCAATTTGGTAATGTTGGATATTTGGACTATTTTAGAGACGCATTTGGAACGCCATTTCACAGACGCTGTTTAGACTTCTGTGCTTTAGCTTCGAAGCAAAGGTGAGTAACCTAGATGGTTCCTCATTTATTATTTGGTTATATTTCGCACTTATAAAACTGTAGAGAATAATGGAGGGACTCTTGCGTTTGTTTGTGCCAATATTCCAGACTGAAGGTGTCCGATGTATGTGGGAGATTATGACATAGGAGTGTTTTACTGGTGATTGTGATTGGAATGTGATTGTTTGTGAAAAATCGTGATTGTGATCATACTGTGAATTGTTGTGAAACCGTTGTTTGAAGGTGATAATTTGGATCCGATTGTGATATAATATTGTTTAATTGTGACACATGCATTCCATGCATGAATGCATAATCAGTTAATGAGAGTTGTGACCGGAGCAGCCACCGAGAGTTATAAGCTCAACGTTTATATTGGGCCTCGAGCCCCACAGTGATTCAGAGCCTTTGGCTCAACGATTAATGCGCCCATATTGGGATAGTTTCAGAGCCTCAGGCTCAACGATTAATGTGCCCTTATTGGGACAGTTGAGGCACTCGGTCACAACACCGAAATAAAATAGAAATGCATGCGCATGTCATATGTATCTGATTTTAGTCTCTTTGATTGGGCGAAAGGCTAATTGCCTTATGCTTCTGTGATATTTCTGAATGTGAATTATGGATGTTTATGAATGCAATTGGTTATGTACGTCCAACCATATGAAATGTATAAATGGTTTATGTTCAAGTGAAATTGTACAATGTGATTGAATATGCAACAATGTGAATACATGTTATGTGGAACGATGTGTTAAATGAATTGAGTGAACCATCGATGATAGATTCTCACTGAGTTCGCAAAACTCACCCAAAATTTGCAATTATTTTCAAGACTCGAAGAATACCCTGCTACAAACGGGCGATGACATCTGCCGTTATTGAAATAGAGAGTGATCGATCGATTCGCGTCAGATTAGTGTATTTGTATTTTTTCTGAATTTTTGTATTAATGTTTAGGTCAATTTGTAAAGTCAACAGACTGGAATAAAATGTATTTATGAAAAGGGCCCCGAGGCCATTGAATTGTTTATGTAAATTGTTTTTCGCATAATATGTGATGTGTATGTATGTGCGTTAAATTTTTTTTTTACTGAGTTTTGACTGAGTGTTGTAGCACGCCACTCTCGCGGGGCACGGACTCGGTTATCACCGTCGATGACGGGTTCGGGTCATGCGGGAGTGGGGTGCTACAATCTACTTGCAGATCATCATTCTAACCCATATTTAACTAGGACTTTATATTTTAATAGAATAACAAAGAAATGGCTAGCTAACCAAGGTTTAATAAATAAAGAAAAAGCTCATATCATCCTAGAGGTCAAGTAGCAATATCGTTTGTATCATCAAAATTGAGAAAAGAATCAACAAATAAAGAAAATTCTAATAGGCAACCTAATATTCTCTAAATTTTCCAATTCTAATTTAGATCTTTAAAATTTTAATCCATCATAGTCATTAGCAAAGAATAAAAGGATCTAAAGTACAAATTCGATCTAAAATATTTACCAAAATAGTAACAAAATATTCAAACTTTTAATTTACTATAGAATTAACCAATTTTACTCTCTTATTAATGGTATTTAGGACTCGTGCCCACTACCTCGATTCGCTCAGCCTCGACTAGGTCGTATTCCCCAACATGTAATGCCTGGATCCTCTAAGCCCTTTTGTATTGGTATGTTCTGGAGATGCTACGATATATTGATATATACATGATTGTATATGAGTTCAAAGATGTATTTAAATCTTTTTGGGTATATATGTCAGTGATTTATAATGTTATATGCCTTTACATGAACTTAGAATTCATCAGTATGCGAAATCTTGAAGATTTCCGACATATAAGCTTCTAAGTGTGTAAAACGAAGTCCATTAGATGGATATGACCATGGTGGTCGAGTTCAATATGTTCTAATGTCTTAGATGTGATTAGACATGATTTATAGATTTATTGGACACTTAGAAAGCTTAATTGGAAAAGTTGATGTACGTAAGGGTTTATTTGTCAATTGTTAAAAGTTAAAGGATCGAGGATCAATATGTAATTTTATAAAGTTATGGCTTATTTATTATTTTTAAAAGTCCGGGACTAAAATAAAAATAAAAGTTTTGGTCATTCCTAAATTTTGGGCTTAATTGCAAATTTAGGAAAAGTTTGGAGGGCAAAAAGGTAATTTCACATAAGCTAAGGGCAAAAAGTTAATTTCACCATATTTGGTCAAAGAAGAGTCAATATTCTAGATCCTTCTTCCATGTATGGCTGTGCACCACCCCGTTAAAGACTATAAACATTTTGTTTTAAAGGAAATGAGAGGAGAAGAGAGGAGGAGAAGAACCCATTTGGCTATCACTAAAATTCTACCAATTTTTGTGATTCTCCAATCCAAATCAAGGTGTTCTAAGTTAATTTGGGATCAAAGAACTCAAATCTGTCGTTAGATTTGAGAAATTCTCAAAGGATTTTAAGATATCACTAAAGGAAAGTCTAGGTAAATTTTGCCTCATCTCTTTCTCTACTTTATGATTTTGAGTTTGGTTTTAAGATATGTTATTTTTCCATGCTACAATATGCATGAAACATGGTTTAGATGAATACAACGAGGGATGGAGAAGTCCCCTTAAGCCAAATCGAAATGTTCTCTTTTTAGTGAAAGTTGTGAATTTTTGAATATCTTTTGAAATTAATGGTTTAAATGAATTCTATGATGTTAATTGTATATGTATAATGTCAATTGATGATGAAAAACGAAGAAGATGTACATTGGATAATGCTTGGTCGAAATGATGGGAGAAAAAATGGACTAATGTAATGAGTTGTATAATTATGATGAATATGGCTTAAATGAAAGGAATTGGATTGAATAGAATGGTGAAATTGTGATGTTGTTTGGAAGTATTTGTTATATAATAAAATAGGAGCATGAATTATTATGATAAAATCTTGAAAATGTGACTTGAAAGTCAGGCACATTAGGTGTTTGATAAATGCCTAAGTGAACCTAGCATAGGATATAAGGATTTGTAATTATATGTTTTGAAAAACAACTTTCATGTTTACTTAGAGTAAACTTGACTTTAGTAATGGCCTAATGTGCTTGGATAAAAATGTACTTAATTATGTTTTGAAATGAGTAAGTATTAGATTAAAGGTATTAAATGCCTTGGAAAATGCAAAAAAAAAAATCTAATGTGAATAGTAAGAGAAGTAACCATGTGAGAAGCTTAATGGTCGAATTCTGTAGCTTAAAGATAGTGTTATTGTGTTTTGTACACTTATGTGATGGTGTATAAATATGAGATACATGTTTGAGTAGTAAATACATTGTATATTTTTATGTATAAAGGATCGGGAGCTGTGAATCAAGGATCTCGTACCAAGGATTATTGAAGTCAAGGGAGTGTACACCTTCTTTTGAGATAAGTTGTGGAAACCATATCTCTTAAATAGTATTAGGACATCCTAAGACATGCATGATGACTTGTATGTAAATTTTGAACCTAGGTAATGCATAGTAGAATTGAATCTCAAATAGATGCTAGTATACTTATGTATTTAAGAAACGACATTGTTTTGAATAACACTTTGCAATTGGAGTTCAAAATATGATTTTTATTGTATGAAATAATGTTTGGAACTTTTATATGCATAACCGAAGCATGTATGCGGCATTTATATATTCTCTTTTGGCTTAAATTCATGACAAGGTTCTATTTTATCGGTTGGACCGATAAATAAAGGTATGATGCCTTATTTGATTTTTGTACTTAATGTTTGTATATGATTTTTATGATTGGTGAGGTAATGATAGGTCAATCCTGCTGCTAGACACAATGATTAAGCGACCCTCGCACTTCTTGATGTTGGTACATAAAAGTCGAGTTCCCAGATTAACACTTTTTTATGGGACTTGCGGGTGATTCCACACCTACGCTCTTGTCGACTGTAGTCCGAAGTCGCCACGGGTGAAAATCGAGTCGACACTGAGAATCGGTGGGTGTGTACATTTATTTGGCTAACTAGTGGCGACATATATGATTGTTTTAACCTATTCTGAGATTTGTTTTTTGATAGAATTTGATTTATACATGTGATGCTTTTATGCACTGGAATTGGAACTTATGTTCACTGAATGAGTGATTAAAAGGCTAGGCCTATGTGATTCCTAGAAAATATATGTTGAGTCATAGGCTGGGCCTATGTATTTTTATGTTAAGTGTATTCACTTCATAGGTGGTTATGTGCATGATAGGTACGTGGAAAAACCCGTCCTTAGGTTATCTAGACTGTCTTGGTATGTATCGAGTTTTGTTTGCGATATATATTTTTCCTACTCACTGAGTACATAGTGTACTCACCCCCTTCGCTTTCCAACCATACAAGTTAATTTGATAAGCTTGAAGTTCTAAGTGGGTCATGTGGTCTTTTAATATTTTTGGGACATTACCGCACGTGGATAGTCTCTGCTTTGTACTTTTGTTGTATAAGTGGCTCATGAATTGTTTTTATTAGGTTGGTTATATTGATATGCCTTATAATTTTATAAATTAACTCTTGATTGTCTTATAGTTTGTAAAAGACCTTATGTATGAATCTTTGGTACTCGTTGTTAAAATTGCTTTTAAGTGGATTTAAAAGTCCAAAAGTTGCATGTAGAATTTTAATGTGAATATAAAATGCGTTTCAAACTGATTTGCTAGTGTTTTGATTGAGTTTTGAGATTTTTAAAATACAACCGACGTGTTGTCCAAATATTTTTAAAAGATATTGAATTAGCCTTGTACAGTCAGATTAAAAATACCGTGAGCGTCTTTAGTTTGGATATTCGGTCGTTGTTATGTGCCCAATATAATATCGGAGCGTGACACAACGGGCATGTTTTGGGTCAACGTAGGCCTAGCTCGATCCATTGCCATCTCTAATAGTTTATGCTCCAATGTAATTGCTAAGTTGACAGTCGCGTTTTTATTTGATTGGTTTGATAGTATTATGAAATTAGTATGAGTGGAGTTTTCATTTGTAAGGAGCCATAAGAAGGTAAATTAGGGACTTCAACCATGTGGACAACATTGATTTGGCTCCATAGATGTGTTGATTTAGTGCTTTTAGTTGGAATTTTCATCCATTTTGAAATAGAAATTTCATCTTCAACTATTTGATGTAGTTCTTGCCAAATCTGTTCCTTTATTTGATTCACTTAGATCTTTATTATTCTCGTTTTCTAGGGTTTAAATATTTATGATAATAAATAGAGTCCTAAATTAGAGAACAACATTTGTTGTTTGATGGCTTCAGATTTGTAGGAAGTCGAGAAAAAGAATCTAAAATAGGACGCTGAAGGTGGAATGACGATCTTTTTATAATTAGTCTATTGAATTTTGTACCAACAGATTGTAGAAGCAAATAATTGTTTCATGATGCACCATAAATTCTTGCAAATGCAGATTTATTCAAGAGTTATAGAAGATTTTGTAGGTTATATCAAACTTTTCCCAACTTGTTTCGACAAAATCAACCAAAGAAGCAAAATCCTATAAAGGATCGTAGCAGAAAATCCATTCAGTAGCTACATACAAAATCACCATAATATTAGTGAAAGATTACTGCTAATCTGATCTATGATATCAACGGCTAACTTACATTTCATTGTCAAAATCCAAGTATAAAAGAAATTCCGACCGAAGTTCCTAGTAAACAACAAATTCACCTGAACCCTGCACCATAGAAAGCAAAGGCGAGAAACACAATCCACCGGCTAGTGATGGAAGAAACGTGTTGAACCAAAAATGAAGACATCCGAACTACAAATTAGAAATGTAAAGGAAATTGCTACTGAAACGTATCTTTCTGAAAAAATGTTTAATTAAAGGGTTTCAGCATCAAAACTTTCAAGAAAAAAAAAAAGGTTCCAGCAGCAATTAAAAATTTAAAGGATCGTGACGTTGAAAATTGGCATTCAAACGAAAATCACAATTCTGAAAGTTAACAACTACATTGTCTCTAATGTCATTGATAATTCACAAAATGTAGATTATCATTCTGCAGACCCCCAATAAGCCAGCCATTAAGTACTAAGTATTTCACAAACGGGTAGAGGTTGAAAGCCTTCTTACCAGTAATTATATATATAATGGGAGAAAATTCCAACATTTGATCACAAAACTTCGAATAAAGGACAAACTTCTTCTATTATACCTTAACAGATATGCAGTTGATGCACAAGCAAGATAGATGTTGATGAAAATCAAGAAAATTGTCATTATGCATCAATCTTCAACACGTAGTCAAACAGAAACATCACACAATGAAACATTAAAGTCAACAAGATACTACAACATAAACATCATAATATTCATTTAAAGTAGCCAGTGATAATGCCCAGAAAATTAAGTAAATTTCTAATTGCAGTAAAAGCAAAGGCCTGGAGACCACCTGGCAAGGGAGCAAGAATTATTATTCTTGAAAGCTGGATCACAACACCACAAAATTTTCCGCATTCTAAGAACCCATAGCACATTGTTACATGAATACCCAAAGAAAGTCATTTCCATCCAAGTACAACATAAATATCATCTTTATAATATATTAACCCTTTCTAAGAACCAAAGGATACAATAAGAGTAAGAAGTCCATTCCTCTAAGGAATTGGCAAAAGCAATAGCTATACATCATTGCTCTATTAAAACTAATCATAGGCAAAAGTATATAATAAGAGTAAGAAGTCCATTCCTCCAAGGAATTGGCAAAAGCAACAGCTATACCTCATTGCTCTGCTAAAACTAATCATAGGCACATCAAAAAGAAAAATTTTACACCAACGCATCAACCTTAAGCATAACATTTCGTTGTCTTTTCTTCACATCCACATCCTCCTAAGCTGAAAGTCCAGCTCGAACCACAATAACAAATAGAAGTGCATGAGTCGGTCACAAAGATAGTCATGTTAGACAGACTGAGATAGCAGGTAGAAGAAAAAGGAGCAGCTGACGATAAACAAGAAAGAATAATATGTACACAAGTAGTTTGGTCAACAGCTACTCATTTACCATATCCAAATAAATCAATCCTGAAGCATTCGTATTCAACAATTCAAAACAGCCTTTCCGTTACAAGCTGTCATAAACATTTAACTCACAATTATGTTGATTGCCAAATCTTCCTTTTGAAACAGAGTCTGGATTTTCTTTCCAAATTGGCAAGCACCTTTCCGTTCAAGGATTTTCCAAGCATTTGCAGGAGGCTAGTTTCGCAAAAATTGTATCAAGTTCATGTATTATGACTGATTGGACTTCTACGAGATAAGCTCAAGAAAAAGCCACAAGACCAAGAAAGTCTTGGTATTCTTGTAAACCGACAGAACCATGAATATCAAGAGCAAACTTCTACGATTTTAACATAGTAAGGGCACCGTTACACAACAATTATAACCCCACCTGCTAAGCATATAACTACATGCCATATTTTAAACCAAGTAACATACCCCTACCACAACACAAATAATATACAGATAGCAATGGTTTAGAATTGCCTTTTTAACACAAGGGAAGAAACATATAATGTTCGCCGATATGTAGAGGCCATGAAGTTCATGACTCCAGAATCATAGGAATTCAAAGCTAGTCCCCGGGTTGAGAGAGTGGACACTGAAAACTCTTATTCAATTGTTTAATGCAAGAGAACGTAAAGAGAAGGACAAAGAGATCTGTAAATAATAATGAGAAACTTCACTGGAAATAAACAGATGTTAAGGCTAACCTCAGTTCAATTATTCAGATAACAACCGTAATTGAACAAGTCTCAAACATAGTAAAATAAATGACCAAAGATTTTATACTGAACATACCCAACAAACCAAATCTTAAGGAGGACGGAATGAGGAACAATGCGGCAACTCATTTGTTACTTAAGCTATCAATCATCATGAAAGGCAATAACTGGCTGCTGTCTTATGCCCAGATAATATCCTCTGACCGTCTACAGTTCATCCTCCAAGAATTTCTCTCAGTATTTTTGTGCAAGTAAGGGCCAAAGATGGTATCCTTGTTATTTGTTCTACCCATCAACCACACCCTCTTTTCTGAACAAAATCATTTAAGTACTTGGACCCAAGAAATGTAAATCTGAAAATATTCCATTAATAAAATTCATGAAATTTATAAAGATGCTAAACGAAATGTTGCTTAATTATTTGACTCAGTAGTAGATATATTGTCAAGGCAATGCTGTGGAAAGAAGCAAAGGTATATAAACAAAATCTCGTATGAACTTTAATGTATTGCATTTCTGTACCCGCCTTATATATTCACATACCAAGCACCAGTTCTCTACATCAGCATAAGCACCATACAAATAAGAACCATGACTCATTGAAGGAGAGAAAGCTCAACCCTGGATGCCAAAGAGATAACCATCTATACCACATCTAAAAAGATCTCTAAAATGAGAGTCTAAGACTAAATAGAAAACACAAGACTCACAAGGACCCACGGTAGATAGTTAGCCAAAAGACAGATTTTTCATCCTAAGACCTAGTAATCATGCTACAAGAACGAGCCAATCTAAAGTTCAGACAGCCTCCCGGAACACTCGCCTCTGCCTCAACAAGGTCACGCTTATATGGCTTCCTGCAGCATGGACAACGCCCATCTTCCTCAAGAATTCTCTTATGGCAGAAAAGGCACAGCCGAAATCCACATAAACAAGGCAAGAAGCTCGTATCTGTCACATCCAAATCCTCATAACATATAGGACAAGAAGAGGGCACATTAGCAGCACTAGAACAGACCCATGGTAGCCCTCCCTGTCCATAATGCCTCTCTGTATTAGGGAAGCTCCGCTGCTTGGACAAATTTGGCAGACTCTGTGGACGGAACTCATCATCAGGTCTCCACGCCCTTCTATTACCATGGGCAAGTCCCAGTGCTACTGTTCTCGGGCACTCTTGCTTCACTTGCTCCCAAGTAAAACCAACATTACAGTAACTAGCCTGCACCTGCTTAACAGGTTCATGTTGCTCTCCAGAGGACTCTGATCCTTCAGAACACTGTCCATCATTTTGACTCTCTTGTTTGGTTTCATTTGCAGAAGCTAAAGCATCAGCCATAGCCTCCCAATCCTCCAAGCAATTATCATCACCCACACCTTCCTCATCTTCGGTGATGTTTCCAGAGCAACAACCAGCACTGCTGCCACTACTGCTGCTAGAACCAGTAAAAGTGGTACCAGCATCAGTACTGCCAAGAACACTACTTCCAGTAGGGCTATTGGAATCTGTATCAAAATCATGATGGATTGGTCCATTGTCATTCTCCTCTTCGCCTTTTCCGCCGGTTTCCAAATTCTTTCTCTCAACATTGCACGCCGGCGGTGAAAAGCGCGGCCCACTTGCGTCGTCCTTGCGTCCATTTTGCTTAACGGCACCTGAAATGATACAAAGAATTTAAAAGAGATGGAATGAAATAAAACATTATACAACTTCAAAAGAACAAACGCACGTAACCATGTATGTATACGCTAAAACGACTACACCGAGAGAGATGGAATATCGAGAATAAGCACCTTGAGAAAGCCATTGTTCACGACGAGCGTCACGCTTGTACTGCTTCAATCTTGCGGAACGATGCGTCTAAAAGTCCCCAAAATTAAAAAACAAAGAAAAGCACAACACACAATCCATAAATTCCACAAAGAAATATAAAGAACCCAAATGCCTACCAAAGGTATAAATTCTCCTCGGAAAGAAAATCAAAAGAAAAAAAAACGTACCCTCTTCTTCTTGCCGGAATCTTTGGCAGCACAAGGAATGACGGCGTTGTGGTTGATCGAATCGGAAAACATGGCTGCAACAATTTTAAGAACAGAGATTTGAAAAAACCCTAAACTCGTCCGATTGGAAGCTTTGCGGATATAATTATAACCTGATAATTTGTAGAGATAGAAAGTTAAACGGATAACGGAAACTCCTCTGCTCCGCTCGCCCTTAATTTTCAGAGAAGAGCAAATCCCAGTGCAATTTTATAGTACAACAAATTTCCCAAAATAACCTTTCATTTCTATATAAATTTCGGGGAAAACCTTCAAAATGTAGTTGATTGTGGAGACTCATGGTAGGGATAATGTGTCAAGCGGCATAGGCTCTATCTTTGACCTTATTAATTTCGTTCGTAAAGGGAAGCGACGTCGATTCGGGTGAGGAAACGGTGGGACTTTACTGTCGTTTTGCGCTTGATTGACCTCTAAAGATAGTTCTTTGCGCCTTTATTTTGTGACTCTCTTGGAGAAAAAATAAAGTCCGTTTGGAATATAATTATTCCAAAAATAAATTTATAGAAAGCTAAAATATTAACATATTTGGATACTTATAAAATTATATTAGAAAAGTTGAATGAATTTTTAATAGTGTTTGATATTTAACAAAGATTTTATAGAATGTAACTTAATTTTGACTTGTGTTTTAATTATAGCCCTATAAATCGAATAAAATTGAAATCGTTAAATAAGGAAAAAAATAAACCTAAAGATTGTTGATTAAAACTTCGAGCAAAAATATTCAAAATCCTACTAACAGGAGAACAATAAAAATAGGTGAAGACAATATTATAAATATTGGTACGATGTCGGCTGATAATCTAAAATTTTAAAATAAGAGGACTTTTTACAAAATTTTTAAAAAATTTAAAATTTTCCAGCCTCTCTTTATCTTTGGTCCCCTTTTAAAGTTTTTTAACTTTTATAATTATTGTGAATTTTTAATTTTATTTTAAAATAATAATAAATATTTTCACTACTAATAATAATTATAAATTAAATAAATCTTAAAATAAATTATTTTTTAATATTTTTTAATATTTATTAATAAAGTATTAATAAAATATTTTATTTTAAAATAAATAATTTAAAATTATTATTTATAAATTAATATTTTATATATTTTAATTATTAAATCAAAATTTATTTGAAATATATATATATATATTAAAATATATTTTAAATTTAATTATATTTATTAATAATTATTAAATTAAAATTAAATTAAAATTGTAATTATTATTTATTATTATGATTTTTTGAGACAGGGAAAAGACATACAAGATGCAGATAGATAATATGATAATGGATTATTTTATAATTTTTAAAATAATTAGGGTTATTTCATAAATTTAAAAATTATCCAAAATTCAGATTTCAGATTAACTGCCACTTAGACAAGATCGCATTAGAATCCAATCCAAGATCAAGTTCAAGATTGATTCGTAACATTGGTTGAAGAGGATTTAGGATTTTATATAAAAAAAATTGTCGTAGAATTGAGAGAAAAGGAAGAGTTAAATTGACTAGTATATTTTTACTCTAAATACTAAGGGGTCTTTGGGATTTAAAATCCAAGTAAAATGCTACTACTTTCCCTAGATTGGGAAAGTTTTACTTTGTAAATACTCAAAAAATGAACCAAACATGATAATATAAATTTTAGGAAAAGATTACTTTCCCAAGCAAGAAACACTAGAAACCTTATACTAATTCTTAAAGTTAAAGATATACTACGAGGAGCGAGAAAAGGTGACTATTACGATATACCGCAGATAACTGTGATTCTCCTGAGACTAAGGTTTGCGACACCGCATGTGGTAAGCTTCGGTTTTTTTTGACGGAACTTTTGCAAGTTATGGAAGCCTCGATCCAGAGGGACAACCTTCTAAAAAAGGCCGCACAAGGAAAAGGGACGAGGAGCCCTTCCCAACCAAACAGACATATAGCGCAACAGTGGTAGGGGTCTTCGGCGAGGAAGGCTCTGTGTCGTTGCTAAACTGGCTGGAAGACGAATCTGTTGAAGTGGCTGCTGGGGATATCACGACATCCACGGGGGAGCACAACGGTAATATACTTCCATCCCAAAGCTTCAAGGATAAACTCGATAAGCAGTGGGAGCAAGCCGTCGTTGTCAAGCTCTTATGACGTCGGGTGGGATTTCGCACGATTAGCTCCTACCTCCACAACTTCTAACGTCCGCGTGGTCCACTGAAAATCGTGGACATGGAGAATGTCTTCTTCCTTGTCAAGTTTAAAGACGAAGCCAACTACATCAATGTCCTCACGAACGGCCCTTGGGTGATATATGGCCAAGCCCTATCCGTCCAAAGGTGGATCCCGAGCTTCAAACCGACACAGGCGACAGTCACTTGAGTGGTGGTTTGGATAAGGTTTCCCAATCTCCCAATAGTGTGGTATCATCCTATGATTCTCCAGGCGTTGGGTAATTTGGTGGGCAACACGGTGAAGCTCGATGGGGCTACCTTGCAGACACAACGTAGGCATTTCGTGCGCATTGTTGTGGACGTCAACCTCAGTGTGCCCTTATGTCCGATAGTGGAGCTGGATAGTGAGACCTTGATGGTAGAGTATGAGGGGCTTCCACAGGTTTGGTTTGGATGCAGGATGATAGGCCACACCACTGGAGCTTGCCCAAAAAAGTTAACCGAACCCAATGAACCTTTGTCACCGTCACGATGCGTCGGAGAAGACGCACCAGTGCAGCAGACGATGTTGGGGACAATAGCAGAAGGGACACCAGATGGGACGGGCAGCGTTTATGGGTCTTGGATTCATGTACAAAGGAAACCATCGAGAGTTGCACAGACCAGGCAAGGAAATCTTGGTGAAAATCCGGCGAAGTCCACTATCGTCAACTGATCACGCCCAACGGTCCGATCTCACGCAACAACGAAGGCAGCAACGACTATTAGAGGAGGCTCTCATTTCCATATATTGGAACAGGGAGAGGATCGAGGGGAGGCGCCTCCTGCAGCTTCAGAAACAGCCTATCACATTACTTCCTCAAGCTTTGGGCAACAATTGGATGTGTCCAATTTAGTTGGAATTGGACAGCCCATCTTTAAGGGATTGAAGAACTCAACTGCCAATCCCTCCAGACATTCTAAATCTGGTTCCAAATGCAAATCTATCGTCACGACCCAATAGACAGTGGAGGGACAGGTTATAGTTTCCAGTAGTCAAGAACTGGCCTCGACTGAGTACATTCCAGTCCAAATCCAACCCACGACCACTAATACGAATTTAGTGGTTGAACTTTCGACCTATAATGACATAGTCTGTGATCACTAGCTCTTTATGGATCGGGACCTAGGTGCTGACGCGAGACCCCAATTAATGGAAGGAGTTGAGGCACCTGGAGAGGGAGATGGGGTTGGGCAAGTTGTGACTATAGACCCTCCCGACAAACCCCCAGATTTCAACCCGAAGCTGATTCATCAGGAAGGTGTTACAGATCAGGGACAGGATGAGGAGATGGTTCCACACACTCAAGAAGAGGAATCCCGAGATACCCCAGCCGGTGATACGAATACTACCCCGGTTTAGGGTTGTCGCTAATTTCTCGACCTTTTTTTATGTTGATTCTAATATGGAATTGTCAGGAAGCAGGAGGAACTGCCTTCCAGAATGTTCTGCAGAATTATCTTCGATTAAACAAACCGGGTATCTTAGTTCTGATGGAACCACGTATTAGTGGAGCTCGGGCTAAGGATGTGATTCTCTTCTTAGGGTTTGATTATTCCTTTAGAGTGGAAGCTAATCGGTTTTCGGGAGGAATTTGGCTCCTGTAGAAAGAGGATTTTCACGTCTCGGTAATCTTAGCACATAGGCAAATTATCTATACCCACGTTAAGATTAGGCAGGCTTCTTTTGACTTTACTGCCGTTTATGCCAGCCCTCAAATGGCCACTCAGTATATGCTCTGGCCAATTTTATCTTGGGTCGAACGCTCCAGTCATAGACCCTGGATTGTGAGAGGTGACTTTAACGTTAAACTGGAAATCTCGGATAAAAGGGCGGCAGTACATCTACGAGAGTGGTTAACTCCGATTTTAGGATTGGGTTTATCGTTGGATTCCATGACTTGGTTATGTGGGCTCGGAATATACATGGTAGCGTGGTTCGGTCCAAGCTCATCTTAGGGTCCTTTGCTCCACTTAATGTATGTCTCGACACCTTCCAAAGACATATTGGATAATGCTCAAGAAACTCACAGTGGAGGGCCAGACTTTGTCACTCGCTGGGCGAGTTAATTTAACCCAGTCGGTCATGGTTGTACTTCCTATCTTCACGATGCAAACTGTCTGAATCCCGCGACAACTTTGTGATGACCTAGAGAAAATTATGAGAGATCTTATTTGGGGTTCTGCGCCCACCCAGTGGAAAATGCACCTTTTCAACTAGGCACCAGTCTGTCAACCTAAATCCATTGGGGGCCTAGGGCTCAAACGGATCCGCCCTACCAATGATGCCCTCCTCGCTAAGCTAGGCTAGGCCCTTCTGACTCAACCAACGACCCTTTGGGTACAGGTCCTCAAAGCTAAATATAAGCTGCATACTTACCATATCCCCCAAAATATAGCGAGACCGGGGGCCTCAGTAGTTTGGAGGGGCATTTCGGTAGCCTGTCCACTTTTGCGATAGGGGAGCCATTGGATGCTAGGCAACGGTCGACGAATTTTATTTTGGCAAGATAACTGGGTATCAGGTTGGGGCCCGCTTATCCACGTGATGACCTCTCAAATTCCCAATCATAGTCTGATCGCCAAGCTTACCAATTTTGTGAATGCAGAGGGAAACTGGCTATGGCAGGAGTTTCAACAATACTTGCCTTCCGTAGTTTGTCTGGCGTTAGCATCTCTCTGCCCTCCTGCTAAGGAACAAGGGGACAATAAATTGACGTGGGGGCCTACCACCTATGGGAGGTTCATTGTGGCATCCGCATGTGAACTACAGGAAGGCCCCTATCTGGACACGAATCATAAGCTGTGGGAGGTTATATGGACATAGCCTGGACCTTAACGGATTTGTTCTTACCTGTGGCTACTAGATAACCGAAAAATCTTGATTAATCAACAGCGAGTGGTCAGGCACATTGCCGTGGACAGCAGTTGCCATTTCTGTGGCCAGGAAGAGACGACTTTACATGTTGTTCGTGACTGCCTGCGAGTGCAAAGTTTCTAGGGTAATTTCCCACGGGCTGTGGTTGATACGACCTTCTTCCAATAGGATGAGGGGCTATGTTTGGTGACTAACCTCAACAAACACTCCCAAGTCCAGCAGGTCGACTAGTATACGACCTACGACATAGCCATGTGGGTTTTATGGAAATGGCGTAACAGCAGCCTGTTCGAAAGGGAATTTGTCTGGCCGGAGGATGGTACAAGGATTGTTATAGACTATGTGGAATAGATTGGTCGCGTTAGAACTATGAAAAAGAATGTTTTCCTAACCCCGAGATTAGCTGTGGGGAGTCTAGTGGGCTGGACTAAGCCATCGAAGGGTTGAGTGAAATTAAATTCGGATGGGGCATTCAAGCTAGGGCCATCCACAACCACAGTTGAAGGATTAATTTTTTGGGAGGGGCTCGCCTTTATCTGCAAAATTCTGGGTCGTGTTCTCCAGCCTCCAGTTGACCTGAGACCTAGGCTTCAGACGCGTCATCGTCGAAGTCGATTCGCTAGAGGTCATTAACATTCTCTCTGCTTCTCACAGACCACTAACTGCGGGCTTTTCTTTAGTTGTAGGTATTCGTGGACTTTTGCAACGCGACTGGGATGTCCAATTGCAACATACCTTTCGAGAGGCCAACCAGTGTGTCGACAGATTGGTGGCTTTTGCACGAGTATTAAGTTTGGGTCTGCACCTTTTACAAGAGCCACCGGAGGTTATCCAGGAGCTTATTCACCAAGATGCGCAAGGAGTGTCGTATCCCCGTCATCAATGCTAGTTTTGTTTTTTTTCAATGTATTAAAAAAAATAAAAAAATAAATCATTTTAATATTATAAAATACTAAAATCTTGTTACAACCCAAATCACTTAAGAAAATATGCTTAACCTTTACCATTATGCAGGCCTTTAAGAAAGATATTAACAAGTTACACTACAAGTGTGTTGGTTTATCCTTTACAGTCAATTAGTTTGTCATAATTTAGTGACATAATTATTTATAAACATTCTTTATCTTATACATATTTAGATGTAGATAATAAAATCTATGAGATAACTGTACCTTACAAATTAAATTACAATGATATCATAATTATGAGATTCATATTGCATTTTATATATTATCCCTAAAATTTTCTTAATAATTGTTTTATTGAGATTGAATATTAATAGAACATAAAAAACTAACACATGTTTTGTTTCTTTATTATGAAGGAAGTAGTTGAGCTCGTAAATGAAGTATGAAGATACTTAAACAAATGTGTGAGTGCTTATTAGAGAATAAGTTCATTGAACTAGCCTTAAATAAAATTTCATTTGGAACCTCACTTATATGTTTATGGAAATTATCATTATGTTAATTGTATAAGTAACACTTTGACTTGAGATCTCCAAAGTATCTTATATAAAGATTGTTATGTTTTGATACTAATTGTAGCCTATTCTAGTTAAGAATAGCTCAATAATAAGCATTAGATGTAACAAGAACTATATGAAGATAATTGAGTGATCAATATAAGATTCATCATCCTAAAGTGATTAGGAGAATGTTTCATTATTCTTGATTAGTATTGATATGAAAAATTTTAGGTAAGATGACACTTTATAAAATATTTTATAAATATTATTAATATAATCAATTATTAACAATAGAGAATTAATATGGTTGGACTCACATATAGTAAATATTAATTTCATTATCTAATGTAGTAGATATTAGTTTCCTATCTATGTCTAATTGAAAAATTATATGATGAAAAGATTGAATTATACGAAAAAATTATACACAAAAGATTAGTCAAAATCACTTTTACATTCCTAAATATTCCAAGTGGTTATGATGCATTATTAAACGATAATCTTAATCTATAACAACAACAACACTCATTATGAATCCCAATCGATATGCTAGATTTTGAGAGGTCTAGTAGTACACAACTTACCCTAATTAGTAAAGAGATTGTTTCTAAAATGATAATCTTAATCTATAGATATAAATTATTTAATTAAATAATTAAAGATAAAATAAAGGAGCATAGTTTATTTAATCCTGAATATGATTTAGGATTATAATTTATATCTATTGCCAATAAATTTAGGTATCTAATAGGTTACACACAAAGAATGGGTTGAAAAGAGAAATGTGTTCAAATCAAGGTAGATTTGATTGTAAAGTTAGAAAAATTTATGATTAAATATGACATATTTAATAAATAATGAACAATATAATATATTGGATCTTATTTCTACACAAATGAAATTTAATTAGAATTAATTATTATTTTAATTGAAATTAAAATTTTATTTCCATTAAATTATTAAAATGTCTAAAACATATTATAAATAGGCTTAGACTTCAAGAAACTAGCACTTCTTGCCTATCTTTATAATAATTGTAGAGTTCTCTCATCTTGTTTTGTAGATACCTTTAAAAGTTAGATACTTGTGCAACTATAATGATTGAAATGAATGAGCTGATTTTAGAAACAGTTCAAGGGAAACGACTAGAACTGTTAGAATAAGGCATTCATGTTTTGTTATATTTTATATGTTAATTTTGTTGTAAACTTTTACATGATTCTAGATTTCAACAAATCACATATGAAATGGTTTTGTAATTATTTTATTACACATGGGATCGAATCTTGTCCCAATTTACTAACAAGGTGATCTTTGGTTGTGTTTCACAATTTTTAGTTGCACATGTTCATCACATTAGTTGTATAAATGTGATATTATTTGATCTACATTGTTGCTCAATAACTTTGACATGCATGACTATAAGAATCAATGTAAGAATGATGCATGTATTCTTAACACACTAATTTTCATATAAATATTAAGTAAAATACATCCAATAAATAAAAACCAACTTACTTGCAATCTTTCTACAATTTAAGTATAAAAGTCATATACACCTTATACTACTATTGAGAAATTTAAGTATTAGATGGGCACAATGAAGATGACCATTAATATTAACCCCTATCATTATACATGCCCTTAAAAAAGGCAATGATAAGGTCAAAATAAGTTAATTTATATTATGTTCCATAATATTAAGCCACATAAATCCACAATATCAATTATATATATAGCATGTTATTATTGCAAAAATCATTGTTAAAGTGACACTTGTACTTTTTTCACATCAACTTCCATATAAATATTAGATAAAGTGCATTTCACAAGTAAATAATAAAAATACATCTTTTACATTAGAAGAGTAGAAAATAAAAGCTTTTGTTTTTTAACCATCATTCATTAACCTAAGCATTAAATTGACTACATTAAAGTCAAACTTTGACACTAACCTCTTTGTTTTACATATTTATTAGGAGATCTAGAAACCATTTAATAATTTTCAATAGAATTTTAGATTTTGGTAATATCAACTAATTCTATTATGTTCGATTCATAATGAAGGCAATACTAAATTTGTTTAATATAGATTACAACTAATTAGTCTTTTCTTTTATAATTAGGCCAAATAGAGACTTAGAGGTCCTGGTTATGTTTATGATCTTTATATAGGTTTGATCTTTTAACATGTTTGTTAGGTATGGTATAATTATTATGTAAAGCTATCGTGGTGTCTTGATGATAGAGTCTAAACTTATGAGTAACTAGCCTGTGTCACTTTTTCATCTTATAACCCTATATTTAAGTGGTTTAAAAGGGGTTAGGTTTACTTCATCTATAATTTAACTTAAACTAGTGGGAGAGATAAGACAAAAGCATATGCTTCTTTCAATATGTATCACAGTGTCACACAGTGGAAGCCAGTCAGTTCACAGAATCACAAACAGATACACTTCTATGGCAGTTCTTCCAATTCATCGGACCACCTGTCCGGAACCCAGTCATAAATAAACACAATCCTAATCCCTCCATTATTTCCCCAGATTGAACATATAATAATTGAATGAACCATCTAGGATACTCACTTGCATTTTAGAAGCTAATACCTGGAAGTCTTAGTGACATCGGTGGATCGACGCTCCAAATATGCCTCTATACCAGTTACAGTATGCAATGATTACCAAAAATCCAATCAGTAATATTTCATAATGCACATGTAGCGCTTAAAATGTGTACAATGCATGTTCATGATTTTCCCGGCCCTAAATCCAAATTTTCAATCACCAAAAATCCGTCTAAAATTAGAAATCTAACAAAGACCGACAAGATTTCAATTCGGACCTCTATAGGTCCAAAAATAAATAAAATAGTGACCAAAGAATCATTACCCGGACCCACATCAATTTCCTGTCCAAAAATTCTCAATTTCCCATGAAGTGAAATTCAATATTTCACGAATCCGATGCCTCAAGAATCAGGTCAATCGAATGTCGGACGGAAAAGTTATGAGCAAAAGAAGGAAAATATATGATCCTAGTCGACTTGCCTGAGAATCCTAGTCGACTAATGCTACTGTGTATGTTCTAGTCGACTTATCTGAGGGTGCAAGTCGACTTATGCTACTACAATGATAGTTCTGGACAAACGTCCACCGACATCCCAACTTCAAAACTCATAACTCCTTGCTCCGAATTACAAATTGGACAAACTTGGTGTCTATTTCATAGAGAAAAGAGAGATCTACAAGTTTTATGAAGGACACAAAAGCCAATTTTACCTCTAAGAGTGTCAAAAATGCAATCAAAGTTACTGCCATCAATGCCTCTCAAAACAAAGGCAGATTTTGTCAAAACAATGTAACATTTTATAAAATCCATAACTTCTCATTCCTTTCTAAAATTACAAGATTTATTCTAAATGAAAGATCGAATGTGACCTACAACTTTCATGACAACATGAAATCAAATTCAATCGCAAGTAGGTCAAACAATTCAATAAATGATTCTACCCACTGAAAATGTCTGAACTGAATAGCAATGTTATAAAAAACATAACTTCTTGCAAAGAAGTCAAAAAATTGCATACTTTATACCTATGAAAAGATCAAACATAATACTACACTTCTCATGAAGGTCTTAATAGTCAATTCCAACTCTAACAAACTCAAAACTGTCTTGCAAGAGGCTACCCTGATCACTAGTCAATGACCTAACTTAGGTCCAGTCTTTGAAAATTCATAACTCCCAATTATGACATCCAAAATTAACATGTTATATCTCATTTTCAAGATAATTACTTCCTCTACAACTTTCCATAAGATCACTTGAGCCAATTTCAATCACAAAAATCTCTAATTTAGCTTTCAATCACAATACTCACAAAACCTACACTCATGGCTGGGTTTCACCAAAATGCACATAACCAGTCAATAGTTAACAATTCATAACTCCCTATACATAGGTAAAATGTTTTTCAAACTTTCCATACCTCTAATTAACACATAACTTTACATTTCTTCTTTTATAACCATGGTCTAATTCTGTCATTATGGACATTCAAATCTTCCATTAACAATCAGCTTTAACATGCAGTCACAAAGTTGGACCCCGTCCGCTTAAACCTTATAACTCATTCATTTCACATCCAATTAAGGTGATTCAAAGTTTCATTTTCGTAAACTCATATGGCTATCACATATCCAAAGCCGGTTCAAAAATAATATAAATTGGATTTATTGTGATTTTTACACACCTGACCTGTTTCGTTCTCTTCAGATCACTAAGGTTAGGAACAACCTTCACTTATTCGGACATAACTAGCAGAATCCTTATCAAATTAAAATTTCCTTTCTACAGCTCTTAAATGACACATTCTTGAACATTTTGTAAGAAGAGCTCGTCATCCAATTCAAACTCTAAGATCCTCAAACATTTAACTTTCAGGTCTTAGTTCAATCTCGCTGGTGTTCTGAACCCGATTCAATTAGGGGCCTATTACTCTCATTTGGCTCACCCTAAAATCGTGGAAAAATTCATGGAGATAGTAGACCTCTATTTATACAACTTCTATGTTTTGAGTTTCTCTATATTCAAACGTTAAACAGCTCAAACAAATTAGACAAGTGGAGCCACGAATCTGTCTTTGCAATCTCAAACCATCCCAACTCAAGTTAATCATCATTTTTGTTCAACTTAGCCATGCAATTAACCTTAAGTAACATCACAAGTAACTATAAAACCATCATAAGAACATATGATTTACCTTAAACAAGCTTCCACTCTTCTAGACTTCACAAGCTCACAATCCTCTCTAATTATTTCCACCACACAATCATCATCATCACTTTGCAAGGGAAGCTAGGTTAGGCTCTTACAAGCAAGATGAACAAATGGAGAAGAGTAGCACTTTCGGATGATAAGAAGTTTTTTAACTTTCAAGGTGAGTTTTTAAGTATTTCAAGAAGCAAGAGTCGTGGATGAATGGTGAAACGCCAACATAAAATAAATACAAGATGAGTCATAGGATACTTGTCCAAGTTAAGGAAGAAAAGACAAAATAAGAATAAAGACAAACTTTTAATAAAATTAAACACTAATGAAATGAATCGTTGACCCATTCAATTCCAATGGTTCCAATTTCAATCCCGAAATAATGTACCCAATATTTCAGTACCATTGGACAGAAATTTTCGATACTGAAAATCAACCGGTTCGCCACTTGGCGGTTTTTTTTTCGGTCCGGGAATTTTCTCTGAAAAATTTCAGAAAAATTCGTATAATTCCCGTAAAATGTAAAACTTATAATGATCCATTCCGAATAAATTTTTAAGCCCATAAACCACATTTTCAAAATAAAATCCCATTTAGGCACAATACCGGGAATGCCATGAATGCATGTACAGTTATTTTTCATGTGCAAAATTTCACTGTTCACAAATACCAGTATGCATAAAAATGTCAAATCAGTGCTATTCTCTCTCTCCCCTGACCAAATTACTATTTTACCCTTCCCGTCGGGGGTGGGATGCTACAACTCCCCCCTCCTAATAAAAATTTCGTCCGCGAAAGTCTCAGTCGATGGTTCCATATGGTAGACATTGATCACTGGTCATATGTCCCTACATGTCCCATACGCTTCATCAATCAATGACTCATTTTCTGAAAGATCACAATAAATAGACTTAATGAGTCGTTCAGTCACGTATTTAGCTATGTCAACTATCTCAGTTTATTTCAGAGTAGATCATTATTTCCGACCCTATGCCCTTATCACGTTTTATCAAGCCTTTTTCACCAGTAACATGTAGCCTAATTCATGCTCCATTGATACCTTTTTTGCCAATTCTGAGTACACCTTATCAAGGTGATACTTACAATAAAACCCTTCATCTCGTCTTTGCCACTCCCCTTTCCTTTGGTACTAACACAGTGACACCTATATCTATTTTGTTATAACCAGTGTTAATTCACCTAACTCATTTAGCCTATATATCTCATTGACTCTTAGCTCCGATTCATCTCTCCTTTGACAATTCACTGCTCTCTAGTGTTCACGCACTTTATTTGTATATGCATTTTACTATATTTCATTTGTCCGATCCGGTTCCACCTCATCTAACCCATTCAGTTTTCCTCAGTCACTTTCCTTCGTCTCACTCATCACCAAGATCTCGAATAGATTTTGGTCTTTGACTATTATTAGCGCTTTCAGCTTTAATGCAAAATATACAATCCTTATCAGTGATCACCATCGTTATACCTATAGTCACCGTGAGCTATATACCAAGCTCATATTCTATAAATTCCAAAACCTTTAAGCACTCCCACTGAGGAAATTCAACATATAATCACAGAGTTCTATAACCTTCGTAGCTAAAATACACTTTTAGCGTATTCCTACTAGGATGTCTAGCTTCGATCATTACTTACGCTTCCCTAACACTTCCTTTGCTCAAATCACTTTTTTCGGGTACACATACTTCTTCGTTAAATCACCAAATATCGTTCTTCCGATTTCACTCGAAAGATCAGATTCATTATGGGACTCACCATTTTGACTCCTGACCTCTTAAACGCTCTTACCTTTTTCCAGTAGAGTTGAATCTAAACCTTCAATACACTAGTAACATCTCAGTTTACCTCATCTTCTGCTTGACATTTAACACTCTTTATTGTCCTAAATTTGGAAACCCAATATCTACATTCGTTCTGTTTACTTCAGTATTGTCTGTTCACTGTTTTAGACTATACTCTACCTTTACCAGTATAGTATTGATTTATGTATGCCTTTCAAACTCAATCATGTTCTCGTAATTACACAATTTATGCATTATAGGAATGCCTGAACATATCTAAGGTCTCCAAAGCTTCGAACAATTTCTATCATAGCACCAATACCACTTAGTGAAACTTCAGTATACACTGCCCAATCTCTAAAGGATATGCTTATCATCAGTGTTAAATTTCTCCACGATTCCTCTCATTTATGATCATAGTCTCCAATTGATACCATTATTTACCACGCATATATCTCTATTAGGTTACTGCTAACTTCAACAGACATCACTCAATTTTGTTTTCATTGAGTCTACAATTGTTTTATTTGCGATCCCTTAATGAAGGTGACGTTACCTCACATCATTTTCAGTTTCCCCTTAGGACTTCTTGTCTCTATTTCTCTTTTCATTTAATTTTCTTTCACCACATCGACATATGCCAATGCCTATTTATTCGTACTGCACCTCCATACATTCCATTTCATTGAGTATTTCACTTTGTGGGTTGGTATTATTTTCTTAGCTTCAATTTAGATCTCCTTTGCATCAAATCTTATGGAGACCGATTTTTTCACATTGCAATAATTCCACTCACGTAGTTGAATCCTCTACATTATCGTACACACAATGCATATAATCTCAGTAGTATGTTCCACTTGTTATGCCCTAATCTCCTCTCTAAACATGACGCATTTCACTTTTGATTTAGTACATACTTATTTTCGATTTGTTCCCATCATGACCCTATTAACTTGACTAAATCTGTTCATCTTAACTCAATTTCTTGCTACAATCATCGATAGTTCACGAAATTCTCATCAACCAACTATTTTCCCTAATTGCTTTTCAATCATTTAATCGTTCGTAGTATCTCACAAGGATCAATTCCAACTATACTCGCTGTCTTCAAGTTTATGCCATAACTTGAATGCATAACTCGAATGATCAGAATATCCTTTGCACTAAGGTTCTGTGAGGCATTAAACAATTTCTTTGACACTACCACTTGGTATATACATCACAAAAATCATTTCATCTCATCCGGGGACCAATTAGTAGCTTCTACTATTAAGGATTCTACAAAACTCTTTTCCATTTATGCCAATCCTCGAACAGAGGAATTATTTCATAATCGTGTCTTTCTTCTTTCCTCGAATTCTTCACATACGTTACATCATTTGAAATTTTTAATTTCCTCCCAAACGAGCCCTATAAATTATGACCCTTATACTATAGGAACTATGATTAGCACTTAGTCAATAAATCACCGATCGTTTCCTCTATTATTTCCACACATAAGTTCAATTGTTTCACTATCCAAGGTATACTCACAAAGGTGTATTACCCTCAACTCAACAATTCTTTTCATATACCACTATTATTGTTTCATTTTCATTGTCCTTGTTTCACTATCACTATCATTGTTTCCTTTCCCACTTGTCATTGTACTTCTTTTTACATAGTTTTAGTCCCATCTCATTTACATGCAAGCTTGGCCTTTTAAGGTCATATCAACTTGACTTATATACCTTTGTCATCTCATTACTACTATTTTTCCCCTCACAATCCATGATTATTCACATTTTTAGTACCTTCGGGGATATATCCCCAAAACACGACAACATATTACGTCATTGCATCTTTATCCATTTACCCATCCATTTACCATTTCGTGTCCATGTACATATTCAACCAATCCAGAATTTTCGATGCCTATCGAGAAATTTCGGTCTTCCTTTTTCCCTACTATCCCCTTATACTGATTCACAAACTCTTAACACAATATTCTCATAACTATTTTGGTCCCAAACTCATGCGCTCATGATCATAACCGTTTCACGAGTCCATTTCAGTTCATCTATACACTTTCGTCTCACCATTTCTACTTCTTCCTAACCTTAGGATCACTTGCTCTTTTGTTTAAAAGTAGACCGTTCTGAGTGCAACATTGATATCATTACAATCTACGCTATCATCATCTATGATATCCATTAACACAAATGTAGTGAATCCATATCGCTAATCGGACCATATTTCCAATTGTTCCCATTTAAATCGCATATACAAGTCAACACTTTCATTACCTCATCGCCTTGAACTTTGAATCTCACAAAGCATACTTTAGCCACTATGTTTCTCATATCCACAATGAACCTTTCCAAACTATAGACATTTCCGTTTTCTTTCCGTAATATTGCCACTTTCAATCCCGATTCATTTTGGTATCATTCTTTCCTCAATCATTGAAGCTAACGTAGTCATACTTATACCACATTAGGGTTTATAACAACAATACAATATAAGTCTCATTATCCATTTTTCCTTTTTTTCCTTCCTAATTGCTCATACACTTCCATAGGTTCACATTCGATACATTCTCACTTTTCTCACACTTAATCACTTAAACACAAGTTCACACATGGGTTTATACTAAATGCGACTCGGACTAGGGATCGATTGCCATAGTCTGCAACGACACGACTCAAATACATGCAACTTAACCTATGTTTGAGATCGTGCCTAGATAAATTGCATTGGGCTCGATACCACCTAAATGTAACACCCATCGCTTCGTGACCAGAACTCGACATCGTTGGAGATATCCGAGTCCGTGTCCATGAGGTGGCGTCTACATCATCGATCAAAACTTCAAGATGAAATTTTTGTTTCTTTTTTCATTACACTCGTATGCATGGAATAGACGATAAACAATCTGAGCCCGTTTATAAATAAACATTTTCATTATTACAATCATTCAATAATAATTTACAAAACCATTTAATGAAAAAAGCCATAACCAAATTGGGATCACTATAAATCTGAGCATTCTTTTCGAGATTTCGAATATAATTAATAAGATACTAATGCAGATCTGGCCGATCCCGAACTCTATCATCCTCTTGCATACGGTAGACATACTCCCGTGTTAAGCGGGTACTCTTCGAGACTGAAAATAGATGCAAATTTTGGGTGAGTTTTGCGAACTCGATGAGAACCATTATCGATGGTTCGCCCAATTCATGCAAAGACACAAGCAATTCACAATTCCCGAAGGCATTACGCCTTGTTCTCATTTCCGATATTCAATCAACTATGTATGCAATGCACATGTGACACTAGTTGATTTCGATGCATGTGACCGAGCGATAAACAATGAGCGGTGTACGATGACGCATCTAGGGAGTAGGAGAGCCCTCCAGGTATGCACTAACTCCCTTTGAGCTCGAGCTCTTTTTCATGTCGATGTCGATGGCGACTCTGGTCACAATGTTGTTAATATCCGGTTATGCATTTGTGTATGAAATGCATGCCCAATTTAACGATCCATATAAACCATTTGCTACAATAGAGGCAACAAAATGAAGCACGATATAGCAAAGAATTGATCACATCACAATTAGCGATAACGATACAATCAATTCATGTATCACGGTGTCACACAATGGAAGCCGTCGATTCGTAATCACAAATAGATACACTTCTATGGCGATTCTTCCAATTCATCGGACCACCTGTCCTAACCCCCGATCATAAATAAACACAATCCTAATCCTCCATTATTTCCTAGATTGAACATATAATAATTGAATGAACCATCTAGGTTACTCACCTGTACTTCCGAGCTAATACCTGGAAGTCTTAGTGGCATCGGTAGATCGACGCTCCAAATGTGCCTCTATACCAGTTACAATATGCAGTGATTACCAAAAATCCAATCAGTAATATTTCATAATGTACATGTAGCGCTTAAAATGTGTACAATGCATGTTCATAATTTTCCCGACCCTAAATCCAAATTTTCAATCACCAAAAATTCGTCTAAAAATTAGAAATCTAACGGCACTGACAGTACTCAATTCAAACCTCTATAGGTCTAAAAATAAATAAAACAGTGACCAAAGAATCATTACCCGGACCCACATCAATTTCCCGTCCCAAAATTCTCAATTTCCCATGAAGTGAAATTCAATGTTTCACGAATCCGATGCCTCAAGAATCAGGTCAATCGAATGTCGGATGGAAAAGTTATGAGCAAAAGAAGGAAAATATATGATCCTAGTCGACTTGCTTGAGAATCCTAGTCGATTAATGCTACTGTGTATGTTCTAGTCGACTTATCTGAGGGTGCAAGTCGATTTATGCTACTACAATGGCAGTTCTGGACAAACGTCCACCAACATCCCAACTTTCAAAACTCATAACTCCTTTCTCCGAATTCCAAATTGGACAAACTTGATGTCTATTTCATAGAAAAAAGAGAGATCTACAAGTTTTATAAAGGACACAAAAGCCAATTTTACCTCTAAGGGTATCAAAAACGCAATCAAAGTTACTGCCCAGTCAATGCCTCTCAAATCAGTGCAGGATTTTGTCAAAACAATGTAACATTTTATAAAATCCATAACTTCTCATTCCCTTTTCTAAAAATTACAAGATTCATTCTAAATGAAAGATCGGAATGTGACCTACAACTTTCATGACAACATGAAATCAAATTCAATCGTAAGTAGGTCAAACAATTCAATAAATGATTCTACCCACTGAAAATGCCTGAACTGAATAGCAATGTTATAAAAAACATAGCTTCTTGCACAGATGTCAAAAAATTGCATACTTTATACCTATGAAAAGATCAAACAGAATACTACACTTCTCATGAAGGTCTTAACAGTCAATTCCAACTCTAACAAACTCAAAACTGTCTTGCAAGAGACTGCCCTAATCACTAGTCAATGACCTAACTTAGGTCCAGTCTTTGAAAATTCATAACTCCCAATTATGACATCCAAAATTAACATGTTATATCTCATTTTCAAGCTAATTACTTCTTCTACAACTTTTCAGAAGATCACTTGAGCCAATTTCAATCACAAAAATCTCTAATTTAGCTTTCAATCACAATACTCACAAAACCTACACTCATGGCTGGGTTTCACCAAAATGCACATAACCAGTCAATAGTTAACAATTCATAACTCCTTATACATAGGTAAAATGATTTTCAAACTTTCCATACCTCTAATTAACACATAACTTTACATTTCTTCTTTTATAACCATGGTCTAGTTCGGTCATTAAGGACATTCAAATCTTCCATTAACAATTAGCTTTAACATGCAGTCACAGGTTGGACCCTGTCCGGCTTAAAACCTTATAACTCATTCATTTCACATCCAATTAAGGTGATTCAAAGTTTCATTTTTCGTAAACTCATATGGCTATCACATATCCAAAGCCGGTTCGAAAATAATATAAATTGGATTTATTGTGATTTTTCCACATCTGACCTGTTTCTGTTCTCTTCTGTATCACTAAGGTTAGGAACAACCTTCACTTATTCGGACATAACTAGCAGAATCCTTATCAAATTAAAATTTCCTTTCTACAGCTCTTAAATGACACATTATTGAACATTTCGTGAGAAGAGCTTGTCATCCAATTCCTTCTCTAAGGTCCTCAAACAATTAACTTTCAGGTCTTAGTTCAATCTCGCTGGTGTTCTGAACCCGATTCAATTAGGGGCCTATTACTCTCATTTGGCTCACCCTAAAATCATGGAAAAATTCATGGAGATAGTAGACCTCTAGTTCTACAACTTATATGTTTTGAGTTTCTCTAGATTCGAACGTTAAACAGCTCAAAACAATTAGACAAGTGGAGCCACGAATCTGTCTTTGCAATCTCAAACCATCCCAACTCAAGTTAATCATCATTTTTGTTCAACTTAGTCATGCAATTAACCTTAAGTAACATCACAAGTAACTATAAAACCATCATAAAAACATATGATTTACCTTAAGCAAGCTTCCACTCTTCTAGACTTCACAAGCTCACAATCCTCTCTAATTATTTCCACCACACAATCATCATCATCACTTTGCGAGGAAGCTAGGTTAGGCTCTTAGGCCTTGAAGATGAACAAATGGAGAAGAGTAGCACTTCGGATGATAAGAAGTTTTTTAACTTTCAAGGTGAGTTTTTAAGTCTTTCAAGAAGCAAGAGTCGTGGATGAATGGTGAAACGCCAACATAAAATAAATACAAGATGAGTCATAAGACACTTGTCCAAGTTAAGGAAGAAAAGACAAAATAAGAATAAAGACAAACTTTTAATAAAATTAAGCCCTAATGAAATGAATCGTTGACCCATTCAATTCCAATGGTTCCAATTTCAATCCCGAAATAATGTACCAAATATTTCAGTACCATTGGACAGAAATTTTCGATACCAAAATCAACTAGTTAAGCCAACTTGGCGATTTTTTTGTTTTGATTAGAAATTTTCTCGGAAAAGTCCAAAAAAATTCCTATAATTCTCGTAAAATGTAAAACCTATAATGATCCATTCCGAATAAATTTTTAAGCCCATAAACCACATTTTCAAAATAAAATCCCATTTAGGCACAATACCGGGAATGTCATGAATGCATGTACAGTTATTTTTTATGTGCAAAAATTCACTGTTCACAAATACCAGTATGCATAAAAATGCCAAATCAGTCCTATTCACTCTCACCCTTGACCAAATTACTATTTTACCCTTCCCGTCGGAGGTGGGATGTTACAGTGGGCGTACAGAACAACCCCAAACGGGGCCACTGGTGAGACACCGTTCAGAATGACCTTCGAGGCAGAAGCCTTAGTCTCAGTAGAAGTAGCACTACGTAACCAACGAGTTACCAGTTACGAAGAAGAAAGGAATGATGAAGCTCGCAAGGCAGAACTGGTACTTCTCAGTGAAGATAGAGAAAGGGCAGCTGCTCGTTCGGAAGTCGTCAGATAAAAAGCAATGAAGTTCTACAATAGAAGGGTAAAGCCGAATGACATAAAAGTCGGCGGATACGTCCTGTGAAAGGCCGAGGCGGTTGGAAAGCATCCTGGGAAGCTTGGTCAGACATGGGAAGGACCCTATCAAGTGGTCAAGCAAGTCGGGCATGGCTCTTACATCCTGCGCGATACGAATGAGAAGATTCTACCGAGGCCTTGGAACTCTCAAAACCTGAAGGCGTTCTACCAATAGATAAGCCTTATTTTAGTTCTCATATCTTTGTTTATTATTGTTTATTGTACGTGCAACTTGTGAGTACCTTTTTTCGTACCCCGCCAGATTAGGTTTTTAACACCCGTCCTTATCATCATCAATAAAGGGGTTTCAAATTTCTTGGCAAGAAAAATCTCACTAAATTTGGCAAGAGGAGAAAATTCCACCAAATGATCGGCCTCGACATCGCTCAGCCAGGTTGCCAAGACAAGATCTTGGAACCATCGCTCAGTCAGGTTGCCAAGATAAGATCTTGGAACTATCGCTCGGCCTCGACATCGCTCGGCCAGGTTGCCAAGATGAGATCTTGGAACCATCGCTCGGCCAGGTTGCCAAGACGAGATCTTGGAACCATCGCTCGGCCTCTACGCCGCTCGGCCAGGTTGCCAAAACGGGATCTTGGAACTAGGCGATGCCAAGAGCAAAAATCTTGGATCGCTCGGCCTCACAATCGTTCGACCAAACTCTGTTGCCTCGGTCGACCATGACTCTCTCAGACCCTACAACCAATCGATGCACATCGAATGCGCTCGTTCACTACCTGCTATTGGAAAAGATCATCCAATCTTAACACGACAGATGAAAGTGATGAAGAATAAGAGAATTCTATTTCCTTGAATTTATGTCCTGGTCACAAACCCGACCAGGTGAGCATAAAAAAATTAGTTTGGGGGAGAGGAAGGGCCAGCAGCAGGATCGGCAGGAGGAGAGGAAGGGCCAACAGCCAGATCGGCAGGAGGAGAGGAAGGGCCAACAGCTGGATCGGCAAGAGAAGACAGCGGAGAGACATCATCTTCCTCGTCTGAGCTCAGGTCCAGCGCCTCATCCGCAGGACCTCTCTTTCCTTCTCAACTATCCCTCTTACCTCCTCAAGTGAGAGACCGAGCTCAGAAGGAAGCATCGGCTCGACATAGTCCTCGAAGGAAGGAATACCCGGCTTCGTCGGGATGGCAAGCGCTATGGCGATTCCTCGAGATGGAAAGAAGCGAAATCAGCAAATTCCAAACACTCTTGGCGTAAATATCGCTCTTTCCATCGCTGATTGCTTCAATCCTTTGCTTCTTGACAGAGGCCTGCAGCTCTAACATTTTCTTCTCGACCTTTATTTTCTCTCATCACGCCTCGTGACACTCTCGGAGGCTTTCGAGCGAAGCTCCTCCTCGATCGCACCTCAAGAAGTGGCATCGACCACCTTTTTCCTTAGGCGCTCAATGCGGAGCTGCAACACTTGGTATTCACTCTCCAACTCGGCCTTGGAAGCAACCATTCTACCCCTCTCCTCCTCCCCTGAAGTGAGTTGAGCTCTCAAAATGCTCTTCTCTTCCTTCAAAACGCTTTTCTCCCCCTCCAGCGAAGAGAGTTGAGCTCATAAGATGTCCTGTCCCTCCTTTGCCTCTGAAAGTTCAGCTCTTAGAGTATTTACTTGCTCAAGGAGGTCGTGAACCTCCCGGTCTATTGTCTGCCTCACTTCATCGAGCTGATCAAGACGTTGGTACATCGCAGAGGCGAACACCAGATCCCTGGAACACCTGCGGACGATACTAGCCATCAGTTGTTTATTGTTCAGCGTATCCAAAAACTCCTCGTCTGTAGGAGGAACAACTTTCTGGGCAATGTGCAGAGCCACATTAACGTCCCTAAGCGATGCAGTCTTGTTAAGACTGATCGTGGACTCCCATTTTCTGCCACTAGAGGCTCGCTCTTTCCCTTTGCCCTTATCCAATTGGGGTGCTTGCTTTTCCCCATTTCTCTCTCCAGCTGACTGGACGATCGACCAGCACTCCGAGCGGTCCTCTTTCTTTTGAATGGCGGCTCTATCTCTTCCTCCTCTGACTCTGCTCGGTCTGCACTCATCGGTTGGACCGGTAACGATGATGACAAGTCAGGCCGGTCCTCAGTAGACGGAAGGGCCAGAACTGCTACAGGCTGGTCCGGCATCGCCGGCTGAGCGATGTCTTCACTGGCCTCTGCCTCCTTCCTCTACTTCTTCCCCTTGGCTTGCCTTTTGGATTTTAGGGGACGGGAAGACCCAGCGAAATCTTGGACCCTTACCATGGCTGCACAATCATAGAAGCAAGTTAGAAATCGAAATCAAAACTTGTAAATACGACAGATAAATAAACTACGAGGAATTAACCAGGAGGGGCAGTCTCCTCTTCCAGCCCTCTAATTCGGGGAGGGGGATCAATCAAAAAGGCATTGACTAATGCCCCTCCACGATACCCTAGAATGAGATTGTCAAAAGAATATCGACCGAGCGCCTTGATCCTACCGATCACCTCCCATTCTTCTCGAGAAAGGTGTAGGTCGGCAATGTCATTCCATCGCTCGGTCAGGGAATACCCCCACGGTCGGGATTCAAAAGTGGATCCTGGGAGCCTCACGAAGAAGTACTTTGTTTTTCAAGCTTTGATTGATCCTGCTGTTCCAGCAGGACGATACCTCGCATCCCTATACTGGAGGTGAGGAATCCCGGCCCTACCGCTCGAGCTCTAGTTCATCCTTAAAAAGTTTCGTAGAACACTGACCGATGGAGGACACCCAAAATTATGGCACAGCAAAGCCAGACTGTTGATGAACCTCCAGCCATTTGGGGGAATCTGGCTCGGCCCTAAGTGATAGGCACGCCATACTCCATCGATGATCGGGACGTACAGAAGCCTCATACCATCGACCGAGAAAAAGCTTTCTGTCACAGCAAAGTAGCCACACCCACTGCTATAAATCATTTCGTTCTGGCCAGCCAGCCTAGGCCCCCAAGACGAGGGGATATTGTGCTTAATAACCGACCGATTCAGCTCCCTTTTGGTCATCGTCAAAGGGTCGCTCGGTGGTTTCTCAATGATTTGTCCATCCTTCACAGCTTTCGCTCAAACTTCCTCATTCCCTTTAACTCAAGCGCCTCATTTACGCCGACTTAAGCACCTCCACCGCTTCCGCCGCTGTCTCCAGCAACCCAACAACCTGTAAAGCTTCTTCAACAACCAGTTCCTAATGGAGCTCCATCATAACCGTACTTACTTCCCCACTAGGACTCGGGGATGCCGGTGGCGAAGGTTGGCGAGGAGGCAACGGAGAAGGAGAGGGGGAGCTAGATTCGTTCCTAGAGCTAGTTGACGACATGTTTACTGAAAATCACACTTACAGGTGGGAAAAAGAAGAAGGACATACCTAGTTTAGAGACTGGAACTGAGGATTTGGTTGACGATGAGAAAGGAAATTTCTATGACTGCTAACAGGGAGATAAAGAAGAGAGGAAACGAAGATTGAAGAATCGAGCATGCAGAAAGTGAAGAGGTATATCAATCCCTAGCGTTTATAACAAGATACCAAGCGGGCGTACTGATGAAACTTGGACACACGGCAAAATCTGGGCCGTGCAAATTAGGGTTATCAGTTACCCATAGCGGCGCAGCAGTTGAAAGGACGTATGTGACAGTTGTACAACGATTACAAAAACGTTTCGTTTCAAATTTCGAAAACCTGTCAGAGGACACGCGCCATTAGTAATGATTAAATTCATTGTTTCAATTAGACGCCTGCGCTCGATCGGTCGATCTTATGTTACGCTCGATTGGTCGATCTTATGCCTACTTTCGATCGGTTGGTCCTATCTCTATCTTCGATCAGTCGGTCTTACCTCGAGTCGTCACGCACTAAGTGTTGATGTTCGACCGATCGGTCTATCACGAACTGTCATACAGACAAGCTGCGCTATCCTTATGTACTCCTTCGACCCCTCCCCTTGGTCAGACTCGAGGAGTAAGGGGTTTATGGTTGGGTCGGTCGTGCTAGGCCCAAGCCTAGACTCAAAAGCAGTAGCGTGGGCGATCGGTAATCCTTTGGAGACTGACCTAATTCCTGCGGGTAAATCATATAAATTTAATCATATGAAAAAAGGTACGATTCCCATAACCCTATTTTTCTCTACCAGCTACCAAAAACTCTCACAAAAAGCTGACTTGAGCGTCGGAGGGGCCTATCGAAAATCAACCCCCAACGTGTCTTTGTTGTTCTGCAGGTATATCTGACCTAGAATCAACCAATCCCATAGATCAGCGGTGGTCAAATTTCACCGAATCCGTGAAACCACTTATGATAATGAGGAGTTATATATTGATTACAATATTTATTGATTATAATATATTAATTAATGTGGTCGAGTAAGGATGATTTATTAAATTAGTTTTTTAATTTGAAGTATTTTTCAAAATTACGTGAAACTTATTAAAATTTTTCTTTGACCAAATCGAGTCCTTTTTCAAATAAGTTTCAAAGAAATTATTAAAGTCTAATTAATTTTGTCTAAGTAGGAGAATGTTATATTTTCTATGAGAAGTGCAATTAATTAGTCTTTTGTTTTATAACTAGGTCAATTACAAACTTAAAGGCCCTCGGTTATATTATATATATTTTTAGGGTCAGTTTCTCAACAAGGCTATTAAATGTTATAGGATCATTGCGTAGAGCTATTAGGCCCTCGGTTATAAGTGTTATTGTTATTTAATGAACTTATAATATTAATTGAATTCATAAGTATAGTATATATTGGAGCTACGATTTTGTTGGAATTTCAAATATGAGTGTCGAAACTTATTTCAAAAGTTGTCTTATTCTGACTTACTACAAGACGTAGGTTATTATATATAATAGGAAGTATCTATTTTACTATTGAAGTAATGTTCGCATTTGCGGAACATTAATCTAATTTTACTAATATTATAATTTGTTGTCATTAGTTTTAATACTTTGTTTCTTGTTGTCTAAATTGATTTGCGCAATTTCGTTTAGCAAATGTTAATATGATATTTTAGAGCAACTTTTTGCACGAAACAATTTTTCGCCAAAGAGTCACTGAAGCTAGGGGTTTTAAAAAATTCCTACTAAGAGCATAAGTCTGGAAGAAGAGGACATGTCCAAAATAGGTTCTACACTCGACAAATAGGCTTGTGTTCGAATTTGAGATCTGTTAAAAATTGGCTCAAGCCAACTTATTCCATACAAGTTAAGAGTGGAGTCTCTGCAACTCTCATAAGTCTTGGAAGAAGAGGACATATCCATATTGAAGATACAGAAAACCTCTAATTTTAGTTGAATTATTAAATATAATTTATAAATTAATATGTTTATTAAATAATTATTTATTTAATATACAAGAGAAAATATCGATTGTACTTTCGTTATTATTAAAAATTTCCTTAATCACAAAATTAAGCCATATTCTAACAATTGTTATAGAAGTTAACTTAATTATATTAAATAATTAAGTTAATCATATTCTAATAATAAGTTTTGTTATCATAATATCTTTGTAGAGAATTAATCTTAATTAAATCACGAACATAGCAGAGAAACAATTTTAATTTTTAATTATATCTTTTATAACAACAACAACAATAAAACTCAGTAATTATATCTTTCTATTTGAATGATTTGAATACTATGATTCATAAATAAAAGGAGTAAAATGTACTTAATTTGAATTCCTACATAATTTTTTCAAACTATCAATCACAAGTTGTCTATTTGTCCGATCTCTAGTACTATCTATAAATTAGAGAAAAAAGCCCAAAAACCCAACACCGAAAGAAAATACATGATTGCTAACTCCCTTATGCACGAAGGTTTCTTTTTATTAAAATTAAAATATTTAATTATAATTAAAATTAACACTAATTATAATTATACTTTAATTTTAATAAAATAAAATATTTATATTTGATTTTAAAGTTTCTCAAGATTCAAAATTAATTCCTACTCAATTTAAATTGAATTTTCTCTTTAACTACCATTTTATACATGACTCATTATGTTTATAATTGCAAAACCCAAAACTTTCCTTTCATTGAATAAAATTTTTCATGTTTGGTTAATAGTATTTTCGGATGAATAGTAAATTTTTGTGGGACCTAACCTCAACATAATAAAAATATCCAGAATAATTATTAGAGTTTAATGATACTAAAACGGATCAGAAACAAGTCGTATAGGATCGATTTTGAGAGTTCCGAAAGTTTAGGACTAAAATGTCCTTTTCAGAAAGTAATAGGTATTACTGATTTTTAAACTCATTCGAAAATTTTTAAAGCATCCAATCAATAAGTATTGACCCTAATTAGAGTATTTCATGGTCAATTTGATGGTAAGATGATTGTGGAATATTTTCATAATTTAATTCGGTTAGTTGATAAATTAAATTCAATAAAGGGCAATTTGGTCTTTTTACATGTCATTAAGGGTAATTTGATCTTTTTACATGGTGTTAGTGGAAGAATGAGTCATTAGAAGAGAACCAACAGGAAGTTGAAGTGTGGAAGCCATTAAATGAGCATTAAAAGGAATACAACAAGACTTTTGTCTTCATTTGAACATAAACTTGCGAGACCAAACAAAAGGGAGAAAATAAGAGAGAAGAAGGGACATTCGACCAAGGAGGGAGAAGAAGAGGGCAGCTACCATTTTTCATGGTTTTGGAGCATAAATTGTAGAGATCTTGATCAAGCGAAGGTACTCATCAAATACCAAGATATTGGAAGATAAATTGGTAAGTTTTCCTAACATAAATTTCTAGTTTTGGGGCTTTTTAATGGGATAGATTTATGTACGATAAATGATGAATTTTCACTTTCCATGGAGTAGATAATAAGTTGGCAAGCATTTAAGGGATGAATATGACAAGAGAAAGAATTATGTTTAGTGAATGTTTGTATTTGGTTCTCGGATCACTTGAACCAGACATCTTATTTTGACATTACTTGGCCTATATACCTCCAAATTGGGTGATTACAATTGGATATGAAACATAAGACATAGTACTAAAAATTATTAGAAGAGATCCTGACCTAGTTCTGGCTGAATCATAGAGGAATTTGAGATTAAAAATGGTGATTTGATGTTGCCCTTGTGTTGGAGTAGCTTGAGATGTTTTGTGCATGTTTCTTGAATTAGAACTTCAAATGGTATAATTTTTTATGATACGGAAATTAGAGACATAAGGAAACAAATGTCTAGAAGATCTCAAAGCCTAATTTGAACGTTTGCTATGTGAAAAGTAAGGAACAAGTGAAGGTATAACTTAGACATAGACCATATCCTGGCTCATCATACATCATCATGATATGGTAAATTAAATTAAGTGAGATAGTGTTTTTATGAAATTGATAAGTTGTAATGAGTAAAAATATGATTTTAAGTGACTTTTAAGTTAGAATTGGAAGCGAAGAATAATAAGTTAGCTTTTAGTAGTAAACGAAATACGATTAGATGTTACACAATTAAATACTAATCTAGACTTGATTAAACTGAATTTATAGTGATAATGTCTTATTTCGAATTTGGAAATAAATACCTAAGTGAAATGTGCTTGTGTAGGTAAAAGAAAGGCACAGAACACATGAGTATGCTTGGCGATAAAGTCGTTTAACAGTGAATACCTTTTAAATGTATTTTATGAAAATAATTTCTATTCTATCGTGAAGTGAATATGGATTATGAGTTTTATATGAATGATGCATTATAAGTGAATATTATGAATACAATTTTATGTTTTAGTAATATATGAATTAAAGTTTGAAAGTTAAATATTATATGATTTGAGTTTATATTGAGATGATGTTATTGGTTGATAAAAAGGAAATGGTTTTTAGCCTACGATATACCGATAGGTTTTATAGATATTAATATATTGGTGTATAACGGTTAACTTAGTGCGGGTAAGCGATGTAGAACATCTCCGTAACTAATGGTTGACCAGTTATAGGTAAGCGATGTAGAACCAGCTCCATAACTACCAATATATAGCGGTTAACCTTGTACAAGTAAGCGATGTAAAACCAGCTCCATAACTAATGTTTGACCAGTTAGGGTAAGCGATGCATAACCAGCTCCGTAACTACTAATGTATGATGGTTATCCTAATGTAGGTGAGCGATGTAGAACCAGCTCTGTCACTAGTGATTAACCAGATCCCTGACTTTATGCCTTAAGGTACCATATGGCAAAGAAGCTAGCAATAGGCTATTGTATAAGAAATTCATGACATTTTTAATGCCTCCACTATTTATTTGAAAAGTAATTTGAGAAATTTAGATTTTAGGAAGCATATATGTTTTATATTAAATATTGAATTATGTAAATTGAGATAAATTTGTTGTAACGAGATTTAAATAATTAAGTATGATTTGAATAGAAATTCTAGCACTCATTGAGCTCATTTAGCTCACACTCTCTTTTCTATTTTTAAATGAAACCTCCCAAGTGCATGATCAGGGGCTTTAATAGCACGGACTCCACCTCACGACTAGTCAACTTCGTCACGTGTTGCTTTGTAGTCATCTTTGCCTTGTAAATATTTTTTTGAACATTTGCATCTTAATGAATATGTTTTGGACTATATCCTGTGTGAAGAACACATGTGTATAAATGTTTTAAAGTTAAATACATGAATATGTCTGAGTTTATTTTTAAGATTATTGAAGTGACTATTGAGATCACGGATATGGATTTTGTACCATACAGGTCGGTACGTACCGTACCGGTACAAAATTTCAAATTTAGGTACCGGTTTTAAATACCGTTATGCAAACCAATTTTAATCTGTAATTCAAGATATTGATTGGTATGCAAAATACCGACCAAATACTACTAGATCTAAAATTTTAAAATTTGGAGGTTTTTGCAAAATTTCAAAATTTTCAAAATCTCTTCCTCCTTTTTTCAAACTTTTAAAATAATAATAAATATTTTATTAATAACAATAATTATAAGTTAAATAAAACTTAAAAATAAATTATTTTTATTTTAATACTAATAAATTAATTTTATTTTATTACTAATTATTTTTATTTAAATTTATTTTAATATTTATATAATATTTATTAATAAATACTAATAAATTAGTTTATAAATAATAATTTTAAAATAATTTATTTTAAGAAATAAATAATTTTAAAATTATTATTTATAAACTGATATTTATTTTATATATTTTCAATTATTAAATCAAAATTTATATATTTTAAAATTAATTATATTTATTAATAATTATTAAATTAATTTTATATATTAAATGAAATTGTGATTGTGTCTAATTAAATGTAAAATGAAATGAAATTTGAAAAACAACAATTCTAAAAAATAATTCAAAATTTTGATAAAATAGAAAATAATTAATAATTCAAAATTTTGAATGATTTTCATTATTTTACAATTAATTATTATATTTAGATAATTATTATATATTGATATATATATTATATAGACAATTATTATATATATAAATAATTAAAATATAATAAATATATATATAAACTGAAATGAATAAGATATAAACAAAAAACTAAATTAAATAATCTACATCTTTACAATATGACAATGGACTATTTTGTAATTTAAAAATGAGGACAATTTTATAAATTTAAAAATATTTTTGTATTATTATAATATTTTAAATACTTTGTATTATTCTTAATTTTATAATTGTATGATGATAATTATCTTTATTTATATTAATTGTAGTTATTTATATGTAAAATATTTAAAATTATTGTTATTTCATATTAATTGTCATTATTATTTATTATTAAGATTTTTGAAAGCATGGTTGACATTATACAAGTATAACTGTATAATATACCAATATAGACTATTTTGTAATTTTAAAAATTTTAGGACTATTTCATAAATTTAAAAAATTCTCAAAGCGGTACCCATTACCAACCTAGTATCAAAGATGCAGCTTAGTTCAAAGCTCAATCCGGTACCAATCCCGGTACGGTATTCATAACATTGATTGAGATTGCTTGTGAATGGACTTAAAGTCCAAAATTTGTAGTAGGGATTTTGAGATGATTATAGAAGTGTTTTGCACTTTTACAGGGCTTTCGAAAATTTTGAGTAGGTCAAAATATAGTTGTTGTGTTGTCAAAATTTTTAATAAAAATGTTTTTTTTTAAACTCCACTACTTATATCTTTTTAATGTTAAATTAAAGCTTTCTTGGTAAAAAGGCAATAGGCTTAACTCCATGAGAACTTTCCAGCTTGATCAGATATCAACTGGAGGGCCACCGTGAGGTGTCGGGCAAGCCATTTAGTCATTTCAAGATAGGGCCCTATCAATAATATGTTAGGAATGATTATAAATTACAATTTTAGTTCATAATTAAAATTTGAAAACTAGAAAACCTTTTAATTTATCTTTATTAATTCTCTAATTAAATAATTTGTAGCTATAAATCAAGATCGATGTCTAACAATATGTTGATTATTTTATTCATAAGAAAAAAACATAAAATTTTCTAGTTTTATCGTTTTGCTAATATCTTGCCTTGATGAAACTATAATTAGGAATAATTTAGGAATAAAAATAAATGCAAATTGAATATTATAATTGTGAACTTATTGCAATTTTAATTGTACGAGAATTATTGCAAGGCCTTATCTTTATTATTAAAATGTCAAATATAATTAATAAAATACATAAAGGTAAATAATGCATTTATTTAATTATGTCACAAAATTTACAATCAACTGATTTATTGTTAGCCATACACCAACAATCTCCCATTTATACTAAATGAATCGCTTAAGTATGATATACTATAACTTTATATAACGATTATGCTACCGATTGAATAATAGACTAGTGAGAGAATTCCACCATATTTTTACATTGAGCATTTGCTTAAATCTTTTAACCTTCATCTCAATTATCATTATAATTAAAAAGATGCCTAAATACATATTTGGATCTTTAATGTTTTGTATGTATAATGACTCTAATGTTCTACATTACATTAATATTTTAACAATGCAAAAACCATATCAAGTGTATTAAAGAGCTTATCGATCCAAATAAGTTAAGCCAATGTACTTAGTATACAAGGCTCTCCACTTTACGAGAGTCTGGATAGGGTCATAGATCTACACAGCCTTCCCCTTGTATTTTTTACAAAGAGGTTGTTTCATGATTCAAACCTGTGATCTTTTGGTTAAAAAGAAGCAACTTTTAACAGTTGATCAAATAATATTTTACTAATTAAAATGCATTTTAGCTTAATTAGCAATAGTATTGTTCTAAGTAAAATATTCCTTAACTAGATTTTACTTCAAAACCTAATATTCATATGATCTTGAACTCAAATATCAAATTTTATAATAAAATAATGAATATCTTTAATACTTTATGAATATCTAATATCTCAAATACTAAACACTTTAGTACATTATTTATGTACTTAGATTAGAATAGGTAAATAACTTTGACTAGAATAGGTAAATAACTTCCATATCTATCTATATAGATCTAATTCTAGATTAAGTCATTACATTTTAAAATCCAATAAGGGTTATTCTTGGACTCTTATATTTTCAATAATTAAAATATGAATTTTGTTCTCTATGAAATATGTCTCTATATATTGCTACTAAATAGTGCAACTACACTCTCATTAACCTTTTATAGATATTTTAAATTAACAATCATCTCCAAAACAAACTCTTTGAATTCATCATGAAAGTAAAATATATACATCAAATGTATCAACAAACCCACTAGTAGGAGTAAGATAAAATTTCAAAAGTTCAAATATTATGCAGTAAGCCCAAGCCCAACTCAATCAGACTTTGGGTAGAAGTGAGATCGAGCTCAAATTGATCGAGCTTTAAGCTATAGGGCTTGGGCTTAGGCTCGAGCCTGAGGCCAACTCACTTTTTCTAATTTAAAATTATTTTATTTTTTAAAATGGATCATTAAGGTTAATTAAATTTAAAGAAAGTAGCATTAGGTTAATTAATATTTTAAAATAGTTACGATAATTAAGCTGCATCTTACACATAAGATTATCATTTTAATTATGGCTCTACAAGTTTCTACTATAATAGGTAAAGATTAAGAATTGGGCTCAAAGGAAGATGTTGTGCATGATGATAAAGTTAACTTAATTAACTTCAAAATATAAACTTAACTAACTTAATTAACTTTATCACATTAAAGTTAATACTATTTTAATTAACATGATTCATATGCAAAGTGACAAAGCGGGATGAGAAATATTAGACTGTATATGGGAATTAATGACTACTTAACAACTGTCATTGTTGTTAAGCAAATATGATGATGTTGATGATCCATATGCCCACCTAACAAGAATAATTGCACATATACATGATTGTGATGTTACAGCTCTTTTAAATTGTCACAATTAAGAAGAAAAGAAGATAGGGTAAAGTATAGGTAATAGAAGAAGCAATCCAATTATATGCTATTGTGATTCTTCACAAATTAAGATATCATCATATGTTTGAAGAACTTATTTATTCTAGATAGCGTATACATAACTCCCACGAGGTAGAAGCTATAACTCTACTTGTTGCAATGATTGACTTTTCTTCTACCTATTTTTTGTCATAGCTTCTTAATGTCTTATTATAATAATAATTGATTTGTTCATTATTAAATTTAGTTAACATTAAGTTAACTTGATTAAAGGATGTAGGAAATTTAGTTGGTTTCATATTAACAAATAAGAAAGAAGACTAAAATCCTAAAAATAAACACAAATATTGCATATTTATTACACAAGATTTCTCAATTTATAAGAGGTGGAGGAAGTTCATTAAAGTACATAGTATTCTCTTTACATTTTTACATAAAGACTATAAAAACTCTTAAATGGTTTATAATTAAGACACTAAAAGAGTAACAATTAATTTACTACTTATTTTATGTTGATTTCAATATACTAATTAGAATCTTGCATGACAAAATATATATTGGGTCTCCTCTGTATTTATTTTAACTTGTTATATATGACTATATATTATGTTAATATTTAGAATCATTCATATTGCAGCCTATTAAAATTTCTTGCATCATTTACAAAGAAATTAGCAAAGTGAACTTGTTTTGCAATGTATCACAAATTTAACACAATAAAATTGTTTTCCTATGTATCATAAGACTAGCAAAATGCTCACATGCATCAAAAGAACTCAAAATACACTTGGAAGACGGAATGACAAAATGATCACACATCAGAAGCTAACGGTAGCCTGAACATGTTAAATTTGAATATACATGTTTATAAAGCACAAAATTTATCAGTTTTTACTACTTTCTGGCAAGCAAGTCAGAAATGTCAAATGAAAAGAGGCGGTGAGACTAATTTATTAATGATCCAAGGCAACGATTCTCAAAAGAACAAACCCTACAAGAGCAATATATAGTGTCATATTAGAGCTCTATGGTATCACAATGTTGTATTCAATCAATTCAATTATACAGTATCACAATGTTGTATTTAATCAAATTCAATTATACAGTATCACAATGTTGTATTCAATAAACCATAGCAGCTTCCAAATCCCATACACAAACATGGCCACATAAATTGTGTAAAACATCAAACAAACAATAATGAAACATATATATTTATTTTGGCACAATAACGAAGGAAGGGCTCCACGTGGTCAGCATATCTTCACCTAACGCGCAGCTTGACGGCTGGAGAAGAAGGCGACAACGGACGACGACGACACAGTAACTAGACGGAGAAGATGGCAACGATTATAGAAGCATCAAAGAATAGTGGCAGGAGAACGAAGGAGGAAGGTCACATGAGTGGGTTGCCTGTTGAACGTTTTAAAGGTAACGAAAAAATGACTTCATCCCTTAAAATGTTCAATAGGCTACCTCAAGACTAAACGACATCGTTTCATTAAGTTCAAAAGAAGTAGGCCAAGCACGATGATGTTTTACAGTTAACCTACCGATGGAATCCCGATGGAAATTACCGTTGGTAAAGAGAAAATATTACGCAGCAAAATTCCTCGCGCAATATCAGAGATGGACATTGCTACCATTGGTAATCCAAGATCTTTCAGGCAAGTTTTCCAACGGTGAACATTTGCCATTGGTATTTTGCCAACTTTCCATCGGTAATTCGATGATTTTTTGTAGTGTCCGTCGCTAAACGAATGTTTTCGTCCATTTCAGAGACGGAAATAAGTCGTCCATCGCTAATTAGCAATGGCTCACTTCTCGTATGTAATTTTCCATCCCTAATTCCTATTTTTCTTGTGGTGACTTGACAACTTTTTAAATGTTTCTTTCTTTTAATCCTTGTTATCTTGAAAATGTCTTTTTTCAAGTTATTCCGAGTTAGGATCTTGATGGTTGGTTGGAAAGAGGTGAGCAACTTCATAAATTCTTTGTTATCAATTATAAAGAGCGGATGTTCATCACCAATAACTATACTAGCTATTGAAAACATTATTATGTTGCTATCATAAACTGTAGCAGTCATTTCATTCTTTCCTCTCATTAGGTTAGGGGTAAAAAATATTTGACCTTTTGATATAATTCTCTTTCTATTACACTACTTCATATGTGTCTTTAAATGTGAGGTTCCACCTTTTGAACTCCCAATCAACATCTTGTGACAATATTTACATTCAACCCTCTCTACTTTGTCCATTGATTTAGTCTTGTTTAAATGATTCCAAACATCACTTCTCAATAGACCTAGTACACTTATTTCTTCACTTGGTACTTGATTAGAAGTCCTTGTTGGTATCTTGATTGGTACCAAATTAGAACTCTCTATTGAAGGATTATGCTCTAAACAATCATTATATATGAATATATAAATTATTAGTGGGCATTTACATATATATTTACACTTTGATAAACATTTAGCAATCAAAGTAATATGATGATAATGGTAATGAAAGGATAATCAAAATCTAGCAAGTTTATTCTTGTTTCAATTTAGATGTATGAACTTTTATGACAAATTCTTTGATTCATATATGTTTTGGTAATGGTAAATATAAAATTTTGAGTGTTTGAATGTTTGGAGGACATCCATATAACATTCATAGTTTCTAACTAATTATATTAGATGGACATATATGAATAACGGACTCATTAGGTCAAGAATTTCCAAATCAAGATATGTAAGTACTTGAGAAAATAGAATTAATGTATAAACCTAATAATAGTAACAATCATAATACTTACATAGGAATCTAATACTACTTATTAATGCATATAAAATGATGATACTAATAAAACATCCATTACAAAAGTAAACGTAAACATTAATGTAGTAAATGAACTAGTATCATTACCATACAAAAACTAGTGGTTTGTTTTCTATCTATCGTGGTATGCCTTCGTAATGCCTCAACATATACCCAGAAAGTATTATAGCATGTCTGGGTGTATTAAGAAGTGAACATAATGAATTAAGTACATCTAAGTATAATAAGAGACATAATGGTACTTAATGTAAAAGACATGGGTAAATAGGTAATTTTTTATGTCGGTATGGAATACGTACTTAGTTGTGAAATATCTACGAGAATTTTGATATGTTTGCTTGAATTATGAGCATGACGTGAGGGGAACTGGTAAAGGAAGTATCCTATTTGTTTATGAGATGTTTTTGGTTAAAATTGTATGTATTTTTGTGTTACTCTTGCATGATAAGACCAAATTTAGTTGATTTGGGATGTGAGCCTCACTAAATGGATAGGTTTTACTAAATAGATTTATGTAATTTGGTCATATCTTAGCCTATAGACCTCCAAATTGAATAATTCCAATTAGAGATTAAACTAGAGATATACGTACAAAACTTTCATGAAGGAACCGAAATTTTATTGTGCCTCTAAGAGTTTTGAATTATGTTTTGAATTTGAGTCTTTGCTCTTATCTTTGTTTTCAAACAACCTGTAATTTTGGGGTATAACTATTGATATAATTAACCAAATTTCATGAAACTTATGTCATTAGAAACTTAGACATTTGATAATGAAATAAATTGATAAGATTATAGGCCATGTGGAATTATAGGAAGAAGAAAGGCCAATATGCAATTTTTTTAAAGTCAACTTATGGACCAATAAGATTAAAGCATGTGTGTCCAACAGAATTGTAACAAATGGTTCAATATAACACATGGTCTAATATAATTTTAACATATGGTCCAATATAATTATAATACATGGTCCAATTTGATTGTAACACATCATCCAATAGGATTATGACATATGGCCCAATGAGATTAAAACATGTGTGTAAGACTAGAAAATTTATGAAAAGGCATATAGGGAGAGAAGATGGATGACACTTTGATGGCTTAACTTCATATTTTTCTCCTCTCCATTTCACCTTCTTCATCCTATCATTTTTCACTTGGTGATATAAGCAAAGCCAAAGAGGAAGGGAAGGAAAAGCATTAGAAGAACTACTTTGCCAATTTTAAGGTTTGGGACTTCACTTAGTTAATTTCTATATTTGTGTACTTTTAAATGTGTAAAAAGATTCATTTGGATGTGGAATGGTTGCTGGGATAATACGTTGGTGTTATTTTGGTGTTATCTTGAATAGAATTGGTTGAATATGACAAGAGATTATCATGTGGTGGAATTCTGTCTAAGTTTTATTGAACCAGTCACATTGTTTAAGTCATAAATTAGCATAAATACCTCTAATTTGGATTTTAGTTGCATATAAAAACTAAGACATAGAACTAGAAATCTTTATAAGAGACTCGACTTAATTCTAGCTTTATGATGTTGGAAATTGGGATAGCAAAGGTGACACAGAGTTGCCCTTTTTTGGAGCATCATGTGATATTTGTTCTATAGCTAACGTGTTAGAAGTCAAAATGGCCTGCTCTTTAGTGTTTTGGAAACTAGAGACATAAATAGACAAATTTCTAGAAGACCACAAAACCCAGTGTTGACTTTTTTCTATCTGAATATTAAGCAACAACTAAACTCAGTCAAGTGATTTGTTTTGGGCTGATAGTTTGCCTATTTTTAGACCACTTTGAGGTTTAGCTCAAATTACACTGTTTGAGTTTATTTTTATTTCCGATTTTTACCGAATCTTATCTGACCCTTTTTGAATGTGTATGAACCTTTTCAAACACCTAGAAATAAATGAAATAGGACTTACCATATGTGAATTGGGAGACTGAACATTGGAATATAAGATTGAGCATAATGCATTCCAAAGACAATTTACATATATATAAATGATTTGTATGCATATTCATTACTCATATGTGTTATAGTATAATTATACAAGTTTGATTTTGATATCATGAATTGCATGTATAAACGCAAATATAGATTTTATGACTTGAAATGTATTTCGTATGATTTGTTAATATATGAATTGTGAAATTTGCAAATGGTTAAAGAAAATGATATAGTTCCTATTTTTTTGTCTTGGTTGTGGGTAGATAGGCATGCCTATAAGATTATAGTATAGCTGTTACAGTTTGACACCACTGGTGTCCACATTTCGATACCTTCGGGTGTCTACAGTTTGATACTTTCAGGTATCCATAGTTCGATACCTTCAGGTATCTACAATTTGATATCCTCGGATATCCACAACACTTGTTATCCACACCCATAGAAAATGTGCAGGTCTAGCATAGAAAGTAAAGTAAAGAAATATAAATAAGAAATACAATATGACAACATAAATAATCGGTATATAAATGAGCATTTGGATTTGTATTGATAATTTGTATCATTAAGTGTTGAATATCAATGTTTGAGTTTTGAAGGTGAAATTATGACATTTGAAAAAATATTGAACCATGTTTGCATTATTTATTTGATTAAGTATGCCATCATTATTTATATTTGTGTGATGTTCATGAATATATGTGCTTGGTGGCTGACTGCTGTAAGTGGTCATCCAAACTAAATGTTTCTTCATAAGCTTTCAAGCTTAGCATGAGTGTTAATCTGTATAGGTCCAATTCATAGGAGTGAGGTACAGGGAAAATCTACAAAGATCAAGGCTAAGAAAAGTACATTTGAAAGACATTTTAGTTAAAGATAATTTACATGGTTAAAGGAAATTATGCGTTTTCTTTTAGATTACCAAGTAAATATAAAGATGTATTACTACTATTAAATGATAATGTTAAGCATTTGGGAGTTTTATAATGTGTATATATATAGCATTGAATATAATTGTATAACTTGAATACATGTACAAGATTTTGATTGCTATATGTGTGGATGATTGTAGGTTTCATATAGGGGTGTTACATGCACGTAGGTTTAAAAACAATTAGGCTTTGTGAATATTCCATTGACTATATTGTACATATCAATTAGGTATATATTCTTAATGACACATGTTGGTTTTCATTCCAATGTTCTTTATATTCTAGTACATAATTTTGATATAGATGATAAAAAAGTCAACATATATCATTCATTTCTAAACAAGAATGAAACAAATGAATGAGAAAAACAACACCACAAAATGTAATGGTCATCAATATACTTGAGAGAATGCAAAGTAGTTTAGAATAATATCAAATACTTATATATAATTACTTAATAAAGGAGTAACTAAACATGAATTTCACAAAATTGGGTTCTCTTGGACTACTAAATTAATAAGTAGTCTTTTCAAAAAGAAAAAATCAAAAGTTTTTTAATTCTTAAAATGGTTTAGTTTGGGAGTAGTGCATTTGAGCCTCTTATTATGAATCCTAAAAAATCTATTTACTAAATTAAAAATTTCAAAGTTCATCTTTAGTAAACTTAGAGATGCATCATTTGTCCTCCTTTAATGAACTTATAATTGTATAACTATTTTGACTTTCATTTAATTAAACAATTTTGAATGGTGCCATTTAATGATCTATAAGTAAATTTAAAAGGTAGATATCAATACAATACATTGATTTATCTGATTTTTATTTTTATGGTGATTTTGATTCATTAGAGAAATTTTAGTTAGAAAAAGTTTATTATATGCGCTTTCATATAGTGATAGTGTGATATGGATGTTTAAGTTAAGATTTATAGGAAAATGAACCTTTCCATGACCATATTATCACTCTTTTAAATATAATTTCCATATCTTTCAAAAACAACAAGGATTAAAAAGTACATTTTTAAGGTTCTTATATTAGGAAAAGGACCTTTGAATATTTACAAATCCTATGGGATCTTCAGGTAATGAATTTTTTAAGTTCCTTATTTAATTATTTAATATAGCTTCAGTGTGGACCTAACACTAATATTCATAACACAAAACATATAGAAACCTCACATGCTTAGTTTGGAAAAATGTAGAATATTCAATCAATTATAAAAGTTGAAGAAAGATAGAAAGAAATTTGCGGTAACCAACAGACCAAGAAACACAACCAAGTAATATGACACAATTAAGGAGATATATATATTAAAAAAATTAGGGTTTATGTCATCTTACCTTTGAAACTTTAACGAATTGAGAATTGGTGTTTGTTATCAACTACAATCAGCTCCTAGCAGCGAAGATGAGAATCTAACAACCCTAAAAAATTTTAAAAGCAAAAATGTCATTATTATAAATAAGTGTACTACTCCCAAACTAAACTTCACTAAAGAAGTCTTATCGGGAAGAGGGATTAAGGAGAGACAAACTTGAATTTTGAGGAGAGCCGGAGAGGCAAAGATAGACCAAGCCCAACTTGGCCCAAAGCCGAAAATTTGTCCAACTTAGGCTAGCCTCGGTCCTATATACCAAACCTGCTTGAGAACCTCTCTCCTATAAGTATATATTGAAACAAACACTTTATTCAATAGGTATTCGCCAAATAATTTCGTTCCTTATAAATATTTGAATAATTTATCTCACCACATTGATCTCATCAAAGTGCTTTGGTACCTAATTTTTACTTGGATTTAAATAATTTTAAAATTTTAAAATTTATATCAATACTTCATTTAATTCATATGACTATATCGCATGAAGTTATTAATAAATTTCATAACGTATAAGCATCCATCCTTTCATCACATGTATAAATTTAACAATTCAATATTATCATTATCTCTTCACCAAAAGTTGATTTTGCCATTATTCAACTTAACAAGTTTTATAAGATTCATACGATTAAGTAATTAAAAGGATTTATATATCCTTGAATGTAACTTTATGCATGACCTATTAGGTTGTTAATATATTAGAAATAATTATAAATTATATTAAAATTCATAATTAGAATTAGATAAATTAACGCTCCTTTTAATTAACTTTAATTATCCAATTCTCTAATTTATAATGATATATCAAAATTGATGTTTAGTAACATGTCATGACTATCCAAATATTAGGAATGTCTAAGTAATTTGACCTAACATGTTCATACATTATTATAATCTATAATTTAATCATTTCGTTTTCTAATATTCCAATTACATATTTAGTATGAGTTTTGTGTCTACTCTATTAAATTTAAACATGTTCATTCTTGCTAATTAGTAATTGATTTATAATTTATATATGAAAATATCCTTTCAAATCTCAATTTACTCTAGCTAGAGAATTCGTTAAATCACAATTAATCAAGAATAGCATAATATTGTCTCTATTTATTTTAAAGTGATGAATTATTTATTGACTTACTCAACTATCGTATATAGTTTGTACTATGTCCAAGTACTACTAATTAAACTACCCTAAATAAAATTGGCCATAAGTAGCATCAAAATATAGTAATTCTAACATGAAATAATATCAAGTTTAGAGATCAATTATCAACCATCATAATAAAGAAATCCACATATATGTAAGTAATATTCTATTTGTGTTTCTCATAAGGATCAGGTTACTGGGATTACGGCGAAACAGTCGTTCCATTGAAATCCATCGTCTTCTACTTTCTGTGATGAGCAGACGTGAATATACCGCAAAATAAGGAAGGCTCGTTGGGGTGACAACCCGATTAGCCTCTCAAGCCTCAAGTAAGCTTTTGGTGTAGGAAGGATTGATGAATTGAGAGAAAGCGAATTAGGTTATCATCGCATACAGAATTATGGGAGAATAATACCTTATATCTGAAGTAATAATCGAGTTTAGGTCTTATTACGTGTCTGCATGGGAGATCTCCTTCGCTAATGGGCGGGGAGTAAAATGGGCTTTGGCCTTAGAGGCGATCTTGATGAGCAGGCGATCGGCAGCAGGTCGTCTTGATTGGGTGCGAGCAGGAATGGCCGACCGACCATAAGCCCCTACTTCTCGAGTGCGGCGAAGAGAAGGTCGAGGAGTATGTAGAGGTTTTGTAGCGGTCATTAGGCGACTCGGGGTTAGGTCGATCGGTCGAGCCTTGTGATATAGCCCGTCTGTCGATCGGCTAAGTGGAATAAGCGGTCGATCGAGGCGATGTTGTGATAGCGATCGTGGAACAGCCGGGTAGTTTTATTTGGTGGGATGACGATTGTTGTCTCCATTAGTGGTAGCGTGAAGGCATTTGAGGCATTTATGATTTGACGATACAGCCGTCGGCGACTTCGAAATTGAAGCGTATCGTCTTTGTGGCCGTTACCAATTTGTCCGAATGTCTTTTCGATTGTTCGCGCCTCCGGTTTCGAGTAACCTGATTTGCCTCCGTTTAGATCGTGCTGCGTGTCCGGGGATAGCTCGGATGTGTTCCGTGTCGGGCTTGGTTGGATCGTAGTTGACGTAGCCTCTATAAATGTCGAGTCGACAGACGGTTTGCTTTTCTTCACGCTTATTTCATTCTTGCCGTCTTCTTGCTTTCCTTTGCTTTCTCCTGTTCTTGCTTACATTCTTGCTTATTCTTATTTCGAAGTTGTTTGACGTTGCTCGAGTTTCGATTCCTACCATTGAATAAGTCGTCCCTCCCTTCATTCTCATCTTCTAAATTCCTCTTGAAAACATGTCGTCTAGCGGTTCTCGAGTGAGGTTTTGCCAACCGGTTCTGCGGCGGGGAGGTCGTCGTCGGAAGTTATGGTGGCGACAATGATGTCAAGGTGAGGATGTTGAAGAAATTACAACAATGGAGCGGAAGGACGGGCTGATAGTAAAGGCGCGCCCAAAGGTAAATCGAGGATGTCTGCGGCGGTTTGCGCGGTTTGTCCTAGGAATAGTATCCGTCGAATGGGGCCAGGTTGGCTTCGAGAATGAGGGAATTGGAAGCAACCGAGCGGGTGGATGGCGTCTCTGAATATTTCTTCTCGGTCGGAGGCTTGAGGCGCCATACGTGCCGATCGTGGATGAAGTGTGTCTTGATTTCCAATTGCGGCTAGTCGGATCCCTCCGAGCGGGTGGCGTTTCATAAATGGACTTGTCTTTGTTGTGCCACCAATTTGGTTGTCGCCTCCGTTAACATCCTGCGGCATTTTCTAAGGATGAGTCAAAGTCCGAGCTCGGGGAGGCATCCTTCCACGATGTATAAGGATGCGGTATCGTCCATTGGGACGTCCGGTAAAATGCCGGTGGGGGACGAAATTCTTCTTTGTGAAGCCTCAGGGTCTTCTTAGTGTCCCAGTAGTGGAGGTATCCTCAGCCGAAAGCGGTGGAATGACTCGACAAGCCTATCGCTTCTAGGGAAGAGCGGAGGTAGTGGGCGTATAAAGGAGCTCGGCCCTTATAACTTTGCTCGGCTCATCTCGGGGTATGGCGGGGGTCTCTGCCAACTCTCTTGATTGACCCCATGCATTAGTTGGTGGGCTAGGAGAGGAACCGCCCTTTGGTTGACCTCTCGTGGTTGATTTATCTTCGTTGTTCGTAGGTTTTGGATTGATTTCTAACATGTTTCCACTTGTTTGTGCGGTATGGTCGAGTTAACACATTCCGGCCCCCAGAGTCCATCAAGTAGCGTCGGTCGCGAGGCCTTGGAGGCCGAGGTCAGGCGACAGACGAGAGGCCAGTTCGATGGTCGCTCGACCAATCGCTACCGGGCCACGGCGTATTTCTCTGGCCGTCTCCGAACCATTGGCGGGGCCTGCTGTAGTCGCCCCGCCTGATCACAGCATTGTTGTAGTCGAGGAGGAGGAGGAGGTCGAACGGCCTCTGAAGAGGAGGAGGGCCGCCAGAGTCAGCGACCAATCTCCCAGTTCCCCGGTGGCCGACCGATCTCTTTGCCCTTTGGCGGCTAATCGTCCTTCGGTGGTCGACCAATCTCTTTGCCCTTTGGCGGCTAATCGTCCTTCGGTGGTCGACCAATCTCCCCGTCCTTCAAGCCAACTCAAAGGAAAGGAGATAGAGGGTGACGTCGGGTTGTGGGAGTCTTTGATCAAGCTGCCCAGGGATTCCACAACTACTGATATCGGCGTTGTCCGTCACATCTTGGAAAGGATCACTCCTCCCGTGGACGGGGAGAAATTTGACCAGAGGGGTAATAAGGAAATGGGGTCCCTACTCCTGCGAACTTGCACGAAGCTCGATGATGTCATTCGAGGCGGTCAGCGTTTGGGCGTTACGGACCGTGAGGTTCGGGACTTTCGAGGCGATTCAGCCTGAAGGGCGAGCTTCGAAGGTAGAAGAGGAGAGGACCTTCAAAAGCTCAAAATTCTTCTTTAGAGGAGGAGAAGAAGATTCGAGAGGAGGCGACCAGTGTTTGAAGGCCCAAGTTGACACGGGGAGGAAGAGATGCGCGCCTTGCGAGCTCGGCTCCTGAGGAGGAGCTCCAGGGTAAAGGCGATGGCGGAGAGGGCCAAGCTATCTCGAGGAGTATCTGCGTTTTCTTGAGGCGGTGGGAGTCGGAGAGAGTGTTAAAGGAAAACCCTCGAGATCATGCAGGCCCTCGAAGATCATGCAGACCGAGATCGCTAAGGAGGTACAAGCCTCGGTGAAGGAACAAAGGGTCGGCGATCCTGCGATGGCGAGGCGGTTCTTGCGGGGCGAGTGCTTGGGTATTCCTGCGACACGCCTCGTGATCTTGAAGAATTGTTATGACACCTGCATTCTGAGGGTGGACGGTCCTTCGTTTGATCGTTAGCGAGCCGTTGCTTCTGCGTTCTTGACCTTTCTTTGGAGGAAGTGAAGGAGAGGTCGCGGAAGACCGAGGACCGTCCGATTGAGAGATGGACCTTAGCTCGATTGAGGAGGACGAGCTTCCTCACGATAATGCTTGCCCCGCTTGAACTCTTCCGCTTTGATTAGGGGCTTCCCGTGTATTCCCCGATTATTCTCCTTCTCCTCCTCCTGTTTATAGCCCCCCTTCTCCCTAATTGTAGAGCTCACTGGTCGGGGCTTGTAACGGGGTAAAAAGAAATCAATGAACTTTACCTTTGCTTCATTCGTTGTCTTTTTCCATGTTTATGCTCTTTACTTTCTATGTATGTTGAGTTTTGGTGGAGTAGCTCGTAGTCGTAGGTTTGAACCGATCGACCGCAATTGATTATATCGATCTTGGCGAGGGTCCCGAGCACTAGACTTGGCGACCCAACCGATCGTGGAGTTGATCAATGTAAAATCTTTGGGTAATGGCGATGGCGAGGTCAGGATCTTGTCTCGGCGACCCGACCGGCCGTAATCGATCTATGTAAAATGTCGGGCAATGGCGATGGCGATGGCGAGGTCAGGATCTTGTCTCGACGACCGACCGATAGTAGTCGATCTATGTAAAATCTTAAAGGCGATGGCGATGGCGAGGTCGAGGATCTTGTCTCGTGACCCGACCGATAGTAATCGATCTATGTAAAATGTCGGGCAATGGCGATGGCGATGGCGAGGTCCCGAGGATCTTGTCTCGGCGACGACCGAGCCGTAATCGATCTATGTAAAATCTTAGGGCGATGGCGATGGCGAGGTCCCGGGATCTTGTCTCGGCGACCGATCGGCCGTAGTCGATCTATGTAAAATGCCGGCGATTGATTGGACTTTCTACTCTGCGATATAACTCTTTGTTGCCGAAATCTATAACCCCTTTATTAATGATAACAAGGGCGTGGGCCATTAAAAAACCTGTCATTGGGACGGAAAAAAGGTACCCACATGTATACAAAAGGAAATAATAAGGAAGAATTGACAAAATATAACTTATCTATTGGTAGAAAGCCTTCAAATTCAGGAGTTCCAAGGCCTCGGTAGAATCTTCCCTTTTCATCGCTTAGGATGTAGGAACCGTGCACGACTTGTTTAACCACTCGATAGGGTCCTTCCCACATCTGTCCGAGTTTTCAGGATATTTTCCAGCCGCCTCGGCTTTTCGTAGTAGACGTATCCACCTACCTTTACATTGCTCGGTTTGACCATACATTATAGAACACAGTAGCCTTTTGCTGATGGCCTCTGAACGAGCGATCGCCCTTTCTCTATCCTCGCTAAGGAGAGCAGGCTCTACTCTGCGGGCTTCATCATTCCGCTCTTCTTCGTGGCCGACACCCTCTGATTGTGCAATCTCGCTTCTCTTTGGAACCGGGGCTTCGCCGAAGGTCATTCGAATGGAGTTTCCCGTGGCTCAGTTCGGTGTGGTTCTATATGCCCACAAAACTTCATCTACTTCTTCCACCGGTCTTTCGACCATCCGGTAGCTTCTTGAGCGTTCATTATCTTTTATTGGTGTTCTCCATGAGGCCGTTGCTTTGCGGATGGGCTCTTGGTCGATTGTAGCTTGATCTTGATCGGTCATAGAAGTCTCTGAACTTGGCGTTGTCAAGCTGCCGACCATTATCTGTAACCAATACCATGGGCATCCGGCGACAAAGTATATTTTCTTCACAAAGTTTTCAACCTTCCCTCGGTGATTGTAGCAGATTACTGCTTCCACCCACTTAGTAAAATATTCTCTTCGCTACTATTAAAATTTCTTTTGTCCGGACCGAGAGGAAAGGCCCGATATATCCATTCCCCATTGGGCGAAAGGGATAGGGTGACTTACAATTTTCATCCTCTCGGTTAATTTGGTGAGACAGATTCTTTTTTTCGGCGGGCTTCGCGTCGGTCGACCCTCTCTTGTGATCTCTTCTCATCGTCGGCGGTAGTAGTCTTATCGATCAGCGGTGAGCGACATTCGCCTCTACGTGATTTTCGCACATCCTTCGTGGACTTGACCATTGCACTTTCGGCTTCTTCTTCATTCGGACATCGAAGGAGCGACTAGTCGTAAGACCGCTATATAGAGTCATTGACAACGTGTATTCATTGCCTTTATCCTTAACTTCTTGGCTGCTAATTTGTCTTCCGGTTGTCTTCCTTCCAAAAGGTACCGCATGATCAGCTCTGTCCAGCCCGGTTGATCAGAATTTACTTTGAGAACTTCCTCGGTTTTCTGAATGCTAGGCCGATCCAGTCGTTCGACCAGAATATTATTTTTGGCATCACGGTCGGAAGCCATTTTGGAGAGCGCATCAGCCTTGGCATTCTGAGCTCGTTCTATTACATTGATCGAATCTTGTCCAAATTGCTCGATTCTGTTTGACTAACTCGGTATTTGATCATGTGGTTCCCTTGGCCTCGAATGCCCGATAACTTGACCGACTACCACAGGCTATCCTTTGTATATCTTTAGGTGCTTCACTTCCATCTCCTTGGCGAGTTGGGCGGCTATCAAGGCTTCATATTCCGCCTCGTTATTGGAGGCTTTGAATTCTAGTCGGGGGCGTACTCTACTTTTCTTCCATGTTGGGCTGATCGGTACAACTCACCTCGCATCCCTCGGCATTGGACGAGCCATCGACAAACAGGCTCAGCGGGAACCGCTCGTCCTCCGAGCTTGGTTGGCTCATCTCCGAGATGAAGTCTGCTAGTATACGTGCCTTAATAGTTGTGCGGGGCTTGTATTGTATGTCAAATTCACCCAGTTCTCTCGCCCACTTAATCGGTAGGCTTCGAGGTTTGGGCTTTTGAAGAGCCTTTGCACGAGGGGCTGGTCGGTCCATACCTCGATGGTGTGACTTTGGAAATAAGGCCTCGACTTAGAAATTCTTTATCGAGAGAGGGCCATCTTCTCTATAGGCGTGTATCGTGTTTCGGTCCGGTTAACACTTTGCTAACGTAGTAGATAGGGTGTTGTTCATTCCCCTCCGACCAATTAGCACCGGTTGATCGATCCTCAGAACATGCCATGTATAACCCAGTTCTCTCCGTCTCACCGGGCTTTGTAGGATTGGCGGGCTAGACAATCTTGCTTTAAGTCTTTGGAAAGCTTGTTCAAGACCGTCGGCCATCGAATTGAGTCACATTAAACTTTCCTCGGCTTTGAAAATGGAAGGCACTTATCCCCAATCTGAAATGAACACCTTTCGTGAGATTATCCGACCGGCTAATATCGAACATCCTTCAAGCATTGTGGCGAAGGCATTTGTATGATAGCCTCGATCTTTTCTGGATTAGCCCGATTCCCATTGAGTGATCATAAACCCGGAATTTTCGGATGCCACCCCGAACACATTTTTCGGGTTTAGCTTCATCTCGAAATTTATTGAGTCCGGAAGACTTCTTGAGATCTTCCACATGCTCCTCGGCCGTCGTAATTTTGACCACCATATCATCTCGTAATGCTTCGACCGATCGACCGATCTGTTTTTAAAGACCTCCATGACGAGCCGTTGGTAGGTCACCCGCGTTCTTCAAGCCGAAGGCATTACAGTAGCGATATGTGCCTTGGTGGTTATGAAGCGGTCTTTTCTTTGTCTTCAGACTCATCTGGATCGATGATAGCAGAAGGCGTCCAGAAGCCGGCGATTCGTGCCTCGAGGTAGAATCTACTAAGCTGGTCGATTTTGGCAATGGGAAGCTGTCTTTTGGACATGCTTTATTCAGATCAGTGAAGTCTATACACATCCTCCATTTCCCGTTCTTCTTTTTTACTAAGACCACGTTAGCGAGCCATTCGGGGTATTTGACTTCTCTTATGAACCCGCTCAAGCAACCATATTTCCTTCTCGATCACCCCTGCGCTCCTTACTATGCCATCGCTTCTACATACGATCGAACTTGCGGTTATGTCGAATGCCGAGGGAGTGACATCTGTCGTCAGAAATGCGGGCATGTCGCTCGGTACCCAATAATCGATCTGTTTTCCACCAAACAATCGGTGATTTCTCTAGCTAGGTTCTTCAGAGCTTCGGAACCTAGATTTGTGAACTTGGAGGGTCGGCTCCATCGATGACGACCGTTCGTCTCTTCCACTGGATTCATCCTGTCCGTCTCTTCGTCGGCTCTCCGTCAAGAGAGCTCGTTAACCTACCGCCCTTCTAGGTCTTGGTTTCTACCAGTAACATTCGGCGATTTTCTGCGACCCCGACGACTCCAGTTCCATGGGGCGTCGGAACTTCATAACTGGTAGTATGTGGAGACGACCGACTGAGGCGTTTGAGTAGCTCTCCCGATTATTGCATTGTATGCCCCACGAACTTCGACCGGGAACTCCGTCCTTTCTATCTGCGTGGCTTCGCCCGAAACTTCACTTTCGAGATGAGACCGGCGAATGGGTATCTTGGCGCCCGGTTATTCCTTTGATGGGGCCGTCCGTAGGTAATAGCCGCTCTTGGTACTCTCATTTGCTTGAAGGCTTCATAGTATAGCAAGTCGACCGAATCGCCGTGTCAATCATCACCCGCTTCACCTCGTGAATCGTCCATGTTGAGATTCTGACGAGGCGTCATTGTGAGGGCAATGTACTCCATTTAGGTCCGACTCATTGAAAGAGATCATTAAATCGTTCTCCTTCGGTTTTTGATGGGAGTGTCGTCGCCGACACTGTTTGGCGTGTCGTTTCGCCTTTAACGGTGGATCCCCTGCTGCATTTCCACGAAATATCGTGTTAATAACTCCGATCGATCGGTCATTTTTGTTCGGCATTTCCATCGTTTCTTTCCTTGACCGCCTCTATTTTCTCGGCGGTTATCTATATTCGTGCTTTCCTACCCCATCATTCCTATCGTTACGTCTCGGGGTGGCGCTTTGTAGTCCGACCGCCTGGGTCCTGCGATCGGCGTTTCGTTCGTGTTTCACGAATCGGCCTAACCTCCCCTTTTGAATGAGGAGCTCAATCTCTTTTTTCAACCGCCAGCAATTTTCCGTATCATGACCGACCTCTCTGTGGAAACAACAGTATAAATTGGGGTTCCTATCCTTGTACGGGGTCTTCATTTTTCGGGCTCTTTGATAGTTTCCCCGTCCGCTCTAACGGCCGCTAGTACTTCAGCATACAACCTGTTTAGCGGGGTGAACTCTTGGCGATATCTTTGTCGATCGGTCGGCCTTTTCGATTCGTGACTTTTTGCGGCTTATGCGGGTTGCCCTTATCGTTAATGACGATCTTCCGTCCGACGTCTCGTGTTTTTCAACTTCTTCGTTGAATATACCTATCCGCCTTGACTTCTTATTTCTGAACCGAGCGAGGTTGATCGAGGGCTAACGACTTCTTGAACTCCTCGTCCCTCGTATTGCTCATAAGTGCGGCTAGCGTAGACGGCGGTGAGATCGGGTACCTCGACCGCCTCGTTGTTAAACCGAGTGATGAATTCCGTAAACTCTCATTCCTTCCTTGGGTGAGTTGCATCACCTCAAAAGTCGTCTTCTGCGGTCGCTTACTAGTAATGACGATTCGGAAGAGCGACACAAGTCCTCGAAACATGTAATCTGACCGGGGTAGGTTGTTGAACCATCGCCAAACTTCCTCTTGAAGCCGTCGCGAAGCCTTACTTTGAATAGCATCCGGGACACGATGTAGGCTCATCATAAATGGAAGTCTTGCATGTAGTCGAAGGTTGGTCTTCCGGTGTATTTCTCGAAATCGGTATCTTTCTTGTACGGTCTTTGGGAGGCTATCAAAATGTCGGAATGAAGGAGAGTTGTATTGCGCCGTCGAACAATCTGACTGATGAGCTTCAGAATGGCGTGAGTCCGATCATCCGCGATTTTTCTAGGGTTTCATCTGGCGGTGATCGGTTGTTAAAATTTGAATTGTCGGTAATTTGGTTGCCGACGGGCCAGCCTTTGTCTTGGTTCTTCGCTAGATGTCTGCGAATCACCAACTCACCGCCTCTTCTATCTGCTTCCATTTGAGGGCATGCGTGTGTAGACGGAGGAGGATCCGCACTAATCGGTCTTTGGAGATTGAGGTTGCGTGGTGCGCAACGTTATCCTCCACTACCACGCTTCTGTTCTTCTCGCTCAAGGCTTGAGGCGCGATTGATCGTTAGGATTGGAAGACTCCGTGCGGGAGATGTGTGGTGGCAGAATGCGTAATGCAAACCGATACGTTAGATCGCAAGAGCCGCAACGGTATGTCGGGATTCATCGCCGCTTTATTATCTGCGTGGTTCTGAGCGTGGTGCCGAAGTCGGGCCCCGGTGGGCGTAATTGGTTCTGCGGGATTTTGGCCGAGCAGTGCGTTTCCATTGAAATCTATCGTCTTCTACATACGCGATGAGCGCGACGTGAATATACGCAAAATAAGGAAGGCTCGTCGGGGTGACAACCCGATTAGCCTCTCGACCTTCAAGTAAGCTTTGGTGTAGGAAGGATTGATGAATTCAGAGAAAGCGAATTAGGTTATCATCGCATACCGAATTATGGGAGAATAATACCTTATATCTGAAGTAGTAATCGAGTTTAGGTCTTATTACGTGTCTGCATGGGAGATCTCCTTCGCTAATGGTAGGGGAGTAAAATGGGCTTTGGCCTTAGAAATCTTCGATGAGCAGGTGATCGACTACAGAATCGTCTTGATTGAGTGCAGAGCAGGAATGGCCGAATTCACAGGATCAATCCAATGAACTTATTTTTAATAAACATCTCATGTTTGTTAAGTATCTCTTTACTTTTATTTATAATATCAATTATTTTATTTATAAGAAAAATATAATGTGCGCTAGTTTTACCATTTTATCAATATCTTGTCTTGATTAAACTACAATTATGAATAATTTAAAATAATATAAAAATATAAATTAAATCTTATAAAGATAAATAGTGTCTTTAATTAAATGTGTTATAAAATTTATAACCAATTGAATAGATGTAGAGTATATACCAATAATTTTCTTCCAAAATAAAAAAATGATTACGAAAAATTATTCCTAGTCCCGAGAACACTGAGTAAATAATTTACCAGTAAGAAGGACATGTTAATCATAGCCCTGAAAAACAAAAATTATTAATCGACTACTGCAATATGTAGCTTCAATTCGTTCGTTCTGCCGACATATACATGCAATGCGGCAAGTCATATGACACTGAAAATTACAGTTCGTTTGCGGCAAAACAAAAAGCAACGTGAAGAATACAAATCAAAGATTTGTTTTCTAATGCAAAATTGAATGAATGTGCAACATCTATGTCCCCAGCAGCTCTCCTGTCGTTTTCCTCTTCTATCATCTCGTAATTCAAACTGCTATATAGAAGGCCCTACGAAGTTATTGCGTACCTTGCGTTGATAAATTTGTTTTGATTATATCTTACTTGATTATATGTATGTTATATTCAATATTTATTTATCTTTGATCTCTTATTATTTATCTTTGATCTATAAATTAGACTGGTATATAAGCTAAAAATCTCGCGATATGTATAGCTTTCTTGAGACTTATCAGATAAATATAAAACTTACTTACATGTCGAGAATCCAACATAAAAATAAAAGTATATCAAAGTTATTTCTTTACATATATCAAAATTAAATAAAAGAATACTAGAGTTAGAGAAATTATATACATAAAGTAAGAAATCAACCGGTGATTTTGTATTTCAATATTTGATAAAAATGTAAATAAATCTATATTTGATCGATGTTTAAAAATATTTAAAACTACTTTAACGCTGATTAAATTTAAATTAATTCAAATTAAGATAATAACTTAATTACTAAGAATTTAAAAACTTTAATTATGATAAAATTTAAGATTCTAGTAATATCATTTCAAAACATTAAAATGTAGTATGATATTATAAATAACTATAAAACTTAATTTTTTTAAATAATAGAATATAATTTATGCATTTAACCTAAACGAATCATTATCACCGTCCAAATTGTATATAGGAAGTCATAATTTAATAGATGCCCTTATGAAGTAGCCCTCCCCGGTTGTCAAATGATTGGAGACCCAAAATAAAAACAAAAGAAGCTACAATCATGCACTGGCACAGGCCACAGGGTTTATATGTCAACAAATCACTTCCTTTTTCTTTGAATATTCGCAAAGAAACTTGAGGATCCTGAATTCGTAAGCTTGGCAAAGAAACTTCCATTTCTCTACCTGTTTCTGCTACAAAGAAGACTGGAAGTTCATCAACTTTAAGGATCTTGATTAATTAACTTGACAAGTAATTTTCCCAGCTCGCGGGAAAATATAAAGATAAAACTGAAGTAGATGAGAGATCATGTACTTCGGTCTTCTTCTCTCATATGGCCGAAGAGAATGTCTTTTGGCTAATGTTGTTAAGGTTGCTTGTCCTTATCCTCTCTTAACATTCCAGTAAAGTCAATTATTTTGCCATGTTCAGAACACTACAGGGGATGACCTCCACATGGTCCGAAGCACAACCACATGCAAATTTCGAGGGACAAGAGACAGCCAAATATGCCAAAAAATGGGATTTTAATTGCTTCGCCATGTGAACTGTGAAGGGTTCTGCGGGCATTCTCCTCGGGGTACCGTAGATACTTCTTATGGTGGTGGGCCTCCGCAATTGCAGTCAAATTAGGCACTGAATTAATTGAGAGTTAGTGTTTCTTTTTCTTAAATAAAGTTTTGATACAAGAACTCATTCCTCGTATAGGTCATTGACATTTGCAAACCCCCATGACGGTGCCGTGAAACTCCTAACTATAATTGATGTTGGATTCAATATTAAGTCTTCTTTTAGGTAGGGTTATGATTAGTGTATGCTGTGTGCTGAAGCAAGAAGAGAGAAGGAAGCCTTTGAATTTGGTTTCTTCATGTTTGAATGTTTGTCTCCATTTAGCAGACCAGGATGGGCCTTTAACTGATTCCTGCAAGGATTTTATTATAGGGATGGCAAAAATAAATATTGTTCAAACTAATCCAATTTAAAGGTAATAGAAAGTTTTAAGGGCAAATTAAGTATTGTTTGACCTAATCCAATCTAAAGTTAATAGAGAAGTTTTAAATTAGACTTACTTTTTATAAATCAAAATTTTAATTAAGTTTAGACTCTATGATTCAACTCAGTCTAATGTCTAAATATATTATATAATAAAAATAATGTTATTTTATTATATAAGTTATTAACAATATCAGTGTAATTTTAAAATTTGTCATCTACATTATTTTAAGTAGTGATAAATGATTACCAGCCTTAACTAATTAAAAATTGTAATCTCTACTTTCTTTTCCTCATTCTTTTCTCTACTTTAACCTTGTTTGCTTCTTTGACTTCTCTTCCAATCCTTCTCTCTTTCATTGTTTTCTGTCAATTATACTCTTAATAGTTAGACGCTTTTCTTGCGTTCTTCAATTCTTTTGTATCCATTTACGTCTTTAATTTCCTCTTTCTTCCTAGATTGGTCGTTGTAATACTTAAGGAGCGCTTGGTTCACAGGAGGACAATGAGAATAAGAATAGAAATATGAATGAATATAGTGAAAATAAAATGGATATAATCATTATAATTATAATAGTTGATTAAAATAAATGAATGATTACATTACCAAGTGATTGTGGTTAGTTTATTAAAATCTTGAGAAATAAAAATTTGTTAAAATTTTTTATATATCAAATTTTAATTAATTATATTTTATGTACCTATTTGTAATGACGAATGTTTAAAATCAAGTATATTACGGTATTTTATTTCTAATAGCTCTTGAAAAAAACACTCTAGTATTTTCTTATATCAATATATCATTAGTTACATAATATCCTCAAAATATAGTTTAATAATCCAAAATATTGTACAATTTATCGACATAACCATAATATCCATCATTTCATTGCTACAGATAAAATCAAGTAACACAGTTTAATACAATTTACATGCCTTCGATAATACAAATGATGTAAAATATCTGTCGCATACATAATACCTTAACCAAAAACCTTCAATTGATGTAAAATAACCAGGTTAACACTACAAACATTATTTGCATCACAACTAAAAAAGAACTAACTATTATAAAATAACCTGGTTAGATAACATCAATTGCATCATAAGTTCATAATACTTAAAATAATAATAATATGCTTCCTTAAATGATTCATAGACTAGAAGATGGATAGAAGAATATAAGTACAAAAGACTTTTTTAAATGACTTAGCAAAGCGAACAAAACCTGAACCTTAGCAAGATCATTACAGAATAACATAGTAGCCTTACCAACATCCAATTGAGATATGCTAATATTAAGAAGTTCACTGATGAGCCCTTGCATTTTCTCATTAGTTAAGGAATCAGATTTAGGCTCCGCAATCAAAGCATTGGTAATAGTTGCATATTGTGAGGTCATTTGTTTTCAAATAGACTCAAACTTAATAGTGAAACTGTCTAACCTTGGCTCAATAGTATTATGAAGTGTTGCTGATCTTTTTTTTTCTTATAAGAACTTTACTTTCTTAGTGACAGGTTTTTTTCGCTTTTTTATTCTATGGCTACTTGAAGGAATGGCTGAGGATCCTTATGTATCAGATACCACAACAAGTTTATCTTCACTGTTCGATGAGGAACACACTGTCATATTCTTTGAGCTATTAGCCTTAGTACTTGTTTAACTATATCATCAGTTTTGAGTCCCGTCACTCTATCTTTACCCCACACCATGTTCAATTTTTACAAATATGGAAATTTAAAGTTTCACATTCCAATTACATTCTTGTGATTCTGTAAAAAAGAATTACAAGAAGAAGAAGATTAAAAAGTAATAACAAGATAATATTATAATTATGAGAAAAGAAACTACTAAAATAAGAGTTCAATCAACTTTTGAGTTAGATGTCCTTACCAAGAAGCATTCATCAAACTATTGTTTCTCACAATTGATCTTATGCTCAACATCATCCCACTGACAGCCACTGTGCATACACATTTTAGAAATTGGATTGTACTTGTTTCTTAACCATTTAATATTAGAGTCAATATGGGGATCGACATCCATATCAAAATTGGGAATCATGCTCAGCAACATCTTGTGCATTTCAACCATATAATGGTTCTTAAATTCCCCATCTACTTTTCACAAAGGATCGCAAGCTAGTTCTTGCAAAACATCGACCAAAGCTTCAACCTCATCATCCTTCTAATACTTTTTATTTTTCCTCTCCCACGGGCAGCCATAGCCATTTCTAATAAAATAACGACAATGTAAGAATTATCAAAGAAATAACATATAACAAAAAATAACTTTGTTGAAAAACTTAAAGCATGCACATGTAATCTAATAACTCACGAACTGTTGGACCCTGATTTTTAAGTGAAATTTAGAAATAATAATTGAAAAGAAATGAGTGTTTTTGGGTATATGTTATTATATAGATGTATTTATACTTAAAGGAAAGTGATGAAAAAAAAGGATTCATTGATTTTGATAATTTTGGGATTTGAATAGATTTGTATGGTTATGAAAGTTACCGTGAATTAGTGGATTGAAATAGAAGTTGAAAATCAAGAAATAAAGAGAAAAAAAATTATACCGGATTTCATATTAGTTTAGTCTAAGGTTTCTAACGCGATAGTTATTTCTACGCTATTGGTTCACGAATGTCGAAATTTGATTTTCGTTCGATCAAACCGTTTGTTGTTTTGATTCGATTTGCTTTCGATTCCATTAAGAATTCGATTCGTTTCTGATATGCCTTTAGCATTCGATTCCGAGCCAATTTGCTTTGTCTCGACTCGGTTTCGCTACTTTTTTTTTCGATTGTTTTTCGCCTTCCGATTCAATTTGTACCTGTTTAGCATTCGTTTTTACCTTTCGTTTTTGCTTTTGCTTTTTGCTTTTCGGTTGGGATCCGGTCTCCGGATCGGGTCCCAACTCGAACACATAGTCAAACAAAAAGAGATGTTCATGTTGATGCATTTCAAAAGTAATCCAATAACTAAAAGTTATATATAACTAATAGTAAAAAAATAGAGATGTTCAACATTTAGGTACATTAACCGAAATCAAAACATTTCAACAATCTAATAAGCATATGAAACAAACATATCTTAAATTACTAACATACATCATTGTCATTGGATCTAGTTGTCCATATATTATACATGTTGGTTGCCATATTATTCCTAATTGTCAACCACTCATCAATTAGACTAATTTATGTAATGTATTCCATTTCATCATCTTTTTCACTCTCATCTTCCTTACTCTCCTCTTCATCTTCAATGATTGACTCGTGTGGATCAAAGCTTATGAACTTGCGAATCAAGTTATGTAGAAGGGAATAAGCCATTATAATGCGAACTTAGGTTTCAATTGAGAAAAATGAAGGGAATGCAAGGATCTTCCATCTTCCTTTCAACAATCCAAAGCATCTCTTAATAACATTCGTTGCTTTGGAATGTTTCATGTTAAACTATTCCTCTGCTATCTCTAGTCGATGGCCATCGAATTCTTTGAGATGATAACGTTGCCCTTGAAATGGAGCAAGAAATCCATTTGCATTGCAATATCCAGAGTCAACCAAGTAATAACATCCTTCACAATTAAACAATAAGTTATGATTGAGCAGCATAACTCAAAGAGAAACAAAATTTGATATTGTAATAGAAATTTACGTCGAGGGGGACTCGTAGACCATAAGGCCTTGAGATTGCATCTCGAAACACACGACCATCGTGTGCAAAGCCCTCCCAACTAGGCAATACATATATGAATTGCGTGTTTGGGAAACAAACACCTAAAACGTTTGTTGAAATAAATCATTTTCTTGAGCGATATCGGGGCTTATCTTCATTAAAAGGTGTAACTTTAATTAGTGTCCCATCTAAGGCTCCTAGGCAACCCTAGAAATTAAAACTAAAAGGTGATTTAGCACATAAAAGTTATGATATTAATGTTATAGGTTAATTATAATGTTAAATTACCTGAAAACTTTTCCATCTCTCATCTTGACAATCTTAAGTAATAGGCTCTAGCTTCTTAAGCAAAATATGATGCAATCTTATAATTGCATGAAGAACTTGATGGAATGGTCGACTCACGGTTTCTTTACTATTGAGAAAAGTAGGCTTATTGGCCCCGACATCTCTTAGCAAATCACACAATATCCTAAAGGTTGCTCTATCTATACGAAGTTCACTAATGCAGAAATTATCACAATCCATGGTCAATCTAAGCATCCATCTCATTCTATCAATCCTTTTTGTTTCCTTTGTTTTAATTTCATGGACCTTATATTGAAAGTACAAAGAATACATAACATAATGGATAACAAATAAGAAAACCATCATATTATTTGTTGTTTGTTGAAGTATCAAAATTTGTGTTAGTTTGTGTCATCATTCGCTAGTAGGGGCGAGCTACGTTGATTTACATTAAAAAATTCAAAAAATAATAACCCAACATATAAATAGGGCATGTTGAAAAGTTAGGTAATAACAATGGAAAAGAGCTAAAACAATAAGTAAAGGTAATAGAGAAACATGATCAAGAAGAAGGTGAATGAGTGATAATTGATATTAAAGGAGCTCAAATTGATGAGAATTTGCATGTAGAACAAACTTTGTCAAGCACCTCCATAGATTGAGAGACATAAGAGTATACAGGTTGATTAAGCACTTATTAGGAAGTTCTATTTTACAACCTTTGAGAATGAAAAGTAAGAAGAAACACACACGCTATCAAGAAATGCAATCCTACAAAGCGAATATTCTAAGATCAAGTCTTAAAATAATGACAAAAAGCAAAATTCCATATCTTCTAATGTGAAAAATTAATTGAATGCTTGTATGTTTAATGCACTAATGTCTAAAAACTACTTGTTTTGCGTTTTCAGGGTATGAGCAATTATGTGCTTGTGATCTACCGTCATGTTGTTGCAACTATTGCCATTGGTCCTTTTGTAATAATTCTTGACAGGTAGAGACTCTCTTCTCTTCCATTCCTATATGCTCACCTAGCTTAACATTTAGGTATAAGAAAAAGTGACCTTTTACATGTTTTGTTGTATGTAACAAGAAAGTAAGGCTAATGATGATAGTCTCAACCTTCATTAAGATACTAGTGCTTAGTTTACTAGAGTAAGTTTCTAAATTAGAAAGTAAAATGTTGTCTTTATTCCACTTAATTACTACTTCTGAAATATTAAAATCTTCATATCGACAGGCCTGTTATCGACCAAAAATTGTATTTTCTAGGATTGAAGAATAAAATAGTAACATTTGTAGCTGCTGTGATCAATATTCTTCCATCCATTACCTTTGTAATGGCTTGCATTGTTAGGTAAATAAAAAGTCATAATCAGGATTTGATTTATATATTTCCTGAAAGCAATATCTTCTATTGTAATTGTTCTTCCGACTAAGGTCGTCTTTCTATATAGGCTTCAAAAAGTAAACATTAGATCTATATACAGCCAAGCTAAGGTGACAGGGACTATAACAACAGTTGCAGGAGCTATGGTCATGACGTTAATAAGAGGTCCATTGATTGATTTGTTTTAGACTAGAGGAAAACAGTATGCAGGAAGCATATCCACAGTAACTTATCATCAGGTAGAAAGTAATACCTGTTAAGCAAACAATAGATGTAGGTAGTAGTGGACAAGTGAAAGCTGATGCAGAGGTCAAACAAACCATAGAGATATGAAAATAAATGAAGATAACAACCGAATTGTTTTTCATTTGACCTATAGGGTCATATACTAAAAAACAGCATACCAATAATCTCCATCTTTCACATACTTGATTAGAACACCCTTTTTTGTCTTACTATTAGTCAAATATTAAGTAGTGCAACTTTATTATGCTACAAGTTACGTCACAAACAAAATATACGACCAAGTCCAGAATAATGAATTTTCATAACCATCCACCAGTATTCTTATTGTATGACTAGGTATATTTTCCAATCATATAATCAGGATTGACCCCTTATTAAATTCTCCTGGAAGTGTATAATAGCACAAAGGCATCAAGAATACATAATCATCACCACTTCCCATAGAAATAAGTCCTCGTCACTATTCTCTAATATCTACAGATCAATCTTTTCATAAACAAACAAAATTTTATTAATTGCTAGTATAACAGATAAAAGGGACAAGTACTAAAATCTTACATAAGGAAGGATAATTGTCTTTGTAGTTACAATGATAGTTTTTGATAAATGATTCACCATATAATGCTAGCTCATCTTACTGTTGACATAACTTGTGCATACTTGGCTAATATCACACACATTTACTGCAATTTAAGCATTATTTCCAAAAAGGCTCTGTCACACAACTTTAAGAAGACTGAATGATACAATTTAAAAACATCCCTTAAAATGTATCCAAGTTGTAATTGTTAACCATTTCAAAAGCTATATGCTTCCTTAACAAGGGAACATAAAGAGCATTTACCATTTATTTTACCTATCTAATCTCAATGTCATATAAAGACAGGCAGAAGGCCCTTATTACTTGCCCTTCCTATGCAAACATGTAAAACAAAATATGATCTCCCCCCTCTTTCTTTCATTCTACATCCCTATCTTCCTATTCTTTAGTCTCTCAAACAAAATTAAGATCGAAGCTCACTCTCCTTGCAACCATATGGAATAGGGAAGAGAAATAGCTCTAAAAAAATGATAAAAGTTCTACACATCTCCTGATTGCCCAGCTAAACAAATGTCAAATATACTAGGTAAAAAAAGCAAAGTTCATGAGTGAATCTGACTCAAAACTGTGTAGGGATTACTTCCTTTTGTTGCTCCTTCTATTTAAAAGGTTAAGCAACACGAGAGTTCAACTCTAATGAATATATCCAACTGTTTCACCATTTCATTCAGAGCACATTATTGTGCATGTAAGTGTGTGAATGACATATGCAGATGTATGTTTCAGGAGATAAGTTTGTAATGTTTTCTCAAGGAGTTAAGTCACAGGATGTCCACTAGTATAGTGAACTAAACATAGATAATCCTAAGTACATCATAAAGTGTAGTTTAGATCCCACATTTAATAATGTAACACTTCACATACATTTAATTAGTAATACTTCACACACATTTAATAAGTTAACTTTAACTTAAATCCTAAAGAATTGTAGATAAGCATGTATCCATGTAACTACACGTTAAACTAATGGAACAGTAAAGTGTGATAATCAAAAGTTTTTTTGAATTGTTTTCATGCTAATTAATCTACTTTCGTTATTAACTAACAAAGACAACAATGTGGCAATTAAGATCAACAAGATTATGAAAGCTACTAAATCAAACTTGAATTAAAGCAGTCATTCCTACTCTCTGCTTCTTTTTTAGCATAAACATCGAACAACAACATCATCACTTCTATCTTTTTGACTCTTTCTCCAATTAGATACACTCTTTCCTTTTCTCTCTCTAACACTATTTTCCTTGTGCGCGTAGTATAAAGCAAATGATTAATTGCATCTCGTTCGAACCATTGTTTAGCTAGAGGACAATGAATTATACACAACGTTAAACACCATTAATCAATGACGATCATTGATAGAACAAAATTTTGTCTTTGGCACAAAAGTTGAAGACATTCAACACCAACCCGACATACAAGATTGACACCTAAGCATGTTCTATGTGCAGATTCAAGCAGATGCAACAACAGACAACATATAGCAAATGAGAAAAACAAAAGAAACAAACCCAAATCAAGAGTATGAGAGAGATTCAAACAATACCCAAAATCGTCATAGAGATTCAAGAAAGAAAGTACAGAAGAAAATGGATAATGGAATCGAAAACCTAATCTAGTAGAAAAGAAGAGAGAATATGCAATTATATCGACAAAAAAATTTGAAGAAGAAAGAAAGGAAGAAAATTACCAGTGCTTCTTCTTGGTTTCGGGTGTTTCGTTGGGATTAGTTTGTGGAGAGATAGGAAGAGTACATTCATTCATGGCAAGGAGAGAATAAAGAGTAGAGAGTGATTCGAAGGAGTGTCATTCGCGGTAGAACGTACACTAAAATTAGAAAGTAATGACTCTCATTCCTTTGGATTACGAGAGGAATGGAGTATTACCCAAAAATAAGGAATGAAATAATTATCTGTTCAATGATAGTATCTTACCAAACATTATTTTTCATTTTATACCCATACCTCTTTTCCATTCCCACTAAACAAGCACGCCCTTAAATATTTTTGGAAAGTTTCTCTATCATTAGAGAAGCATATACTAAGGTTTGGTCTATTAGGTTTTGGCTCGCTAGCCTAACTCAATCTCAACCTGAAGTTTGATAAAGGATGGTTCTCGCACGTTGTTCGAGTTCAAACCTAACCAAATTTAGACCATCCAAAATCTACCAAAAACTCGAAGAAGTTGAAGGGTTCGAAGCTCGCCCATACTTAACCTAAACCTGAAGTCTAATAAAGGATGGTTCACGTTGTTTGAGTTCAAACCTAACAAATTTAGACCATCCAAAAACTCGAAGAAGTTAAAGGGTTCTAAGCTCGCCCATACTTAACCTAAAATTGATTTGATTCACTGCCATCCCTTTGCTTTGTCACAAGATTGCAATGTTACAAGTCTCCCTGGGTCGCCAAAACTCAATAATAATCTATTTATCACAACAGAACAAAGCTCTTCTATCATCCAACTTAAATAAAAAATTAAAGGGGAAAGAATAGAGGAAAAGACCTAGATCTCTTACCCATATTTTTATTTTGTTCCAACCTTCTTTCATCTCTATTCATAACCAAGACTTAACAGTGCATTGGGTTTTGTATCTTGTTGGATAACAGTTGCACAAATAAAAAGCTCATAAAGTATCCTCAAAGATTGAAATATGAGGAAAGAAAATGAAGAATTAGATGAGTATAGAGCACTTGGATAGGTTGCTTAATCTTGGTTAAATATGAATTAAGTATACGATTATTCTAAATTAGGAGCTACAATACAATATTCCTAGTTGATGTAACAATTCAATCTTTAAGTTTCAAGAAAGAGAGGAGAAGAAGGAGGCTAAAGTTTGTTAATGAACATTTGAATAATGTGGATAAAGCTTATTATGTTCACGGTGTTAAACATAGGGAAGGGAATGACAGTATTTTATCAAAGGTGGGCATATGAAGTTGAAAGATGAAAGAAGAAGAGGAGAAGAATATTAGGGTCAAGTGGATCTTTATATAAATTGAATTTTAGGTAGGACCTTAATAATATTTCAACTCAGGTCAAGTTTGTTGATTTTGAGTTAAGTTAAATTAGGCTCGAGTTTATTTGCCAATCTTATATGTACATATGGTGTAAAATTTTTGAATATTTGATGGATATTCATTTATTTTTTGTATTAATCTACTGTCCAGAATATTTGATGAGAATTCTTAGTTATTATTATCATTTATTATAGAATCTATAATATTTGATGGGTATTTTTATTCTAATTTGCTTTGGATAGAATCCGTAAGGAGTGGAAAGTAAACAGTTGTGCTTCTCAATAGCCATCCACTTTTCTTTCTCTTTCGATTTTTTAAGATTGACTTGACTCGATTAAGATTCGAGCGAGATAAAACTTGATTAGATTCAAGATTAAACCAAATTATTTAGATCCAATTAGATATGCTTAAAATTTAATCGAAGTCGAACTCAAGTTTAGATTGCTTATCTAAGTTCGATCAAGTCTCGAATAGAACTCGAGTCGAAATAAAAATCTTTACTGACCAAATTTAGTCCGACCATTGCAACCCTAAATTTACTTGAATAAAATGTATGCATTATTATTAATCTATATAACAAATGGAAAGCCCTTTCATTACTGAATTACTCATCTTATTATGATAATAATATGACAAATGCATCAAGCAAGCAAGTAGTTTTGGCGACTGCTTGGTTGCTTACTTGCTTTTCACCGACTAGGCAACCAGCCAGTCCCATGAGTAATTATTGTGTAGTTGCTTAGAAGATAAAAGAGAGACAGGTGGTTATAGGGGTTGAGACCCACTCCATTCAGGCTGAGTAGGTTCCGTGAACTCTTACACTAAAAACAACTCCACTTAGTTTCTTAAGTTGCACAGGCAAGCAATGATTTGTCAACCTACTTGGATTGATTCTAGACATCAAGTACTTTAGTAATAACAAAGAATGGCCTGCCCCTAGCTTTTATTTTTAAGACAATTTTTTTATTAAGTGCGGAATCAACTCCGCTAAGCCTTTCTATAAAACAAATTGAATTTGGCCAAAAGCTACGGAAGTGCCATAATTGGAAGCATGTGATTTTTGTGAGCGAAAATTGAACCGCTCAACCACTGACCTACCTAGCCCATCAAAACCCCAAAATCGCCACCTTGATTTAGCTTTCATAATATAAACACTAACAAAAATGTATTAATAACTTCTAAGGTGACTTCAATCTTATATTAAAAGCAAATTTTAATATATTCCCGACAAAATTTCAACTTGTCTCAGTGGCTTTCGGCTTTTGTTTAGGTAGTAGTTATTAAATGTTTGATTTGAAGTTAAGGTAGAAGGAGGAAAGAAAAAGATTGTTGCTTAATTTGTTTGGCTGAGTAACGCAAATGCTTTATACTATCTTTTACAGATTTGGATTTTGAGTCCTTGTATCTTCCCGGTTATCATGATTTAGAACCACCAAGTTTGTCTAATTCCAATGTGATCCAAATCATCTTAATACGAAAACAAATTAATGAAAAGCATCATCTTAGTATGGTTTAGATTAATCGCAACACCAGCTTACAGACAATCATACATCGTTTGTTGCTTTCCAAGAAATTAATCCACTTGCTACAAATAATTGAATAAATTCCAGCTGCCTTTTGCCCCTAATCAAACTTCATTTATTCTTAATCCTGTCTTCATCTGACGGTTCCAATTATGTTTTTCTTATGGTAGTTAACAGTTTTTTTTAAGTTTTAAGTTTTAAGTTTTGTTTTAAATAAAATAAAAATTTATTTAGTAATTATGTTTTTGTCAGTGATAATAATTCTATATTAAATAAAACTTAAAGGTAAAATTTTAAATCTTTTATATAATATTTATTAACAAATTATTAAAATAAATAATTTTAATTTTAATTTTTAGTTATAAATTAATATTTTAATTATTAAATAAAGTTTTATTTGAAAATTTATATACTTTGAAAGTATTTAAATTTAATTACATTATTAATAATTAATTTTAATCAATTAAATATATAATATCAAATTAAATTCTTCGTAATTTTTATTAAAATTTAATATATTAACTAATCAAATAGCATATATTTAGTTAATATTAATTTAGGTTAAAAAAACCGATAAAAATCACTTTATATGATTTTTGTAATTTTTGAGTACGGAAGAAGTCGAAAACAAGAGCAGAAAATAAAAATAAACAAGTTTTTTGTCGATTACTTTTTACTGACGTCAGCCACCTCTCTACTTTTAAGGCCCGTTCACAAGTTGCAACACCAACTCAGACCACAACCGAGCAACCTTCCTCCGCCACCGGCAATGCTGTCATCAATGTTGCCGGCAACGACACCGCCACTACCGTAAAGCCAGCACTAACTCCACCTGAGTTGTATGAAACCAAGAACTGCAAGAAATGACGCAGAATCTAAAACTGAAAGTGCTTACCTTGATCACCAAGCTATCAGACCGCGATACGTTCGCTGTCGCGGCGACTGAGCTGGATTCCATCGCCGCCGCACTGGACAGTACCACACTTCCGACGTTTCTCTCATGCATTCTCTCCACCGACTCCACCGACAAGGCATTGGTACGCAAACAGTGCCTCCACCTCCTCTCCACACTGGCTCTCCTCCATGCCAACTCGCTCTCTTCGTTTCTCTCTAGAATTATCTCCTACCTCACGCGCCGCTTCCGCGATTGCGACTCCTCAATTCGCTCCCAATGCGTGGCTACGACTTCGTCTCGCCTCCAATATCACGAAGACGCCGTTCTCTGCTGCGTTCTTGAAGCCGTTGAGTGAATCGGTGTTCACGGAGCAGGAGATGAGCGCACAGCTAGGATCCGCTTTGTGTTTGGCTGCCGCCATCGATGCGGCTCCTGATCCGGATCCGGCGAGGCTAGGGAAAGTGTTGGTGCCAAGGTTGGAGCGGTTAGTGAAAAGCGACAGTTACAAGGCGAAGAGTGCGGCGTTGGTTGTTATCGGGAGTGTGATCCGAGTTGGAGGAGTGAGCGGTTATGGAGGTATGGTAGGACTAGTGAAGTGTTTGGTAGGGTTCTTGAGTAGTGAAGATTGGGCGGCAAGGAAGGCTGCGGCAGAGGCGCTTGGAAGATTGGCGGTCGTGGAAAGGGATGCTATGGCGGAGTTCAAGAGCGGGAACTTGAAAGCTTTTGAGAATCGGAAATTCGATAAGGTTCAACTTTTTAAGTTTGATCTCGCATTCTTTCAGTGTTAAATTTCCTTTCGTGGATGAATAATTTTGCAGATTGTTTATTTGAAGTATGGATTGTGAGGCTTTTGCAGGTGAAGGCTGTCAGGGAAGTGATGAGTCAGATGATACAGGCATGGAAGCAGGTTCCTGACATCTCTGATGAGGCCTCACCGCCGCCTAGATCGGTGGCTTCCTCAAAAGGTAATGGAGACATTGGAAATATAGGTTAGCCACCAAATTTTGTTGGTTCTTTGGCAAGACTATAAAGAATACATCCGAGTCGGTAATTCTTTACTGATTCAAGGTCATCGGTTATGCTTGGATTCACTATAACTTTTCTAGTCTTGATTGTATGGTCCATGCTTTAACCAATTTTGATTCTTTAAATTCATTGTCAAATTTGAAACTTTCATGCTTTGCTCAGTGTGATTGCAACTTATGCATGAGCTCAATTTCAGTAATGATTTTTGTCATTGTTTTTTATCTATTCCTTCACTGAAGTTTTTTATTTTATGGTAGCAGAAGATGCAAATGATGGGAGCTATCAGCCTGGATCCAAAGCACCTCGCACAGCAGGATCTGAAGCCATTCACAAGAATAAAAGGACCTATAACAGGACAACTCCACCCGATTCTTTATCTGCTAGAAAGAGAGTTCCTTTGAAGAGTGTTGAGAAGAAAGCTAGTTCAGGAATTCTGAGGAAGGTAGATTGCAAAAAGAACTTGGACTGGAAGGCTGAAATTGCAGTTCCAAGGGCTGCCTCTGTCTCTTGTGGTGATGATAGTGATGTTAGAGAGGGATGCGATGGTGGCCCAGAAAGAAGGATTACAAAGCCAGATTTAAAGCGGGCACTTTTCAATAAAAATTATGATGATAAGATGCTCAAATTTGTTGGGTCCAAGTCTGGATCTCGAGTAGTCCCTTGCCATGAGGAAAGACCAGAGTCCGCAAATGCAGTCAGTGTTGGGATTGAAAATCAGGATACCAATCGCAAAGAGAGTGAGGACTTGTCTTTGATCCGCAACCAGCTTGTTCAGATCGAAAAACAGCAATCAAGCCTACTAGATATCCTGCAGGTTTTTTCCACGCTTTGAAACTTAGTATTTTTCTGATGGTAATTTACTGGTGAAATTGTTGATTATGCATTTAATACATAGTAATAACTTTTCCATGTCTTTGGGCTGCTTGGTATGAATACACGGGGATATGATTGGTTTCATATATTGACGTTGTTGCTAATTCTCATATTATCTACTGACAATTAGAAATACATCGGGGGCTCACAAAACGGGATGCATGCACTGGAGACCCGTGTACATGGTCTAGAGTTGGCACTGGATGATATATCATATAACTTGGCTGTTTCCGGTGGAAGGATGACTGACTCTCAGAAAACCTCTTGTTGCCTGCTACCTGCTGCAGATTTTTTGAGCTCCAAGTTTTGGAGGAAAACAGATGGTCGCTTTCCACTCTCAAGGTTATCTTCTAGTGGTGCCACTTCATCGACAGCCATTCGTCAAAGAGCTGGTAAGAATGGTAGTACCAGGGCTGAAACATTCAATTTTGAGAGACTTAGGTTACAACAACAGGGTCGAGGTGGATTCATTGTGAATCCCCTGGCAGAGATTCATGACGATTGAAGGGGGAACACAGAAGTGGCACAGCATTAGCCAGGAACCATTAGGTAATGTTATCAGAAATTGGTTTTAGTTCCGTCTGATCTTCTATTTGTTTGATACGCAAGTCCAATGCTAAAGGAAAGAAAACCCGGATTCACTCTATCCCACATGCTTCCATTCAAAATCAAAGCTGAGTTGCATGCAAATTGTAGTTCATTTGACAATTAACAGTATAATGACTGCATCAGACTTAGTCAACACTACCTACCAACTTTCCAGCAATGTTTGCAGCCTTGAAATTTAGATAATTTAGTTGATAGTTAGGCTACATACGAAGTTATTATCTGAATGCCTGTTTGCCTATCATTAAGTTTAGGGACATATAATTGCGGTGGAAAGGGGTGGTGGTGCCAATTATGTAGTTTGATCCTTTTAACCTTCTTCTTCTGACATTCTTCCACTCACGTTGCCTTTTCAGAAGGAAAAATAAACTTCGTGCTTTATTTTCTGCTTTTCAGCCTGTTTCAAGATCCAAGTGTGTATGGGTGCTTGTGTTTGTTTTCTTTCTGCTTTTTCAAAACAGAATTCTATTAAGAAAACATTTGTGATTAACTCATTGAAATTTCGGTTGAGTGCAGATTTTGTTTTGTTGGATGGCGTCATTTGTGCGGCTTTACTGGCTCGGAAACCACTGTAACATGAAGAGAATGTTGAACTTATTGATTTATGGATTGTATCTGGTAAGTTGCGAAGCTAGCTTTTGCAAAATGCTTGGTGGATGCACTTCGCTTTATCACTCCTTCGAAAGTGATAAATTAGAATTTGTCGATATAAATAGTACCCCATCGGAGCAATGGCGTGTCAAAGGAATCCAATTCATGTAATAATGATTCGTTAGTAGCATTCTTTATTTTCCCTGCAACCTCGAGAAGCAGCTTAATAGAAGATGAATGTGTATAGATTGTAAATTTTTCAGTTTTTATGCAAATGGACTCACGTGTAATAGTATAATACAGGTGCACTTTTCAGCTTCAAATTAGAATATCAGCTTCCTATGTGCATGTCTGTTGTTTCTGGCGTCGTGTACATTGCATCATTCGAGGGATGGCTACGGACTCCAAAATCCACTGTGATATTTCTAGATTTGCTTTTTTCGTTCCGTTAATATTGACCGTGGTAAACATAATACGAACTTTAATTATAGGCCCAAGATCAATCATGAATTTATAAACAAGGACAACGTGAGAAAGTATGTGTTGTCATCGAACAAGTTGCTGAAACATTCAATCAACTTTCACAAAAATTATCATGTTGTCAGCGTCTTTTCTGTCTTTTAATACGTGGTGTGGTGTGGTGTTCTTAACATTATTGAAAACATTAAAGTTTAAATTAAATACTCTAAAACATTAGGATTTAACTTGTATTTTAATGAAATTATTAAGATCCAAAATATACTTTTGGCAATTAGAAAATTTGTAACTTTTTCTCAATTTTCAGGAATTTAAGATAATTATATTATAGTTAAATTAATTAGTTAATTAGAATTAACAATAATTAAATTAAAAATAACTTAAATATGATATGTGGGCTTCATGTGACACATGGTAAAATTCACATAACAAATATAAAATATAAAATATATCAAATTAGTGTTAATATAACATATAACAAATTAACACTTAACTTCGTTCAAATTTATATAATTCAAGATTTTTGAATGTTTTTTATATATTAAAATTTATTTTAAACAATTCAAATATTAATCAAAATTTTGTCCAAATGTTTGTGTTGAAATTACCCTTTTGCTTCCACTATTATTATGATATCAACGAAGGAATTGAAGAAAATTAACTAACTAAAGAGATTGTTGAGATGCCTAAATTTTCTTTTTTGTGAGTGGAATTGGATGTGAAAAAAGAAAGACTCGTCAGACACTGTAGACAATATTTTTTGAACACGACCAGTTAATGAGAATCAGAGGTAGTGTGAATCGGAAAAGCTAACACAAACATTTATAGAAATGAAGAGGATGACAACAAAATTATTGAAAAGGTAAAAATGAAGAAAGAGGAATTTTAGGCATTTTTCTTTGATCAAACCAATGAATGTACTTGATCAAAAACTCAAATTAGCGAATATCCTGTACTCCTATAATTTCTGCTTTTACGTTATTCAAATTGCTCTTTTTCATACCCATTAGATTTAGATTCCCGCACTGTAATGTTTTCTACATCTTAACCATGGGATATGATTTACATGCAGACCCTCTCATTTAAACCTAAAATAAAGAAACCAAATGGTGGAAGTATCTACACACCCCAATGCATTTAGAGATAAGAAAGTGTTAAAGAGTCTAACTCAATTCTCTAACCCAGGTTGATGTTGTACTAGGTTATTAGGATCATGGGCAAGTTTTTTTTCTCTCTGTTATAAATCATATTTGCAGCTCTCCTTGCAACTTTGTTTTTATTTGACATCCAAGAATATTACACAGGAATTTTGTTGTGTAATTGGCACAATATGTCCTTTTTTGTTTTGTCTATCTCACCTTTGTACCATTGTGACATAGTTGGACACTAATGTCCTTCCCAATTTTGTACATACATACATACATATATACATACAATACATATATGTACAAATATAACAAATCTCACAAGAATATATATATATATATATATTTGTTATATTTGTGTTCGCGAAAATTTCTCGCCTTCATGAGAGACTAAGAAAGTTTTATAAGATTTTCTAAACACCGTGTACTCCCTTTTGAATGTAGTGAAATTGGTTCTTTGTTTCACGAGTTTTTCTCTTAACACTCGAGTTTCTCACATAATTTTGTGTTTCTATAAAATTCTCATTTTCTTGTTTGTGACTCTCTTTGATTTTGTTTTACATTTATTCACTAAACTTTGATCCTATAAATTGGTATAGAGTAAGGTTGATCTCAATCAAAGAGTAGTTCACTTTGTCAACTATTACTAAGTTTGACACTGAGAAATCAGATAGAAAGATTAGTTCCGCAATTTGGCGTGTCCGGGTGAAAGTTACCACTTACCTTTACATAACATGAATTGCAAAAAGCCTTGAACGGAAAATCTAAGAAGTCAAACACTATGAGTGATAAACAATGGGAGGACCTCGATGAGAAAGCCCTTTCGACAATTTAGCTATGCCTTTCCCAATAATTTTTGTATGAGCTGATTAACAAAACTACAACAACCTGGTTATGTTTGAAATTGAAGTCACTTTATATGACAAAGAGCCTCGCCAATAAGCTTCGCCTAAAGGAACTTTTTCACCATCTGAATATAAGAAGGTACCTTTGTTCAAGCTCACCTAGATGAGTCCAATTCTCTCTTGATTAGCCTTGAAAATCTTGATGTAAATATTGACGATGAGGATAAAGTTGTTTTGCTTGTTTTCTCACTTCTCCAATGATATGAGCATTTTAAAGAAATCATGTTGTATGGAAATTATAATACCTTATGCTTAGAGGATGTTAAAACAAACTTGTTGTCTAAGGAAAAATTTGACACTAAAATTTCATTAATGCCCCAAGGTGTGAGTTTGATTGTTTTTAGTTTGAAAGTTAAAAATAGTCATTGAAATTGTAAAGAATGGGGCATCATGTCTAAATAATACATAGGGGTATTATGGAAATTCCCCTCAATTGAATAAGTAGACAATTAAAAGAACTCATCATTTCACTAATAAAGAAAATAGGAGACTAGAGGGAAGTCTTCCAGTCCATGCTTTTCCCAAATTAGGGTATTCCAGATGGATTTAAGGGAACTCCAAGTATCAGGGTACGGAGAGAGCCATAAGTAAGAGTGCCTTACCTCATCAATCTTCTCAGTGTTACTAATTAATTCCTATTTTTGGTTGACCCAAGATATACCAAATGTCACTTGATTGTCTTCACCTTCATGTTCCAAATTTCATCTCCCCCAGTCATTTTATAGTTCCCTATTTGTAGATTTCCATCGCATGCTTTAGTCTTTACCAATATCTTATTAGACTCCCCAGGATTCTACAAATGCTTAGGAATAGTTAGCTCGTTTAGAAGGGCACCATGGGGATATAAAGGGTTGTTCTATAATATTGTAGGTAATACTCTCTAAGGTTTCCCGAAGAGGTTTCACCTTTGTTTAGAACCTTATGAGGTTATTTTCTTTCCAAATCTCATATTTGCAGGTTCTAACCCCTAGTATATAAACCTCCTTAGAGTCCTTAAAAATTTGAGAGTTGTCCAATAACCAATTGGACATCTCTTTCAAAGTTTGGGAAGTAATGTTCTAAAGACATTTTTTTATAATGTTCCAAATTGTGGCTGAATAAGGGAAAACAAAAAATAGATGATCACTACTTTCCCTCCCCTAGATTGTTAAGGGAAGGACTCATGAGAGGTAAAATAACAGTAAGAATAAGGAAAAAATAGGTCAAAATATAGAGGCAAAAATTCGAGTAAAACTTGTCATTACTTTAAGAAGCAACGATATGAGATTTATGAGTAATATAAGTTGAAAATCAAAATGAGAGACAAGGGAAGGCCAAAGGCAAGCAACAAGAAAAGTTTATCAAGGCTAACATTGTTGACACAAATTTTGACTATAATGTTCTTTTAACTGTTGACATTGAGCAAAGGTTGAGGGACATAATGAATTTGAGCTGCATATTTCATATAAGTCCTTATAAGGATTGGTTTTCAACCTAAGAGCCATATGATGGTGGTTTGTTTTTATAGATAATAATTCTTAGTACAGGTTATCGACAAATATATAGTCAAGATTAACACACGTTATGGTGTCATTCATACTTTGACCGGAGTCAGACATGTCCTTGATTTAAGAAAAGATCTCATATCATTCAATACACTAGAATCTCTTGGTTGTAAGTACTCAAGGTGGAGTTTTAATGGTAATTAAAGTAACTCTTGTGTTAAGGTACTTATTATGGTAGATTGTATGTTTTGTAGGGTTCTACCATTATAAGCTTGATTGCAGTTGTTTCCTCTACTTTCCACCCTGATGTAACAAAACTTTGGCATATATATTTGGGTCACATAGATAACAAAGACATGTCAATTTTAAGCAAGCGTGGTTTGTTGGATGGACAGAACACTACTAATATTGATTTTTGTGAACATCGTGTTTTTGGAAAAAGAAAGAAAGTTAGATTTTCTGCAGGTCTTAATAAGACCAATGACACACTTAATTACATTCATTATGATCTTTTAGGTCCCTCCAATGTTTCCTCATTGGAAGGGAAAAGATATCTAATAACCATAATTGATGATTTTTAGAGTAAATTTTGGTTTTTTTTTCTTGAAACATAAAAATGAAGTTTTTATCACTTTTAAGGAGAGGAAGATCTTGATAGAGTACTAAGCTGACAAAAAGTTGAATACTGATAATGGTCTTGAATTTTGTGAACATAAGTTTGGATTTTTTTGCACACAAAAGGGCATTTCTAGACATAAGACTTTAGTTGGTAAGACCTAGCAGAATGGTGATGTGGCGAGGATGAACTGTACACTACTAGAAAAAGCTCAATGTATGCTTTCCACTATTGGGTTGTGGTACCAACATGGTCAATAAGCTAAAACTATTTCTACTGCAACCTATGTAGTGAATCTTTCACCTTATAGATAATTTGATAGCAAATTTCTAGAGGAAGTAGGGACCGGTAACTTTATTGATTATTTTAATTTTAAAAAATTCAACTATCCTGTTTATGTTCATGTCGATAAGAGAAAGATATCTCCCTATGCTAAAAAATGCATTTCTAAGGCTATGGATCTGGTTTCAAAGGTTATCACTTATGGTGTCCTGACCCTAGTGTTTGTAGAGTTATACTTAATAGAGATGCAACCTTTAATGAAAATGCTTTCTTATCTTCTTGAAAAGATGCTTGTGTTCCATCTTCTATTACAAATGAACAGGAGGGTATTAGGGGAAAGGTGGAGTTTAAAATTAGTGTCGACTTGCTTGATAATGATACTCTGTCATCTTCCACCTCCCAATCTAGCAAAAATCAAATGGAAGAAACAATTCAAATAAGTCCACCGTAGCAAGTCCACTGCAGCAAGTCCACTGTCGCAACCTTAACCTCATCCTCAACCATCCATAGTAAGAGATCATGTTTGTAGACAATAAAAAATGCCTACCAAATTTTTTGATTTTAATTGTGATTTAGTTATGTATGTCCTGATAGCTGGACAGGAGACTAATGGTTATGATGAACCTAGAAGCTATTTCAAGCCATCTCTAATGCAAATTTTGATAAGTGGTTAGATATAATGCAAAAAGGTTGAGATTCTCAACAATAATGAGACATGCAATTTAGTTAAACTACTTAAAGGCAATCGAGTCATTAGTTGCAAGTGGATTTACAAAGTTAAGGAATGTATCCCTAGGGTTGAAAATAAGAGGTATACGGCAAGATACGTAGTTCGTTGCTTTGACCAGAGAGAGGGTGTTGATTTTAATGAAGTTTTCTCTCTTGAAGTTCGCCACACATCTATTAGAATTCTATTATTTTTTGTTGCTTTGTATGACCTTAAGCTAGAACAATTGGATGTTAAAACTGCGTTTCTCTATGGTAATCTGGATAAGGAGATTTATATTCAATTGCCCAAGGGTTTTGCAATTCCTAGAAAAGAGCATAATGTTTTTTAGTTGAAGAAGTCCCTTTAAGAATTGAAACAATCATCTAGATAATGATGTCAATGCTTTGATGTTTTATGATTAGGCAAGGCTACTCTAGGAATAATTATGACTATTATGTTTACTCTCAGTAAATTCCTGATGGGTTAGTTATCTTTTTACTTCTATATGTTGATGACATGTTAATTGTTGCACTAAACATTGTTCTTGTCAACAAGTTGAAGGCCTAGTTATGTACAAATTTGATATGATGGGTTTAGGTCTTGCAAGATTCTAGGAATAGAGATAAGTAAGGATCGTTATGCAGGGAAATTACACTTGTCACAAAAGAGTTATATTTGAAGATGCTAGATAGGTTCAATATGAGCCATTGTAAACATGTCACCATTCCTTTAACTGCTCATTTTTATTTGTCATCTCGTCAATGCCTTGAGACAAATGAAGGTAAATCTCGCATGTCCTTTGTTCCTTATAGTAGAGCAGTCGGGAGTCTTATGTATGTTATAATATGTACTTGAACTGACTTTGGCTTATACAATAAGTGATGTGGGCCACTGCATGCACAATCCTAATAAAGAACATTAGAAAGATATCAAATGGATCTTAAGGTATTTGAAAGGGACCAATAATGTTGGTTTAGTTTTTGATAAGAATAGAGTTGATCCTGGAGGTGTAAGTGCATATGTGGATGATAACTTTGGTAGTGATCTTGACTAAAGGAGATCTTTGTCAGCTTAGATTTGTACCTTGTGTTATTCAGCCATTAACTGGTACTCTTCTTTACAACATATCGTAGCCTTATTTACTACCAAAGTAGAACATATTTCAACTATTGAAGGTGTTAAAGAAGCAATTTCGCTTTGTGGCTTAATTATTAAACTCGACTTAAAGCGAGATATTCTTATGTTTTTTAACGATAGTCAAAATACCTTGCATTTATCTAGGAATAATAAGTACCACTCTTGAACCAAACACTTAGACGTGAAGTGTCATTTTATTCGGAATACTATTGATGCAAGTAAGGTTATTGTGGAGAAAATACATAATAAGGATAATCCTCCTGACATGTTGACTAAACCACACCTGTTAGCTAATTTCGTTCAATGATTAAACTTAGCCGACATTATTCATGTTTGAATCCTTCCAGGTTTTTTGAGTGAAGCCATTCATGTTCTTTTTTGGATAATTGAGTCAAGTGGAGATTTGTTGGAGTATAACTCAATTCTCTCACCCTGCTCATTGATTGATGTTGTATTGGCTTGTAAAGATTATGAACAAGTTTTTTCTCTCTATTGTACAACATATTTGTGGCTCTCCTTGCAACTTTATTTTCATCTAACATCTAGGAGCACAATATAGGAATTTTGTCTTGTAACAGGCATAATATGTTCTTTTTATGTCTTTTATCCTTCTCACCTTTGTACCATTAGGGAACAACTGAACATTTTATGCCATTTTCAATTTTGTATATATTCTTGTGAGACTTGTTTTATGTGTGTGAGTGAAAATTTCTCAACCTTCGTGAGAGATAGAGAAAGTTTAGTGAGTTTCAAAACACTATATACCCCTTTTGAACATAATGAAATTGGTTATTTTCTCTGTGGGTTTCCTACATAATTTTTGCGTTTTTGTAAAACTCTTATTTTCTTAGTTTTGGTTAGCTTTGATTGTGTTTTACATTTATTCACTAAACTTTGGTCCTAAAGAAAGTGTTTAACCTTTGGTTGCTATTTCATTGATGTTATTAATAATAAACAATGGTAAGAATTTCAGAAAATGAACCTTAGGCCAGGCAAAGCTACAATTTACCAATTAAACGTTGTGTTAGACTAGGCCTTTGTAAACGACGAGGGAGAAAGTGGGGGTAAGGTAGACAATAGCGACGTCAAGACTTGCCGTGAAAGTCTTAAACCCCCCGACTTCTGATGCGGAACCCCAAGGTTAAAGAATTCGAAACCCCTTAAACACACACTTTGGATAAAAACTTGAACAAGACGAAATCTCCAACCCTAATGAACCATTGATCAATAATATGAAAGGAAACACATATAATAAGGTTGATTTGAAAACAAGAATAGAAATTCGCCACAAGTGTTTACCTTGATAAGAATTATATTCTTGACGCAATAAAAAAAGACAAGAAATGCTCCTTAAGAATTTGTTATTCATCTAATCTAATCCTGAACAATGTTTATTATGATGAATTTAACTACGTAAAAAAGCCTTTAAACATGGGCCTTTCACCAAAATAATGAAAGCCCAAACTAATATTTTTAAAATACAATCCATTAAATCTAAAAGTTTTAAACAAGCCCAAAAAACAAGTAGTGGGCTGTTGAAAGTTATTCTTTTAACATAAAACAATTAATTAAATAAGAAGGAAAATCTTCTTGTTTATGCCGTCCAACTTGATTAGTTATCTTGTCGTTAGCTCTCATTGTCTCTTGAGATTCCATGCCATCGACAATTCGACCCATATAGGATTGAAGCACTTCTTTGAACTTCTTAACTCCTGATCTTGTTATTGGTCCCTCCGACATTACTACCTCATCTTTGACGCTATTTCACTTACAAAGTCCCAAAGTCGTGCTCACATCATCCCCTTCCTCTTCAAAAGGATTCGTCCTCGAATTTGAATCAAAGTCAAAAGGAGATAAGTTAGAAACATTAAAAGTAACACTAACATTATACGCACCTAACAGGTCTATCTTGTATGCATTGTCATTTATGTGTTCCAACACTTAGAATGGCCCATCACCCCTTGCATCAAGTTTTGACTTCCTTTATTGTGGAAACCTTTCTTTTTCGCATATGCACCCAAACTCAATCACCTGGTTCGAAGAGAACTTACTTTCTACCTCTATTTGCTTTTGGTGCATATATGCGATTCTTTTTTTTCAATTTGTGCACATGTTTTCTCGTGTATTATTTTAACCAAGTCAACTATCTTCTTGCCGTTGAAACTAATAATCTCAGTTAAAGGTAAAGGCATCAAATCTAACACAATTAATGAATTAAAATCAAACATAATTTCTAATGGAGAATAACCTGTAGAAGAATGTATAGAACGATTATATGCAAACTCAATGAACGGTAAACAATCTTCCTAAGTTTTCAAGTTCTTCCTAACAATTGCATAACATGGTTCCTAAAGTCCTATTAACTACCTCAGTTTATCCATCAGTTTATGGATGATATGTAGTAGAAAATAAAAGCTTAGTACTCAACTTTTTCAACAAACTCTCCAAAAATGACTTAGGAACTTAACATCCCTATCTGAAAAAATGGTCCTTGGCATACCATAAAACTGAACCACTTCCCTAAAGAAAAGATCAGCAATGTTTGTTGCATCATCTGTTTTCTAGCAAGCAATGAAATGAGTTATTTTACTAAATCTATCCACAACAACAAATATGTTATCTTTACCTTTCTTAGTTCTAGGTAAATCCAATACAAAGTTCATAGATATATCAGTCCCAGGTTTACTAGGTATAGGTAAAGGTGTAAACAAACCACGAGGCATAGACCTAGACTTAGCTTGTTTACATGCAGTACACTTGACACAAACCCTTTCCATATATTTTCTCATGTTTGGCCAATAAAAATGTTCACTAAGCATATCTAAGGTCTTTTGCACACCAAAATGTCCCATTAACCCTCCATTATGTGATTCACTAATAAACATCTCTCTAATAAAACATGCAAGAATGCAAATTTGTTTACCCCTAAAAAGATATCCTTTATACCTATAGAACTTATCAAATGCAGCGTGTTCATAAGCTTGATATACATTAGCGAAATCAACATCTTCAACATAGAACTTTTTCAAATGCTCAAATCTAAGTAACTTAGAAGTAAGCATAGAAATCAAAGCATACCTTCTCGATAATACATTAGCCACAACATTTTCCTTATCTTGCTTGTATTTAATCACATAAAAAAATGTTTCAAGATACTCCACACAATTTGCATGCCTTTTACTTAATTTCCCTTATCCCTTCAAGTACTTGAGAAATTGATGATCATTATATATCATAAACTCTTTAGGTAGTAAGTAATGTTCCCAAACTTCAAGAGCTCTCATTAAGACGTAAAGCTCCTTATTATAAGTAGAGTAGTTCAAAACTAATCCGCTCAACTTCTCACTAAAATATGCTACGGGATGATTCTCCTTCATTAAAATTGACCCTGTACCAATCCCAAAAGCATCATATTCAATTTCAAAAGTCTTAGAAAAATT